>JALCCH010000002.1:663984-1224799 GCA_023212835.1 Pseudozyma thailandica
GAAGAGAAATCGGGGGGAGAGGGGGGGGGGGGGGGGGGGGGGGGAGGGGGGGGGGGGGGGGGGGGGGGGGGGGGGGGGGGGGGGGGGGGGGGGGGGTTTGTCGTTAGAATGGTAGGTCGATCGTGGAATAGTGAAGAATGCCGAAACGATTGTTGAAGTGCGTCAGTAGCTGCGAATCTCTGTTGAAAACTCTAAAATGCCCGCAACACCACTGCAAGCTCGACATTGCTCAGAGAAGGTGCGTCCGTCCGGCTGCAGAGTCAATATAAGTGTCATAATCGCAGCAACAATGTTGCTGACGCAGAGCCTAGGGTGTCGAGAGTGAGCCCCTGGTGCACTGCTTGTGAAGACGTCGAGACAGCCAAAATATACCCCGTGGTAACACGGAAATGCTGCATACGATGGCGCTGTTGCCAGATTAGTCTTGATGACACTTACCAGGACCGATGAGATCGAAGCAATGGATGAGTCAACCTTTCAGAAGGCCTTATATGCTTATGTCCTCTATGACAACCGGAGCACCTTAAAAGGACATGATCATCAGCAGCCGCTGAACTGTTCGTGACGGCAGACAAAGCGAATGAGATCTGAGGCTGTTCTGAGCTGCGCTGAAGTGTTTGGAAAGCTGAGTCCGCAGAAGAGAACTGGTGCTGCCGAATACGCCGAAGATTGGGAGGATGGTGTGTAGAAACGTGAACTTGTTGATAGCGACAGAAACGATTCAGTTGGACGCAAAAACCCTCCCTCGGTCAGGAAAGAGGGCAGAGCTGGTCCGACTGAGCCAAGTACGGTCAAGTGAAGAGGACGGCTTAGCCGGTACATGGAGGTAAGAGATATGGATGCAAAGCGCGGACCATGGATCAAACAGCGCTGGCTTCACGATGGCCTCATTAAAAACTTAATCAAAGACAAGCAGACGACATTGGCTACGCCCGTAAGCCGAAAGACAAGATGATGCAGACCAGACCAGATTCAGCCGCAAGCGAGGAGAAGGCTTGGTTGAGCATCGAGAGCGAAGGAAAAGGCAAGATGAGTGTATGCTGCGGAGATAAGTGCGGGAAGCGTGATGCGAAGAGAGAATTGCAGTACCACGGCAAAGCCCAGAAAAAGAAGCATCGTGCATATTCAATGGCCCCCAAATTCTTTATATCATAGTGCCAAGCTCCGCTCGAATCATAAGTTGACTCGGTCTCTCTCTTCACTTGTGAGGCTAAGCTTGCCGATTGAGACACAACATCGCTTGCACGACTGAAATTCGGCGGTACCGAGAACGCTGCTACCTTCAAAGGTGATTTCACAGAGGTGCTCCTTTACCCGAACAGTCGTGGGCCAATATGCGGCTGCTCATCCGAAATGAGTCCACAAGACGGTCGACTTACGCATCACTAGAAGCTTGACCGAGAAGCCCCTATACATTTGCCCATGCACCGCATGCGAGCCAGTCGTCAGAAAAATAAGGAGACATGTAGAGTGACGAATGGGCACGATTTTAAGCCACAAAGGCGACCAGTTGAATGGACTTTGGCAAGAGCGAATTGCTCGGTAATGCGCCGATTCTGGTCAGCTTGCAGGGACGCACATCGTGTTTTGGCTTGCTCTCATGACCTGAGAAGAAACAAGTGTTCATGCATTAGTGGATGAAGCAGAGGAAGCGCGAACAACGACACAAAACTGAGCTAGCATCGGACATCGACAACGAGATTCACAGGCGAGGAAGTGTGCAGTCATGGTGCATGCGAGCAGTCATCATCACGGACATAGGAGGAGACAGAGACAGAAGGAGACAACGGCAAGCACAGACAAGGAAAGACCACTTTGTTCCTGAGTGCTGCATACGTCACAACTCTTCGGGAAGGAGTAAGGAAGTCAATCAGGCGCGCACTGTCGTGGGAAAAAAGGAGAGGCGGCGACGGGCACGAGAAGGAGAAGCTTCTACAAACACGAGAGTCGACCAGCGGCTTTGATGCTGCTTGCGACTCGGATGCAAGCGTTCGGGCGAGCGCAAGAGTAAGTTAGAGGAGGCGTCTCGAGATGACAGCACGGCTGCATCTCCTTAATTGGACAGCGAGCTCTAATTTACTTTTCTTGACGACCGCGCGCAAATGCCGAGCTGTGCTTCTTCTTCTTTTTCGTTGTTGGGGATCTCACGAGGAAAAGCCTTATTTTCTTATTGTCATAACACGGGCCTCGCTAAATAATGAAAGAGAGACAAATCTCCACTGCGGGCAACAAAGCCTCGCTTCTCGCTTCCATGCATGCTTGAGCTTCAGTCGAATGATCGCTCCTTTTTTTGTGTGTGAGACAAAGGCTTACTCGCGCGTGTGCTCAAGCCATCAACCGTCCAAATCCGTCTCATTGTTATGGTTAGCAGACGGTATCTTTACAGTTTGGAGGGGGAATCTTGACTCTTCGCTTCGTTACGATGCAAATAAAGCAGAATGCAGCTCGGAAGGGAGCTCTATTGTTCGCATCAGCGGTGCGGAGTGAACTCATTTCTCTGGTGAAAAAGCTTGGTTTATCCGTTCTGCGCTGAAGGAGAATTACATGTGATGTTCTGCATCACTATAGTGGTTCATGTACATGCTTGGATCGATTCCTAGTCGTCTAAGTGGGCGGCTTGAATGGCAGAGGGATGTTGTTGCACGAGGTTTTGAGTTGGCTGGCGTAGATTCACACTTTTCACGCTTCGCATTGCCTCTCCGATGAGTGCTCTGCAACCCACGCACCCACCTTTCAAATTCCCTCCTTGTCAGGTACCGTAGAATTGAGCTTTTGCGTACCGTATCATGAGGCGTTTGCAGACCCAGAGCTTAGTTCCAACATTATCCACAACACCAGGTGACGTCCAATTTACATGTCGATGAGACTCCAAATACTGAAGCAAGAGCATGGCCCACGGTTGCTACTCTTCTTAGCTAAGCAGTCCTCGCGTGTAGGTCGAGTCGGAGCATTCCGACCGCTTGGTCCACAGCCGAGTGAATCGTGCATTGAGTCCGACAGAGCTTTCCTTAAGAATGCACTAATCGAACGTCCTGCAGCGTGCAGCTGCTCTTGAACCGGTGCTTTAATTTTTTGGCCAAACTGGCACGCCTTGCCGATGAGACGTCCAGTTCCCCGTTATGTTGAGGGCTTCCCACCAACCACAAACACATCGGCTCTCTGTCGATTCACTTCCTTTACTGACATCTGCACAAGGTTGTGCTAACCCAATTCCTGGATCGCTGGTTAAGATTCTGACGACAACCTTCATGTGCAGAAGAAGGTGTAAAAGATTTACTAGCGAGCCTGCCGAATGACAGCTTTGCCCACCTGGGTAATTTGGAACAGTCCCGGGATGCAACTTGAGCCATTTGCTCCAGTCTGAGAACTTCGCAGAGCAAATCCAAGTTGCGCAAAGCCTGCAGTCGTCGAAGAGTCTTTTTGCCATTCATGTCGCTCAAGTTGAAAATGGACTGTGATGGTGAATGCGAACATTCTGGAGCCATTGCAGTGTCAAATTATTGCATTGCGATAAGGCGCTACGCCCAAATCGTGATTAAAGAAATCAATAGGTATATGTGTCTATCATCAACGTCTCGGTGTGATCATCATCGCGCAAATCGGGTGGGCAGGGATGGGCTATGTCTGCTTTTCTGCATCCACCTCGCGCGACATCACGGCGCTAGGCTCTTCAGTGATCCGTTTCTCCAGCAAATTGCCCGACTGATAGCCCGATGTTGGCTTCTCTGTAGTCACAGCGGCCACTTCATTTGCGCCAACGCGTGCCGAGTCCGACTCATCGGATGAGCCGACCGACTGACTGTGCACAACTGTCTCAGTCTGCTCGGGCGTTTCCTCTCCCTCGAAGCCTGCTTGGCCCACCTCGGCTGCATCCGCCACACCATGCTCTATCTTCCATTGCTCAAAATCCTCCCTTCCGCCAAATGGACTCCACATTTCCAGTTCTGGATAGCATCTCCTCACTGATGACTCCGCTCCCATCGCCATCAGAGCCATGATCGGGTTGGTGAGGAGCGACATGATACCGCCATACAATAGCTTGATGATCATTGGAATCCAGGTGCCAGCGAGTTCGCGATGCTCGTAGATGGGGGCTACAATGGCAATGGCAATCGGCCAGTACCACCAAAACGTGAGACAACAGAGGAAGAAGCCTTGTGCGGCTGTCCACACAAGACGCTCCAGGCGTTGACGCCAAGAGATGCCAGCCGCGAGGAGGTCATTCCGCTCAGAACCGGTCAGAACAGCTCGGACGAACCACCACCACCATCCATTCTTGCGCGACTGGCCCTCTGATCGACCCATCCGGCAGAGCTTGTTATCGCGCTCGACGTCTTCAGGCATTCGCGCACCCAACCAATGACCCTGTGGTGCGGGCGTTGAGGGGAGATGCAGAAGAGGGGGCCAGGGTTTCCTGAGCGGGCCGATAGGACCGGCATACAAGTCGTGATGCACGAGCGATGATGTGATGATGAACGAGACGATCTGCTGGATGATGACAGTGACACCCATGTCTCCTGCCACTGTTTGGCGGTCGAATGTCCAGATGTCGATAGTCCTCTGCGAGCGATAGAGCGCTACCGCAACAGCAAAGTTGATCGCACCCGAGATGACGGCAGCTACGATGCTCTGCCCACACACGATATACCACCATTGACCATGTCCGAACGTGAGCGGCCCAGGTACGATCCAATCTTTCAGCGTAGCGGGCTGGTCAATCACGACACCTGATCGTTCGTACGGTGCGCCAAACGGAATTGCCCGACGTGGATGCTTTCCATCGTGCGGCAGCTTGTGTGGGTCGCGTTCGCCCAGACGAAGCTCGTTCGGACGCTTGCCTATCGATCTTCTTGGCTCTTGCATGGGGTCAATCGGCTCAGCAGGTCCTGAACGTCTGACTAAAGACATGGACCTACGCAGCGCCCCGCTTGTTCTGTTGGCAGCTGCGTCGAGACTGGTTCGACTTTGACTCAGGCTTCGCCTGACCGACTGCGAGCGTCGATGCGATTGTCCGGCCAAAGACTTGCTTCGAGCATGTCGCCTCGATCCTTCCGCTTCGTCTTGAGCATGGGCGGCAGCGGCACCTGATGTATTGTCGCTGCGGATCGGTCGTGGTCCATCGGCGTAGGAGAGCGATACTCGCGGTCGAGATGACGACCCCTTAGCTGGTTCTGCTACCATTGTGGCCTGATTGAGTATGCCTGTGCTGCTTGCTGGCTTGGTGATGTTGTCCGATTCTGGGTAGGTTGGAATAGCAAGAGCACTTGCAGATCGAGGGATACCACCTACGACAGGAGGTGCGGCAACTACCTCTTGGCCGTTCCCGTTGTCCTCTTTCTGTCGTGCAGCGCTCGTGTTTGCCATATCTGTGTTGAAGTTAGTGTCCACCATCCTGGATGGTGTGGAGAAGACAAAAGACAAACGCTCGCTGCTGGAAAGTTACCAAGAACGACCCTGAGAAACATGACAACTTTCGTCGAGCGTAATCAACGGCAAGTCACCTTCAGGGTTCAAAATTTCCGCGTGCCGGCGCTGCGTGAAATGTAGAATGCAGATCAGACATGGGCCCTACAGAGAAGTTATGCCTGCAGTCTTGATTTCGGAAAACAAGTTCGAAACACGCACACACGCGACGGCCAAATTTAGACTGGCATTGTGCGGGTTCGTCATCGTACGCCCGAAACGGACGGCTTTTCGCTCCGACAAGACGCCATTTCCACTTGTGGATAGCTTTACTTCACCGCCCGATGGGAGGGGCAGCAGGTGCCTCCCCTATGTGAACTCGTCAAGCTGCGCACCCCACGTTCAGCTGATCATATCCGCCCTTGAAAGCTTTCTGGCTTTCACTGACTGTGCGCCAACAAGCGCGAATCCCCGCTTCAAAAGCTCATATCACACCACGATCGAACGCCAAAGTTACCATGACAGGGACATGTAATTAACAAAGTGAGAAAAGGAACAGGGTGACATTATGTCAAAAAGTCACACAGGGTGATGTTGCGGTGAATTGGACGCACGCGCCTCACCCGATGCGCAAATCGCAATGAAGACAGACGGCGTTACATCTACCTCAGCTAGCAACGACCTCACCCCGCGCCACAGCCGCCTTGACAGGCTCAAAGTAAGGATGATCCTGAGCCTCCTTAGCCGTCAATCTCTCCTGATGATCGTACCTCAACAACTTGTCCAAGAAATCAATCGCATCGTTCGAGATATACCTCTGATTCTCACTCGTAATAAACCTGCTCCACGGCTTCCTCTGATACCTTCCCAAGATATCATCGTACTGCGGGTCGAGGTCGATATCGTACTTTTCCAAATACGCATACAGCTCGTCCGTACCAAGAACTTTGCAAATCTTGACGAGTTGATCGTAGTTGTCGTGTCCATGGAAGAAAGGCTCCTTGCGGAAGATCATCGAGGCAAACATGCATCCCAAACTCCACATGTCCAACGAGTAATCGTACTCTTGGAAGTCAACCAACAGTTCCGGACCCTTAAAGTATCGCGAGGCCACACGAACATTGTATTCCGTGTAAGGGTGGTAGAATTCAGCCAGACCCCAATCGATCAACCGAAGTTTGCGCTTCTCATGATCAATCATGACGTTGTGCGGCTTGACGTCCCTATGCATAATGCCTCTCGAGTGGCAGAAGTCCAACGCCTTGAGCAGCTCAAAGATGTAGAATCGCACATCAAAGTCGGTAAATTTGGGGTAGAGGATCTTGAAATCGGTGTTGTTGATGTACTCCGTAATGATCGAAGGCGTCTTGGATTGCGGGTCACGCACGACATCCAAAAGACCCACAATGTTGGGTCCACCCGCCAAGTTCTGCAAGATCTTGATCTCTCGCTTGATCTTCTTCTTCTTGACCGGCTTGAGGACTTTGATAATGCACTTTTCGGGGACACCTGATGCGGATGCGATGTTGACTCCTTCGAACACTTCAGAGTACTTTCCACGACCGACTTTGCGAAGAATCTCGTAGTTGTCTTGTGTTCCCCATTGCACGGCGAGGTTGTCGTAGTCCCACCAGGGACGGCCGAACTTTTCGTTGGCGCCGGGGTATACTCGCGCGCAGCTGCGTCCGCCTGCCATGTTTTTAGTGGTATGAACAATTTTAGAGGAGCTGAAAGTCTCGGTGAGAGAGATATGCAGCGATGGCGGGTCGCTGCGCCGGATGATGAATGGCAATGAAGAATTCGCTGCTCAACGAAGGCGAGCTCTGGTCTCCTGCGTTTGCTCGGGCAAAGCTGCGGAAGCGTTTGAGATCGGTGCGTCCGATGCTAGCCGAGTTTGAACGGCTGATAATGTTCCTGCAACTGAAACTTCGAACAGGTTCGTAGAGGCGGTGATAGCCAAGTCGAGTGTACGCCGAGTGAGCTCAGCAGAAGCGCAGTACGGATGCTGATTCCTTCGTCCCGGGTTCAGGCGATGCAATCGACCAAATCAGAGCAAGAGGGTCGGGACGGGTCGAATGCGGAGATGCGGCACTTGCGACAGACTATCGTGCTGCGAAAGCGCTGTAGGTAAAGGATGGTGATGGTGGTAGATGAAACACGAAAAGTTGTGTGAGAGAGAAACCAACAATTGGCTGGCTGGCGTGGACGCCGATCTTCTGGATCTCGCTCAGCGACAAAGCGATGGGTGTGTGTGAACAGACCACACGCTCCGTCCGCAACCCGCAGCCAAGGAAACGTGACAGCAGCAGGAGCAGCAGATCGACTCACAAACTTGAAAAGTGCAAATTTCGACACTTTTGTCTTGACATAACTTGGGAGCCCGATCGCCAAGTCTCCTTTTTCTAATGACCTGAGTTTGGAATGATAATATGTACGCAATAGGTTGGCTCGCAATACAAGTAATTCTATCCCGGCTAGCTCAGTCGGTAGAGCGTCAGACTCTTAAATTAACAAGGGTTTCCGAGCATGTTCTCGGAGTTTATCTGAATGTCGTGGGTTCGAGCCCCACGTTGGGAGATTTCTTTTTTGCCGTTTTTGGCATATTAAAGTTTGTGACAGAAGAGGCTTGCCTATCAGCCCAGCACCGATTGTCCCTTCATTGTTCTTGATCAGCTCTCTGTGCATTGTGTGACCACTCAGAATACGTTGCATCCTGCAACTCAGCATGATTGACACCACTGTCAGACTTAACTTGGCATGCGATGCAGAAAGGTTATCGACCGAGAGTGGGAGAGCATGATAAGAAAAACAAAAGCAAAACAAGATAGGATAGGATACAAGTACAGATGTTGCTAGACGCGCTATGCGACTACCAACGATTGAACAGAAGATGCAGGTGCGATTCATTCAAGGACGAGGACGGAGCTGAACGCCCACCACATCCTCAGCATTCCCCTCTCGAACCGAAAGAGGGTTCTTCCGCTGTCCACCACTCTGCCTCAAAGCGCGATCAGAATCCAACTGCGACGTCTCATCCGCGTCCGCATTGGCTGCGGCCGCCCTCGTCCTCCGAGCATTTCCAACCCGAACATCTCTTTCGTTGAGCGACGGTTGCGCAAACGGATCAAGATTCGATGTTGACGAGGAGGGCGTTGCAGGCATCCCACCGGCACTATTCATGCTTTCCGATGCGGTCGAGCCTTGGGTCAGACTCGTCATTTCCGAAAACGCTGATGGCGAGACAGGTTCATGCTGGCTGTTCAGCTGAGCTGCAGCTGCCATCCCTTCAATCGGGGTTTCACGGATGACTGTTGACGTCTGCAGAGGCGGAACGTTGAGCATCATGAGTCCAGCCTCATGCCCAAGGCGAGCCATGGGAATCTGCAGAGGCACAAGATTGGTTGGTCTGGGCCCATGGATGCTGGTCTCCATGGCCGTGCTGCTTTGACCTTCTGCAGCGGAGCTTCTTCGCCTAGAGGCCCGTGTACCGCGCGCAGGAGATGACGTGCGCGAAGTGGGGCGGCTTGATGTGCGCACGCCTGGCAGTGGACCCGCTGAAGAGCTGGAAGCAATAGCAGCGGCAGCGGCAACACGGCGTTCGAGCAGGCTTGCAGATCTTTGCTCTTCCTCCTGTCGCGTTCGTCCCCTGTATTCTGTCAGCCTCGAATTGGCGAAAGCGCCGTACGCCTCGACAGTCCTCTGCCTACTCGACTCGGAGGCTGGCGTCATCATGTCCATCGATATGGGCGTGTTGAGAGGATTCGTCAACCTGCGACTGCGCACTGAGCCAGCGCGATTCAAGGTGCGGCTACGTGTTGACATGGCTGGACTCGAAGTCTGCACATGAACCGAAGGCGTTGAAGGTGAAGAAGTGCCGAGATGGATCATGCTGGAAGAGAGGCTGGCGTTGGGATCAAAGTCCTCATCGACCGTCATCATATCACCTCGCACCGAGACGGAAGGCGATGGAAGCGAATCGTATTCTCCAAAGTAGGAGGGTGATGGACTGATGCGTGCATTCTCATCGCTCTGGCGCGGCCTCCTACCTCTGAGCGAACGTCGGAAGGGAACAACAGGCGAGGTGGAGCCGTTGCGGGTAGCTCCTGGGCTCGCTGGTCCAGATGAAGAGGTGCTAGCAGTCCTAGCATGGCGAGAAGAGGCCGACCTGGAAGCGCTCAGGAACTCATCTCGATCCATGAAGCTGGTGGAGCTGATGCTGCTCCTACGACTCTCGCTGCGCATGTCGGCGAGCCAAAGTGGGATCTCTGCCAAAGGTGTACGGGGCGTAGACATGCCCGAAGGCGGGTTGTAGTTCGGGTCCCAGCCTCCACCCAACGGCACGCATCCCGTCACAAGGTTCTGGCGATTGCTTTGACCGGAAGCCAAGATATTAGCAGTCGAGTTGCTCGGCGCGAGAACGTTGGAAGTCGAGGTCGAGCGGGATCGAAGCGAATACGAAGAAGATGAGCTGTTCGAGCTAGACATCAGTGGTCGGCCCTGTGTGCGGGCAGAAGCTCGACGACGAGGCAAGGCTCTTGTGGGTCTTGGTGGTGACATGTTGCTGTTTGTCCTAGCCATGGGTGCGGTGGAGACAGATGCTAGCGGTGGACGCGATTGGCTTGATGAGCCCTGAGTGCTCTGAGTATCGTTCATGTTGACGAGGCTGTCTTGGTCTGAGTACTGAGATGAAGGAACGATGGAAGAGTGCTGGCTGCTACTGAGATCGTCCGGCTGCATCATGGAAGACGATTGCCGATGCGAGTTGCTGCTCGACGAGTCCGTTGTGAGTCGGAGACCAAGACTAGAGCGCATGCTACGAGAAGAGCGGAGACTGTCCCGCATCGAAGACGCATTCCCGCCATTCGCTGAAGTCGACTGCATCAATACGAGGCGTTCACGAGCCTGATTAGGTGATTCGAATGCTGCGGAGCTCGCAAATCGTTCAGAATGTGTTGCATTGTTCAGGACCAGTCGGTCAAGGCTGGAAGCTGCTGCGGCAGAGTCTGCGTTCGTTGACGTGTTGGTAGCATCGGGATGAAAGCGAGCGGACGACTGAGAAGCAGCCTGATCCGACGAACCTTCTCGTACAGCATGAGCGGAACGCTTGCGGGTACGTCTCGGCTGAACAGAGGAAGACGGGTCGGCAGTAGCATCGCCCTCGTCCTCGCTAGCATTGCGGGATGTGCTATATGGCTTCGGTGTCCTGTGTGTCGGCATGCTGCCGTTTTGTGCACCCGCACAGTGAGCGTGATCGGCTCGATTCTCCGGCTGTTAGAGATTGGCGGCGGTCATGGAGGTGGGTGAGTGGTCGAGAATGGTCGAGTTACAATGCTGTCGAAGTTGTCCGGGGCCGGAAGAGGAGCGTACTATGAAGCAATATGATGAAGGAAAGTGGATCCTCAGCTACAAGCGGACGATGGCGACCTCAAGAGCAGGGATGACGGTGAGCGGGAGGTGCGAAGGAAGGATGCTGGAGCGGCAAGGAATGGACGCCTCGACGGCAACGGGCAGTGAGGACAGAGAGTGCAGCCGGTGATCCTGGTCTAGCGACTTCAGAAGCCATGCAGGAGGAGCCAGGCAACAGTGACAGAATACACCGTTGCAGGCAACAAGGAGAAGTTCGACTGGCAAGCTGCATGTCGATTCGAGGTGCAGCAACGAAGTATCGGGTTTGCCGCCGAGATGAATCCAGCCGAGGCTGATTGCTGTGTGTACCTGTGTGAATTTACTTTGCAGACCAGGCGAGCGTGGGCGTGGGTCTAAAAGTGTTCACTAGTCAAGCGCTCGCTAAAATTCACATTGCTCTCTCTCTCTCTCTCTCTCTCTCTCTCTCTCTCTCTCTCTCTCTCTACAGTCGCGAATATCATCGCAGCTTGCGACAACCACTGCATCTGTCCCAGCGTCGTCCTTTTGCCAATCTAGTAAAGTACGCCCATGGTCGTTCCTTGCTGATTCTGTGCAGGGCATTTCAAATCTTGAGCAGAGTGGCAGGGACAAGACAGGCTGGTTGGAGCAAACAATCTGCAGCTGCTGCCACTTCATGCCTTGTGTCGTCGTAATGCAGACACCTTCCGACCAATCACGTTTTGTCGACGGGAAAGGGTCGTTCCTCAAGGAGCGAGAGGCAGTGACAGCGGAGGAGCGGATTCATCAGACTCGGCTGCCGACAGGAGAAGGGGAGAGTGCAATGCGTGGTTGCAAGGGCAAAGCTAGCAAGCGACAGTCGCGTACCGATAAGAAGGTTTGGAGTTGTAGATGTGCAGTCTGCGTCGACGCCCGAATACGGCGATTGGAGAGTGAGAACGAAACAAAGAGCCTATCTTCGACTGAAGCTCGGTCGGGATAGGTGCCGTGCCGGGGCAACGGGAAGAGATCTCTTCTGATGTCGCAATCTTCTGTGTCTCAGATTGTATCCACGAAAGGCTTGGAAACAGCGGAAGATGTCAAGAGCGTTAAAAGGGGCAAAACGTCTTTTTCGCGATCCGAGCTTGACCTTGAAATTGGGATACCGAAACAAAAGGGCGGAGCAAGAAACTTCAAGTTGGAATGCCATGCATTGGCCCGTTGCTCCAAGAGCAAAACGCCGTCCAGAATGGGATCCGAGGCAATTTTAGGCTGCTCGGACGGAAAAAATTGAGTTGAAAAAAAGAGGAATGTCACACAGACCAACTTGGTCCGTCGGCCATTCCGGTGCGAATCTTCTCAAGGAGGTCTTCGGTTACGCGATTGTACAATCCGTCCCGCTTAGTCAAAATCAAGGGTATAAATGCATTTGATCGAAATGGCTGCGTGGATATGCAGGCACTACGCACTCTGCTGCGATGTGCTGCGAGGACGATCCATGGCTCCTGCATCGCAACGAGGACGTGCGTTCAATTGCAGAAAAAAAAAAGTGATCACAGAGAAACGTGACTTTAAACTAAGAATTGGAAGCTTTCCTCCTCCCCATGAGCTTGCTGAATCGTTGTTTTCCCGCTGTGGAGCCCTTGACCGAACTCATGTCAGGAATCGAGTAGCTGGAATCGTGTCGAGACATGGATTGCTTGTTATAGACGTTGCTGTCGGCACCCCGACGCTCTCCTTGAACAGCTGGGGCAGGTGCGGGCATATCAGCGATACCACCGAGCATGTCTTCCGAGATGGGCGGAAGGATCTTAGCCGTGCCCGAGACGGAGCGATCAGCCGAGTTGCTCAGACCTGCAGTTGTGACTGACGTGGTCGATTCCGAACGGCCAAGTGCATGCTGGTTGAGTTGACCTGTCGGCGTCGCATTCTCTTTTGTCTGCGCCAAGGGGTCCGCTTGCTTGGTGAGGAAAGCAATGTGCCTTTGCAATGGAGACTGTGCAGCACTGCCACGTCGGCCATGCCCACTCAGCCCATTCGTTTGGAGATCTTGTCGCCCTTCATCAGCAGCAGAAAATCCGGTACCAATGTGAGCGCGGTCCATGGCCCCCATGCCAAGCGAGAAGCCTCGGCTCATCGTACGCTCAGGAGACTTCCTTGGATCCTCCTCCAAGCTACCACCGGCATCGATCGCACTGGTGCGTTCGAGCGACGTCGACACAGCATCGCCCAGCTTGCGCACGTCCAAATCGAGTCGCTGAATCTCCTCGCTAAAGTTCTGAATGAAGAAGCGTTCCAACGTCTCGTGGAAGGGCGTCATTTCCGGTGGGCAAAGCTGTGCGTGCAGACGAATGCAGCGGAAGAGCACGGTTGCTTGCGCATCGATAGCATGCCTCAACTCATCTATGATACCTTGCTGTTCCTCGTGGGAGGCAGCGTACTCGGGAGCGAGGAACGTGCGCTTATACATCGGTACACCACCATCCGCAGGAGCATCCACTGCACCATTGAGAGCCATCGACAGTCGGTTCGTGTTTATCTTGCCGGTCGAAACTTTGCGAATGGACAGATACTTCTTTTCCAATGTCTCGAGCTCGCCTGTCTTGGCCTTGACGTCCTCTAATGCCCTCTCAAGAGGACTAATCTCGACCACATAGACTTCAGCTACCTCGCTTCTACGCAGCACAGTGGGGAAGGCGTCCTCACAGCGCAGGTAGGTCTTTTCCACCCATTGTTCCGAGGCCGGAGCATCAGCCTTCGCAAGCGGTCGAACGAACGAGAAGAGGTCGGTGCCGTTATTTTCGTAGTAAGCGCGAACAGTCGGTGGCACTTCCGCGTTAGTGAAGATGTCCTTCGAGCGATCAGGCTCTGGCTGAACCGCGGTCACTTGCAGGTACTGGCCCTCTGACAAGCGCACCACCTCCTCGGGCACCGCTGCGCTCTTGATCAGGATAGCTTTTGGATGCTTGGCATGAAGTCGGTCGCAGAAGCCAGCGAACTTCTCCCAATCGTGCCCGCGGTAGACAAACATTTTGTTCTGCAGCGAAGGCGGCCACTCCTGGCCAGAGTACGCCACACGGAAGTACGAGGGGAATGAGCGTTCCTCCGTCGCAATCTTCTGGTAGAGCTTGGCTTGGTGATGCAGCACTTCGGCCAGACGAACGTAGTTGACCGAGCGATATTCGTACTGTTGAGCAAGCTCACGGCAAATGTCAACCGAAATCTCCCATGCTTGGCCTTTGCCCAAGTAGTCAAGAATCAGCATGTAAAGCGTCTCCTTGCGGGCGAAGTGAGACTGGCGGGGTAGATCGAGATCCACAATGGGCTCGACGAAGCTGTCCATGTCCCACGAGTGGAGGTCAGCATGAAGCTTGAGCGTGAGCGCAGCCTCGACGTAGTTGTGGTTCTCGAGATGGAGGTTGACGAGTCGCAAAACGTGGGTCGAGAACGCTGAGACACGGTTCGCCTGTCGCAAGAATCCAAGCAACTTGAGTGTTCCGGCGATGCGGTCATCCTCGTAGCCTTCCTCGAGGGGCAAGCTGCGTACACTGAGGAGAAGGTCGAGGAAGCGGTTGACCGAGATGAGACACGACTGCACCTGTTCACGCAGACCGGCGTCGACGTTCGGGTTGTCGAAGAGCGCGCGCAGCTGTCCGATGAAGAAAGCACGTGAGATCTCGTCGCCTTTGGTGTGCGTCATGAACAGGATATCGAGCTTATCGATGATCTCCGCCTCGATCACCGTGAAGTCACCGTTCAGGTGCCACTCAGAGGTGATCATGGTAGCGAGAACTCGAACAGCACACGTCCTGAGCTCATCGTGGTGCGAGAGACACAGCTCAAGCACCGGCTCGACAAGCGACGGAACGAACTGAACCTGGAAGCCTCCGGTATTCATGCGCTCACCGGAGTGGCTTGCCTGGTCGTCATGCGAGTCCTCCAACGACTTCTCTGGCCAGCCGATCGATGTCCA
The DNA here is from genome assembly GCA_023212835.1 of Pseudozyma thailandica. Lineage (NCBI taxonomy): Eukaryota > Fungi > Basidiomycota > Ustilaginomycetes > Ustilaginales > Ustilaginaceae > Pseudozyma > Pseudozyma thailandica. The sequence continues at coordinate 678,704 of JALCCH010000002.1, forward strand.
CAGCTTGGCAAAGATCTGAGCTCCTTCACCGCGGATATCACCTGCAAGCCTCCAAACAGCCCGTCGCCTCTGCGGCTTGAACTGTTCAATGACGAGCTGATCGCTCGAAAGCAACGTCAGCAGCATGGTGAGACAAGACCTCCAGAGCGTCGTATCGAAAGACTCGCTCTGTTCGGCAGATGGAATGAAGTGGCGCACCATCATCGATGCGAGCGGATCAGCCATCTTGAGCACCATCTGATGGCTGAAGATGTTGAGGTTCAGCCAGGTGCTGGGGAACGCTTCATACGACAGGATGGACGTGGCCGCCTCGAAGAAGTCGAAAAGGAATTTGGAAGAGCGCTCCTCCCCGCCAAGATCGCGTTCTTCGTCGAGGAAGCTGGACAGATGCTTCCTCGGACTGAGCACAATCAGCACCATCAACACTGCGCTAATCTCGACAAGACCGCAGTTGAGGAACTCTGCGCGATCACGTCGACGATTACGGCGAGACGAGGGCCCGTTCACCACAGAACCATTGCCCTGGGGACGCTTGGCGACAAGCGGAAATGGATAGCTCGACGGGAAGACGACTGGAACCGGCGATGGAGTGGTCGAGGGAGCTCGGTGGCGCTCGAGCGTCCTGATGGTTGTTCGGCTCGACATTTCGCGATACGTCTCGAGAAGCTTGGGCATCATGCTGAGCAGGTAATCGACATCATCTTGTTCCTGACGCACCTTGACTCGAGCTCCTCGAACGGCAGTGGCCGGCTCGTCCGAACCAGTGGCAAGGCTGACCTGCAATCTGTCCAAGATGACGGCCAGGATCGTGACTGCGAGGCGGGCAGCCTCAAGCCACGACACTCTTGCAGCATCACGAGCATTCTCGTGGGCTTTCGGTGCCGTATGGGCAGACTCGTCGTACGGACCAAGGTGCGGGCCGATCCATCGTACGATGCTAGGAATCATTTGCGATCTCGAGGCTGACTCTTCGAAAAGAGGACCCTGAGTGAGCTGCAAGATGTGCAAAAGCTTCCAAATAACCATCTTGCCCTTGGTGATGAAGACGCTATCGGCAAAGGCGGTGGCGGTGCGAACAAGCTCGTCCGTAGTGAAAACACGCGCGAGATCAGGCAGGATGCCAGCAAAGTGCTGCAGCGCCAACGTCTGCGTGCCGATGATGGAGGAGGGCTTTGTAGTACTCATGAGCTGGTTGATGCTACGAAGCAATCCTTCAAGCTCGCGTTTGAAGCTGGCCTCGAGATGGTCGAGGACGGCGCCTCCTCCCACATCGCGATCGCCGCGCTGGTTCTCGCGACTCTGGATGACGAACTTGAACAGGTATGGCCATACCTTGATGGCGGCGCGAAGATCCTTCGAAGTCTCTGGTCGCGACGGATCAGCCATGAGCTTGGACATGGATGCAATGAGCTTATTGTGGGCTGTGGTAAACTTGAAATGACGCTCGATGTAGACGTCGAGAGTAGCTCGGAAGTTGTTGAAGCGACGATCCTGCACGATACCGAGTACGGTGACCAAGCTATTGAAGACAAGAGTGTCCAACTCGCCGCGGCTGTTGCGACTGCTGGTGGCAATACCAAAGAGCGAGTCAAAGATGTCTCGCAAGAACTTGACAATCTCGACCTCGCCAACGAAGGTGAATTTGTTCAGGACACTTCGGAGCTCCTCGAAGTCCTCCGCGAGCAGACGCTCCCAGTTGAGCAGCTTGAGCAGGACGTCGTTCTGAGAGTACTTTGTCGACACCAAGAAGGTGCGGAGCGTCAGGATGTCGCGCAGTGGCTGGACGGTGCCTGCCAAGTTAGCAGGGATGACGTCGCTGAGATTGCGTCCCGAGGGCGTGACAGGCGGCAGGTTGAAGTAGAGATCTGGGCCAATCTGTGCTGGAAGTCGATTGGTCCGCCAGAGGAAGAGGGTGTGACTACCGTCTGGGATGAAGGCACGATTCGACTCGAACAGAGGCAAGTATCCGTGTGCGAAAGGTCGACCCATGGGTGCAGACGATTGCTGCGAGCCACTCTGGGCGCCATTGCTTGCAGCCACGGAGCCACGCTCCTCCTTGGAGCTACGATGACGGAACGAGAAGAAGAGGTGACAATCTTCCATGATATCGTGTGGAAGCTGCAGCTTGATCAGCTCGCCCCAGGTTGGCGCGTTCTGGTGGTAGAAGACCAAACTGTCAAATTGGGTGACCAGAGCCTCGCCGGCACCTCGAGAAATGACATTTTCAACAACACGGCCATCGCGAGTGCGCACCTCAGCAGAGACCTGGATGTTCCTGAGCGAGCCTCCAGCCATTTTGTTACCGGATGGATAAAATTCTCCACTCCAGAGTTTGATGTATGCTTCGTTCCTGAGATCACCAGGAAAGACAACATCCGGGAAGCCAAGGCGAGCAGTCTGAGGGGTATCTTGAAGGAGCGAAGGATTCTCGCGAACGACAGTAGCTGTGTCGCCGTGGAAAACCTTGACGTTGACGGCTAGCATGTCCGCACGCGGCGATTTCTCAAATTCGCGAGTCCTGGATGCAATAATGTCCTGATGCAAAGTGCTGAAGGCGGCTTCGTTGGCGGGCACAAAGATGGGCATGACATGCTCGCGCATGGAGGAGGAGGAGGCGACATCCGTCTGGAAGTGATGATTTTGTCCAAGTTCGAGCACGGCGCATCCAAACGGTCTTCGGAAGCAGTGATCTCCGGTCATACGTGCGGGGCGGTAAGAGGGAGTGTTGGCCAGGGAAGAGTCGACGAAGGTATCCACGCGATCATAAAGCTGATCCTGTCCGGCTGCTCCAAGAGGAGTGGCTTTGATATCCCCGACACGCATGCCACCGTTCCTGACAATGCGACAGACCACGTTGAGATCCTGCATATCGTTTGCACTGAGCTCAGTGAAGAGGGCACGCATTTTGCTGGCTTGAGTTGCATCCTTGTAAGGCACGCCGCGGTGATTGAGGATGACGCAGAATTCTTCAGTGAGGAAACGCGACTCGGCGCGGTTGTAGAGGGAGAAGTAAAGTTCGACCGTCTCACCGGCGGTGCATGGCGTTGCGACGAAAGCGCGAAGATCGATAAGGACATGGAAGTACTTGGCGGCGACCGAGCTCTCGTCATTGCCTTGACCTGTAGTAGAGACGACCGAATTCAGTCGGCCGCGGTTCAAGGTTGGTACAGAGCCCTGTCTACCCGCAATACCAGGGGGGCGTGAGTAGTCGTTCGAAACGCCTGCGAGCACGCCGGCGCTTGTGGTCGTTGGCGAAGTGATGCCGAACGCATTCGAAGCGGATAGATCCATGCCACCGGGCGCTGCTGTCGCCGGGACTTCATCCTGCTGATCTACATATGCAAGCGCCGCCTGAAGCGCAAAGAGGCGGATGCCACTCACCCAACTCTCTGGATCGGCGTCTTTGGAGTTGATGTCAAAGTCGACCAGTCCGCCACGACCGGGATGACGCACGATCACATCGAGTCCCTGCGCTACGTTGCCCTTGACAAGTCTGGCAACGCACTCTCTCCTCAGCTTGCTAACTTCCTCGGCGGACAAAGTTTGAGCAAGAAGCTGCTTCCTTGCCATGTAAAGGACCTCGATCTGATCCTTGACGGTGTTCAGGAGGTCATAGTCGCGGTTTCCGAGATAGTTGTACATGAGGGCGGACCATTCGCGCAATGCGCACGCGATCTCGTCGACCAAGGGCTCGTGGACGCCTGACAAAGTTTCATCTCCACATTTGAGACTGGGAAGCGGAGGTGGTGGATGTTGGACAATTTGGCCATTCGTGCCAATCTCTTGGATTCTGGAGTCAAGGGAGGGAAGCTGGGCGGCGGATTGTTGATTTGGGCTGGATGGTTGCGAAGCGGACTCATCTACCTCCGGCAAGGTGTCCATATTCCTCCTTTGACGCTGAAGTGGTCCCGTTGCACCAACGATACCGAGCTCCTTGGCGTGCTCGTAGACCGAGGAGAGTCGCATTTCCGCGTCGTCAAGCTGCTCGCGAATATGCACATGTGTTGTGGGGAAGACGCCGACATAGACTTGAGGCTCCTCGGTGGTGGCGATTTTCGTGTCCTGACCCACCGCGTGAAATGTGCTATAGTCGCTGAGGCTGCTGGCACTCGTTGCCGTTGTTGGCAGACGATTGGTGGAGACGACATAGCCACGGTACCAGCTGACATCACTGTGACCAAGCTGCTCGAAGACGTAGACTTCATCTCCAAGCTCGAGCGCGATGAGGTTTTCCTGGAGGTTCTGAAGGACGTCCGCTGGTAGAGACTCGAGTGGTACTGTGGATGATTCGAGCACATCGGTATCGGGAGAGAAAGGGTGGGTAGCAAGACCGTAAAGGATCTTGGGAAGAGGCTCCCATCGGCGGTAAGAGGACGAGCTGGCCATTTTTGGAGATCAACGGTTGTGCCGACAACGTGAGTCAAGCCCGAAAGCTCTAGGATGCGCTCAATCGATGGATTGCGGCTTGAAGCTGAGCCAGTTGCGCTCGTGCTATATTTGGAAGAAACGAGAGTGATTGCGGAGGGGCCGCTCCACAATGTAAACTTGCAGCCGAGGGTGGCGTATTGCGCTGTGTGGGATGTCGATCCAAGCTGGATATGCGGTAGAGGAAGGATCGAGAGGCGCGTGATGGGAATGAATGATCGCAAGAGCCCCGACAAGATGGTTAGATGGTGGGAAAGTGAGTTCGAGACAAACGGGGCGGACTTGTCTAGAAGCAAATCAGAATTGCGGTTGGAGTAGACGCTGACTTGCATGCAACGTCGACTTTGGCCAGTCGAGGCGGTTGCCTGCATGGGCCCTCTTGCGCTTTCTTCGTATTCGGAAGTCGGTGAGGCTTGCTAAGTTGCTTGTGTGCGTGAAATTACAATTTTCGGGAAAAGACACGCGAACGGCTAACTCTGAATCCTGTGCTGCAAGCGTGTCTTGAAGCAAAGCCGAAACGATCTTTGCCAACAGCGACAATGTCTCCCCACAAGGGCTGGGCGCCAGAGTGTGCATGAAGTGGATCTTCTCAGAGCTCGTTCCTCTCGCCGTCAGTGCCCTTAATACGCGCCTTATCTCATGTACTTCACATGTAACAATCTGGAAAGCACTACAATGCCGGCATCCCCGTCCGTTCGCTCGTTCTGGCACTCGCAACGCGCTCGCCTCAGTCTTGAAGCAAGATCACTAAGAGAAAGAGGAAGAAGAGGTGTTGGTATTACAAGATTTTGTCCAATTTTTGCAAAACCAGGTTAACGGATCTCGATAGCGAGCTCATCAACAAGCCTTGAAAGGACATCCGAATGAAGCTCATTCACCTCCTCGTTCTCTAATGACCTATCCATTGACCTGTAGTTGATGCGGTAACACAAGCTCTGCTTCTTGGTCTTGGGATGCACAAAGTCATCGATCTTGACCACGTCTTCCACCAAATCGCCTACATTGTCACGTACGATCTCGAACAGATCGTTCTCGTGGAACTTGCGATCTTGAGGTAGCCAGAACGAGACATCTTTGTAGCAAGGTGGGTACTTTGAGTAGGGTTTGAACGTCAGCAGCTTTGGCTTGGATGTCGCGGCCTTGCTCTGACCGCCTGCAGCCGAGACTTCGTTGCTGGAGGAGCTAGCAAACTGGCCTAGGAAGCGAGGGTCTTGCGTCCAGAAAAGACGGATGTCAGGGATCGAGTAAAGCACCATGGCAATGCGCTCGAGACCAAGACCAAAAGCCCAGCCCATTCGATCGGGCACACCAGCTTTGTCCAACGTCCTTTGTCGGACCACACCGCATCCCAGAATCTCGAGCCACTTGCCGCGGAACCACACTTCCACCTCGTAGGACGGAGACGTGAAGGGGAAGGCAGCCGGAATCCAGCGCACTCGCAGAGGGTCTGCAGCATTGCCTCCCTTCTGTGCCGTCTCAAAAGCGTGACGCTCGCCGAAGAGCTCAAACACAAGGCCATTGAGCGTGGCCTTCAGGTGACGCACTGCCAGCGCCGCCTGTTGCGGGTCATGATGAGATTGGTATCCACCGGCCTCTTCGAGCCCCACGACGTCCTCAATCTCGAAATTTGCCTTGGCGAGCTTTGCCTCCATTTCGAGGCACTCCTGCTCCACCCTTCCGCCCGGCGCATAGTCTGAGTAAGGGAAGATCCCCGCACCTTCGACCTGGTGGAAGATGGGGTAGTGGGAAGCATCGATCTCGTCACGACGGTAGACATCGGCGGTGAGAAGCCATCGTTCATTCTTGTTGCGGAACGTCTCGACTTCGTGTGCTGATGTGTGTGTGCGAAGACACGTGTTGCGGTTGACATAGTAGGTGTCGGTAGGGCTGCGACCGGGATGGTCTGCGGCGATGCCAAGGTCCTCAAAGTTGAGCTCGGTGGTGACTACTGGCGACGATGCTTGAATAGCAGTGTACTTGGGTCCAATGGAAGCTTCAATCTGATCGCGAAGCAAAGCAAGGGGATGATTCTTTGTGTGTGGAAGAGTGGGTGTGGGAGCGAGCCTTGAGAGGATAGAAGCGGGAATGTTGGTATAATCGTCTGTCGGATACTCCTTGCCGAGGATGCTGATGGTGGTTGGACGTTGGGCAGACTGAGTCGAGCTCAGCTTCACAGCGTTGGAAGTCGAGAAGGACCTTTGACCCAGGTTTGAGAATACATTTGTGCTCAGGCGAGCGACGGAGGAAAGTGTTCGAGGCTGCTCGATGCTCTGGCGCTGTGCACGCAAGTGAGAAGTGAGATCCTGGATCCTTGCCTGGATCTGAGCGGGTCGAGCCGTGAACCGAGCTACGAGGCACGCTCTGCAAGCTGCTTGGGAAGGAAGCTTCATCATCGATGGAATATGGTGGCAGCTTGAAATGAGAAAGTACGGTACAGGTTCAAGCTTCGGGAAGCGCCGCTTTCTTGACATCTTCTCACATTTTTAGGTTTAGGCGTCGGAACTCGGAGATTTCATCAGCGCACGCACGCACCCACCAAGGCGCATTCACATTTCACACCCTATCCACATCACTCTTTCTGTCCCTCATCCACCGACTGCATTGCATATCAGCACGTCCGTCAATCGCTCCTTTGCTGCTCTCCAATATGGACATCTACGATCCAGGACTTATGGCGGCATCCGGCCGTACCGACGGCACCAGCACTCCTACCTCTGCCGACAAGCCCAAAACCGAACTCGACGAGAATGTAGAAAAGATTGTTGGCAATATCTCCAATTGGTGGTCCGGCTTCGCAAAGAAGTCTCAGGACTCGATTCAGCAGGCGAGAAAGGAAATGGAGAACCGAGGTGGTATTGTCAACTATGCCAAAAGCGAGATCGCGAAGCTCGAATCCACTATGGGCGAAGCGCAAAAGAAGGCGAGAGATCAGAGCCAGAACCCTCCTGAGGAGAAGGAAGGCTCTACCATGTCTGAGCATGTACAGATTCCATCAGAGAACAGCAAGGGAAAGCAAAGGGCCCTCGATGACCACGACACCTCGACAGCAACTGAGACCGGGACTGCTTCGAATCAAGGACCAACTCTTGGCGCTTCCGTCTCCTCGCTCTTCTCCAAGCTCACCTCCGACCCACGCCTCGTGCAGCTCCAGCAATCTCTCACAACGACCCTGCAATCGGTTGGGCAGTCAAAGGAAGGCGATGGCACTGAAAAATCCACAGCGAGCCCGATCAAACTGCAAGAATCGCTTTCCAAACTCTCCCTCACCATTCAATCGCATCTTCCCCATCTGGACGTTGAGAAGTCACAACAGCTGGCCAAACGCTATATGAGCGCCACCGAAAGCTTCGCAAAAGAGGTTCAGTCGGACATGAAAGACTTTGTCGGCGAGCTGGTGCGCATTGTCCCGCCCGAGGACGAGGCTAGAAATGCAGAAAAGGCTACGGATAAGGCTGGAGATGCTTGGGACAAGAGTGCCGAGGCAGCCTTTATTCCTGCCGAGAAGTCACCGAGGGTCGAGCAGGAGAGCAAGGCGGCCACGAGTGCCCCATCAACTTCGCCTGTAGAAGACGCGAAGACCACGACTGGGCCAGCAACGTCAAAGGTAGACGAGGAGGAGGAGGACTTTGCTTGGGACGAGGATGACGAAGAGGCGGCTGCTGCCACCGCAGTTGCGCCTGCTGCTGTCGCTAAGGACGAGAGACCTTCAACTGCAGATGCTTCTCCAGCAAGCACAATCGAGGCAAATACCGGCCAAGAAAAGGCCGATGCCTCCGATGAGGACTCCGACTGGGAGTGATGGGCTCTTCAACTACGCAATCCATCATTCATCCATTCCACAAGCAGCACATTCGTCGTCTCGCGTCTCGTCTTGACTGAGTTTCAGCAACTGCATGCAATGTCATGCATTGAGATACAGCTAAAAGTGTTCCTCACGGATCCAGGCTTGGCAGGGCATCCCGTCAGCGCGCTACTGTTCAGCTAATGTTCCGAAACATCGTCCACAGCGGGCGGCGGTGACGTCTCATCAAGCCCTCCAGACTGAGTGTCAACACCCTTTCCTGTCCAAAAGTCGTTCTTGGTGCGCGATGAGATGCGAGAGAGACCTCTGGCGCCACCTGGTGACGGCTTCGGCGACGACTTCGGGCTGTTGGTACCAGAAGAAAGTGTGGGAAGCTGGATCTTGTGCTCGTTGCGTGTGATCTCGTCGTCCGTGTCTTCTTCTGACACGAACGTGGATGGCGCCGACTGAGACAGATCCTCCAAATCGGCTCGAGTGAGTTCAGACTTGGTCGATCGCTTGCGCTTGCCGGCAGCGTCGGCCGTCGATGCCTTTGCCTTGGCAGAGCGGGAAGCGCTGTACCGCGAGTCCTCCTCTTCCTCATGTCCGTCATCGGAGTCGGCCGCGGCCCTTCGCTTTTGCCCTCGCTCACTTTCTGTGCCCGAAGTGGCTCGGGAGGCATGGGCAGCGGAGGCAGCGCCGCGAATGGACAGAGTCGGCATCTGCCCGCGTTTGGCGGGGTTTTGAGTATCACTGATCGAGACAACACCGCTGCTTTCTCCCATCGACTTGCCCTTGGTTGAGGATTTGGCATCCATCGAGGGGCGAGAAGATCTCGAGGGGCTGGGCTCGACGACTTGTTGACGCAAAGAGGATGGGCGAGCTGGAGGTGGGCTGCTGGGCGGCGCTGGCCTGCCTAGCTTGAATTGAAGCGAGCCCGAATAGAAAAGCTCTTCCATCTCTTTCCTTTGACGGACTACTGGGTTTGAGATGCCGAGAATGGTGCCGAGTAGGCTGTTAGCGTCCTTATCGTCCTTACCTCCCTCTGCCGTGGAGTCACGCACTAGTGCACGTCTTGCCTCCGCATCAGAGTCTGAGTCTGAGTCCACGGAAAATCTCTGGTGTTTGCCTCGGGACGATTGTTTGCGCGAGGTTGCGTTGGAATCGCCGAGTCGGGTCGAGCCTTCATTGGCTTGCTGGCAAATGGCTGCAGTGAGGATGTCGAACGCTCCGGCCAAGGTGGATCTGACGTTGATAATGCCAAAAGAGCCTTTGGAAATGTCGTTCGAGGGGTCATGTGGGTCTTCGATGCAAAGCATGAAGGGACGCCTTTCATCCTTCCAGCCTCGGCGCGCCTTGCTGAAGTATCCACCGCGTCCTCTGATCGAGATCCCGCAATTGTCATAGCCAAAGTTCTTGCCATAGAGCTCGAGGAATTCGAGCAACAGAACGCCAAGGCTTCTTGAAGCTTCAATTTCGCCCCTCTGCACTTTTGGATGAAGCTGCAAGAAGCTGATGACCATGATAATGACACTGTAGCTTCCGAGGCCACCAGAAAAGACTTCACTCATACCTCTTTGCATGAGCAAGTGCTTGACGACCAGAATGAGTGGGCGGATATGCGGCCATTTGCGCAACCAGCTGTTGACGTAGCTGGCCGTGGTGAGGCCGTTGGTGTGATTGAGCGAAATGTCGACTTTGAGACGGGCGTATGTGGTGACGAACTTGATGATGGGTACTTTCGCCTTTGCAATGACCTGCACGTCTGTAGCCAGATTGTGTCGTCGCAAGCAAGCAGCCATGGTGCGGAGTGCTGATTGAGTTCTGAGATTTGCCATGGAGCGGCTGACAACGACGAGGTCAAGATCACCCTGAGGCAGGTAGAGCTTCGTTTCTTGACTGCCGAAAGGATGCACCTCTGCGTCGCGGAACTGAGATTTGATAGCGCGGCTGATGAGTTCGATGACCATGCAACGTGTGTCGTGCTCGGCGGCGGTTGGCGCCATCCAGTCATCGAAAGCGATCAGCTCGCGATGCAATGCTTCTGCACCGTTTTGACACTGGCTCCAATCGACATCTGCTGACCAAGGCGTATGACGCGAGCGTGCCATCTCCCTCTCCTTCTTGGAGCGACCGTCATCTTCGCGTTCCTCCGCCTTGCGTTTTTTGCCTTTGCGTGATGCAAGATCATCGTTGTCGCGCGATCTGCCTCCTCGAACTGCCCTTGAATGCGTCGAGGACTGAGGCGCATCCTCGTCGTTGTCGGCTCCAAAGTCGAATGCGATAAAGTCTTGGGCGCCAAACGCCTTCTCTTGCGTTGAGACCGGCATTCTTAGATAGTAGCACTAAGACGGTGGGAAGAGACTGTGTCTGTTGGTAAAACTGTGCGCAGCTGATGTGTTCCAACGAATTCAGCGCTAGTGTTCGAGTTGCGAGGCTTCCCTGGACTCTGCTGGGCTAGTCAAGACTTGCTCTTATATGCTGGGAAGATGAGCTCCTGTCCGAAATCAGGAAGCAACTGTCGGGGTTATTGAGTCGCTTCGATGATTTATAGAGCTTATGACGGAGTGGGGATGATCCCGTCAGAGCCCTGGTCACCTGAGTGGTATAAAAAGGAAAAGGTGATAGTATGGAGGAAAGGTAGTCTCCAATTGACGAGGTGCCTGACATCTCGACTGTATGCAATCGCCATTCTAGCCACACTGCTGCTTCCGAGCTGCAATTTTCTGTTGGACCCTCTCTCTCAATCTCTCAGAGAATTTTGATTCTCTTCCAAAAAAGACTTTTCTTCTCAAAAGAAAAAGAAAATATAAAAATGAAGCAAGTGGAGAAGATGTACTGTACGCAATATCGTCACGTCACAGCAGCTCCGGGACTGAGCCCTGTCGGCTATTTCAGTGATTGAACGCGGCAGCTCAACGCAGTGCCGGGCAACATCCTTGACTTGGAACTTCCCTCTTAACACCATCACATTATCGTCATCTCGGCGCTCTTATTCTGAGCGGGCTAGCCATACTTCACAATGCCGGGCTACGATGACCGAGACGACTATCGTCGCTCCGGCTCGTCTCATCACCGATCTCGTAACAGTAAGCATGATTCCTCGTCCTCCTATAGAAGCCATGGACACGAGCCAACCAGACGACGTTCCCGTTCTCCTTCCTCGTATCATCACTCCTCTTCGCGCAGCCAATATGGAGTTCGAGCAGCCGACCCCCACATGACCGGTGCTGACCACGGTAGATGGCGTGACAATGATCGCGAACGCGAATGGGACCGGCACAACCATGATTCTCGTTCCGGCGTTGGTTCCTTCCACCATCATAGCTACAGCGGGCATGATGACCGAAGCGCACACAGAGGCGGTAGAAGGCGATGGGACGAAGGACCGCCTGCAGCTCCACCGGCATATCCTGCTTACCAGTCCAATCCCGCATACCCTGCCTATCCAGCATATCCGCCGACTGAAGCCCCTACGACGTCTGCGCAGAACGCTGCTGTACCACCTCGGCCGTTAGCAGCCCCGGTTGCAGCACCTGGACCCCCGCCTAGCTTTCCACCATCCGCACCATCAAACGCTGTGCCCGCACCTGGGGCGCTTCCTTCCGCAGCTCCGGTCTCGGCGGAAGAGCAAGCAAAGTTAGCCAAAAAGGCTCGACTTGAAGCATGGCGGAAGGAGCAAGCTGCTAAGAAGGCCTTGGAAGAAGCCAAACAACGTGCTCAATCCATCGCCAGTGCTGTCGCTCCTGCTAGCAAAAAGTTCGAAAGCGCATCGACGTCTATTGCTATGCCAACAAAAGCACCCACATCTATCAATGCCACTGGTCTTCGCACGTTGTCACTTCGAGCCGAACCGTCCAAAGCGAGGGCCCAAATGCGGTCGCAGTATATGATGGATGATGCTTCGGAGTCGTCCGGCAAGAAGCGCATCAATCGCTTCGACGACCTTCCTCCTCTGGACCCAGAAGTCAACTCCAACTCACTCAAGAGTTCCTTTGATGAAGATGAGGACGACAACGCCACAACACGATCAGAGCCTCCATTGCAACCCGCACATCAGAACCAGGATATGGACGTGGATGATGATGAGGAGGATCCCTTGGACGCCTTCATGTCCACCGTCAAGAGCCAAGTCGCTCAGGTCAACGAGCAGGATCGACGCAAAGCCGGTTCCATGGAAGATGGCAACAGGAATGGGTCCAAGGCGAAAGCCATCGTCCTTGGTCAGGAGGACAGTGAAGGAGAGCCGGAAGATGGCGATCAGGAGCTAGATGAGTTGGACCGCGTAGTCTCGACCGAGGATCTCCTCGCCATCGCAGCTAAGAAGGTCAAAAAGAAGGAATTGGCCTCCGTAGACCACGCGAGCATCGACTACGAACCGTTCCGCAAAGTCTTCTACCATCCACCCGCCGAGATCGAGAACATGTCTGAAGAGCTTGCCAACCAGATTCGATTGGAGATGGATGCCATCACCGTGCGCGGCAAAGACTGCCCAAAACCACTAACCAAGTGGTCGCATTGCGGTCTTCCTGCTAGCTGTCTCGATGTCATCAAGCGTCTTGGCTACGCCGCTCCGACCCCCATCCAGAGTCAGGCCATTCCCGCAATCATGTCTGGTAGAGACATTATCGGTGTTGCCAAGACCGGTTCAGGAAAGACTATGGCCTTCTTGCTGCCCATGTTCCGCCACATCAAGGATCAACGCCCCGTCCAAGCAACCGAAGGTCCCGTAGGCATCATCATGACACCGACTCGCGAGCTGGCCGTCCAGATCTTCAGAGAGATGCGACCGTTCATCAAGGCACTCGGTCTTCGTGGTGCGTGTGTGTACGGTGGTGCTCCCATTTCGGAACAGATCGCCGAGATGAAGAAGACGGCAGACATTGTGGTTGCTACACCTGGCCGACTGATCGACCTGTTGACCGCCAACTCTGGCCGCGTCACCAACCTGCATCGTGTCACCTATTTGGTGTTGGACGAAGCCGACCGCATGTTCGACATGGGTTTCGAACCACAGGTCATGAAGATCATTAACAACATTCGACCCGATCGCCAAATGGTGCTCTTCTCCGCCACATTTCCCAAGCAGATGGAGTCACTGGCACGCAAGGTGCTCAAGAACAAGCCGCTAGAAATCACTATCGGTGGTCGCAGCGTCGTTGCTGCCGAGATTGAGCAGATCGTCGAAGTGCGTCCGGAGAACACCAAATTCCATCGTCTGCTCGAGATCCTTGGCGAGCTTTACAATCGCGAAAAAGACGCTCGCACTCTCATCTTTGTCGATCGACAGGAAGCAGCCGATGATCTGCTCAAGGATCTCATTCGCAAGGGCTATGTCACCATGTCGCTGCACGGAGGCAAGGACCAAGTGGACCGCGACGAGACGATCTCGGACTTCAAAGCAGGTAATGTGCCCATCGTCACTGCTACGTCGGTTGCTGCCCGAGGTTTGGACGTCAAACAGCTCAAGCTGGTCATCAACTACGATGTACCAAACCACATGGAGGACTACGTGCACCGAGCTGGTCGAACGGGTCGCGCAGGGCAGAAGGGAACTTGTATCACTTTCATCACGCCCGAGCAAGATCGTTACGCGCGAGACATCATCGCCGCCCTGAAAGCCAGTTCAGCTCACGTTCCTGCCGAGCTCGAAACGATGGCCGAATCGTTCAAGGAGAAGCTCGCTGCTGGCAAAGCAAAAGCGGCAGGTTCCGGGTTTGGTGGCAAAGGCCTGGATCGCCTCGAAACCGACCGCGAAAAGGCGCTCAAGGCACAGAAGTCGGCTTACGGTGAGGCGGATGAAGATGGCAAGGCAACGAATGCAGGCGCTGAGGGCTCAGGCGACGGTTCTGGCAAGACTGGCGCACAAGCAGGTGCGTCTAGCTCCGAAGACCAGTTGAGCAAGCTGCAGGGCACGAAGATTGAGATTATGCATGGCGCTGCTCCCGAGTCGGTACGAGAGAACAAGACCATGTCGGCGAGCGATGAAGCATCCGCTGCCGCTGCCAAGACCAAGGCAGATCAAGAGCAAGAAGCCAAGGAAGCTGCTCAGCTCAAGGCACAGGAAGCGGCTCTGGAAGCAGCCAAAGCTCACGGCGCTGACACCACCAAGCTGGCTGCAGTGCTCGAGAACATCCGTAAGCAAGCCAACGCTCGCAAAGAGGCGGCCAAGAACTCGGATGCCGACAAGCTGAAGGACCGCAAAGCGCGCGATCCAGATGCAACCGACTATCATGCCATCGTGCCGATCAACGACTTCCCTCAGCGTGCACGATGGAGAGTCACCAACAAGGAGACAATGAGTCACCTGATCGAGTCGACGGGTGCATCTATCACGAACAAGGGTGTTTTTTACAAGGAGGGCATCGAGCCTCAGCCAGGCGAACCACCGAAGCTGCAGCTGTTGATCGAGTCAAACAACAAGTCGATGGTGGAGGATGCGGTGCGAGAAATTCAACGATTGTTGGTGGAAGCGACGCAGGCGGTATTGGAAGCCGAGGCCCGCAATACTGGGTCGACGGGTCGATACACTGTGGTGTAAAGGCAGGTTCGAGGCAATGCAAGAGTAATCCACCGCAATGATGAGATCGAAAGTGAAGAGATTGAGTGTGCAGATACAAGTACAGGTGATAGGGTTCCGGTATATATGGTCGAGGTCGTCCCAATGTTTCAGCTTGAGCCTTCCAAGAAAGCAAGGAAGCGTTTGGCGATGGCGTATTCGGTCGATGGCGCTTGACCGGCAATGGCGTTGTTGGCTTTCGAGCCATCTCGTGATGCATGCGAAGTCAGCGAGAATTGCACTCCTTCCGATCGAGCGGCATTGCCCAGCTCATTGATCTGAGCAGATCCTGAGCTGTGCATTCGGACAAATTGCCGTCGGATGCGCTGCAACGAGGCTAGCGTCACTGGCTTGTCGCCCGGAGGGGTGAAGGAGAGCGGAGTGGGCCCGGTGAAGGTAGTGTGGTTGATGGGGACTTCAGCTCCTGGTTGAAGGCCGAGCGAGGATTGATGTTGGAGGATGCAGGATACAACGGTTTGTGTGGAGGATTCGAGGATGGAGAGGTAGTTGGCTGTGGTGGAGCGGACGGGTGCGACGACTTCAGGAGCTTTGTTGACCGAGCCTTTGGTGGCTGCATCCCAGATATCGTCGTACGGGACTGGCTCAACCGAAATTCGCGATACGTCGAGCATTGTTTCGGCCTCAATTGCTTCGACTTCAGATCGTGTGAGGATGGTGGGGACGATAATGAGGGGCGAGTCCCATCTTGTCATGGCGTTTGGCTCCTCGAATCGCATCAGGAGACTGTCGATCGTCTCATCGTCATAGCTGGCACCCTCTCCCTGCTCCCTCTTTCGCTTCTGGTTCCAGTATTTGCAGACTTGAGGTGGTGCATGGACGTGGACTGATAGACAGCGGACACCCACCTCTCGCGCAGCACACCAGAGCTGATAACGGAATCCTTTGATGTTCAGCCCTGCACCGCCATCTGCAATGACAATGGTGTCCTTGCCTAGTGCCCGCATGACTGCAGACAGATATGACGCACGCGCGGGCTTCTCAGTGCGTTGTGAGGAATAAGCTGATCTGGCAACGTGGACGTCATGGTCTGAAACGACGACGACTCGGCTCGGCAGCTGAGGCGACGAAGAGGAAGGAGCTGAGGAAGCTTCTTTGATGCGACGTTCGAGATCCTCTTTGATGAGCGCCGATCGTGTAGAGCGCCCTGAGCTTGCCAGACCTGACACGATGATGAGCGCCATCCTTACTGAGTCGCGGATGTGGTCGAGGGTGGTGAATGAGCATGAAGTCGAACAAAGCTTGAGCTGCGTCGTTTGAGCAACTTTCTTCTAGAACTGGACCCTGAATGTTGACATTAGTAAGCATTTCATAATTGATTTATCATTTTAGGAATACATCTATAGTCTAACATCTCGAAATCTTCGGTTAAATTCGGACAGAAGCCTCGTGAGGAAAAGTCAACAGCACTGCACGTCATGCGGAAATGAACGGGATTCTATTTTGGATGTCTTTCTCGCGCTTATCCAAGCAATGTGCGCCTCAGGTTGAGAAGAGCTCGTTTACTTTCTTCCGCGTTCACAATCAGCCAAAAGCAAGGAGCAATACAAAGTCCTGAATACATTTGTCTGTGAGCCTATGTGTGGATTTCACGGAGAGGGCCTTTTGGAATATCAATTTTCAAGAGACCGTCGGCGTCGAGCAAGCTTGGCTCTTCCCGCTTACACAAGGACGTGCACAAATCAGAGCCTCCGTATTGGTTAAGCCGCGTGCCGTCAGAAAAAGCAAACGAGCAGGCCCAAGCTGGCTAGTTGGCTGGTCACAGCAAAGTGAATTTGAGACGGTGGAACAAAGCTCGACAAGCTCAGACACTTGTGAGAGCGCGGCTGTAAGAATCCGTCGCTTGCCGACCAAAGCTTGCACGGTGGCCAGTTCTCTGTTTGCCCCGCAAGCCCGTACAGTACGGTTCCAACCGCGAAACAGAGTGTGTTAGCTCATCTGCCCCTTCTTCGTTCGAGCGTGTGTTCGACATCATCCTCAGCGTGCACGATCTCATCCGTACCTTAACCTCTCACCTCACCCTTCCTCGCATCCTTCTTCTTGTATAGTGTCAAAGCTATATCAGAAGTGCTTTGCTCGACACCGTACATCATTGATCTTTCACTGACTGCCAACGTCGACACATCTTCATCATGATCTTTGGAAGGTCGCTCTCGCGCGCCGTCGCGCGTGCGCCTTCGACCAGCATGGTCGCCCCCACTCAGCGTCTTGCTGGCTTCCACTCCACCGCCAGCGCTTCTCGCATCATCGCTTCTCAGCCACTCCGCGCAAAGGAGGCTTCCACTCCCCTCGACGCCGCCAAGGGCTATCCCGTCATTGACCACGAGTACGATGCCATCGTTGTTGGTGCTGGTGGCTCCGGTCTCCGTGCCGCTTTCGGTCTCGCTGAGGCCGGTCTCAACACCGCCTGTATCACCAAGCTCTTCCCTACTCGCTCGCACACTGTCGCTGCCCAGGGTGGTATCAACGCCGCTCTCGGAAATATGACCGAGGACGACTGGAGGTGGCACATGTACGACACTGTCAAGGGTTCCGACTGGCTCGGTGACCAGGACGCTATTCACTACATGTGTCGTGAGGCTCCCCGTACCGTCATTGAGCTCGAACACTTCGGTCTTCCCTTCTCCCGTACCAAGGACGGCAAGATCTACCAGCGTGCCTTCGGTGGTCAGTCGCTCAACTACGGTAAGGGAGGTCAGGCTTACCGATGTGCCGCCGCTGCCGACCGTACCGGACACGCCATGCTTCACACCCTCTACGGTCAGTCGCTCCGCCACAACACCAACTTCTTCATCGAGTACTTTGCCATGGACCTCATCATGGAGGACGGCGAGTGTGTCGGTGTCACCGCTTTGAACATGGAGGACGGTACTATCCACCGCTTCCGCGCCCACAAGACCGTCCTTGCCACCGGTGGTTACGGTCGTGCCTACTTCTCTGCCACCTCTGCCCACACTTGCACTGGTGACGGTATGGCCATGGTTTCCCGCGCTGGTCTTCCCCTCCAGGATCTCGAGTTCGTTCAGTTCCACCCCACCGGTATCTACGGTGCTGGTTGTTTGATCACTGAGGGCTCCCGTGGTGAGGGTGGATACCTCCTCAACTCGGAGGGTGAGCGATTCATGGAGCGTTACGCTCCCACCGCCAAGGATCTTGCCTCGCGTGACGTCGTCTCGCGATCCATGACCATGGAGATCCGTGAGGGTCGTGGTGTCGGTCCCGAAAAGGACCACATCTACCTCCAGCTCTCGCACCTTCCCCCTGAGGTTCTCCACGAGCGCCTCCCCGGTATCTCGGAGACCGCCGCCATTTTCGCCGGTGTTGACGTTACCAAGGAGCCCATCCCCGTCTTGCCCACTGTCCACTACAACATGGGCGGTATTCCCACCAAGTACACTGGAGAGGTCATCACCAAGGGCCCCAACGGCGAGGACAAGATCGTCCCCGGTCTCTACGCCGCCGGTGAGACCGCCTGTGTCTCGGTGCACGGTGCTAACCGTCTCGGTGCCAACTCGCTCCTCGACATTGTCGTTTTCGGTCGTGCTTGCGCCAACCACATCAAGGAGAACCTTGCGCCAGGCAAGCCTCACAAGGAGCTTAAGGGCGACGCTGGTGCCAAGTCGATCAACGACCTCGACTGGGTTCGCAACGCCAACGGTTCCAAGACCACCGCTCAGATCCGTGACAAGATGCAGCGTGTCATGCAGTCCGACGCTGCCGTCTTCCGTACTCAGAAGACCCTTGACGAGGGCTGCGAGAAGATCGACAAGGTCTTCGACAGCTTCCCCGATGTCTCGATCCAGGACCGCAGCATGATCTGGAACTCGGATCTTGTCGAGACTCTCGAGCTCAAGAACCTCCTGACCTGCGCCGCCCAGACCATGCACTCTGCCGCCGCTCGTAAGGAATCACGCGGTGCGCATAGCCATCTCGAGTATCCGGAAAGGAACGATACAGATTTCATGAAGCACACGCTGTCATGGCAGCATGAGGGCAACGGAAACAAGGTCGAGCTCGACTACCGAGCCGTGATCAATACGACCTTGGACGAAGCTGAATGTAAGCCTGTGCCTCCGTTCAAGCGTCAGTACTAAGACGATGGTTCGCGGCCTGGATTACTTGTCTCGTATCTGTTTGTTAGTTCGCGCTTATCATGTCCGTATCGTTGAATTGAAATGAAGCCCAGGCTTCGTCGTTTTGCAAACATGTGACTGAAGAGCTGTGATGTTGATGTGCCGATGATTCATGGGACCCTCCTCTCAGCAACGGTGCTATGGTAATATGCAGAACTTCGGGAGAGCGAGGAGATTCTCTTTTTCGAAGTCTCGCTCGCTGAGGGCAGGCTCATCTTCATCACCCGTCTCAGGGTGGAGGATCGGACTTCGCTCTCACCTCATAGCAGCTTGAAGGCGCCTTGCTCGGTGCCGCTGTTATCGCTACCCTCATCTTTTCCTCGCATGGCTATCGGGCGCTCCTCATCGCGACCCCTTCAATGCTCCTCAAGCTGGCTTGCCAAACCTGCCACTGTTCTCTGTGTCTACGCCTACTCGACCGCTGATACTGCCATGGTTGATGCTGTATAGCCCCAACCACCGTCCTCGCCAACATACATGCTATGCTAGCTACCTGATCGAGCTCGCCGGTGCTGAATTCTCGAGCGCGTCAACGAGATCCTCGGCCAGATCGAGTATTGTAACGGTCCTCAGTTGGGCAGCCTCTTCATCGGCTAGCGTCATTACAGCTGTCAGTCGCTCTGGCAGAGCAATCCGAGGATCTCGACGCTGTCATGGCCAAGATGTAGGGAAGGCTGTCACCTCCCCGGGCTTCATTGCCGTTCAACACTGACCAAGACCAACGTCCCTGCTGGCGAGATCCTTGCCAAGATAGCGCGACCTTGTCGACCAGACCTTTGCCATCTTCTACGAGAATGACAAGAGCAAGAACGCTTCCTCCGACCACGTTTCGAGCGACCCTGCTGCTATCGTTGAGGCCGACTGCGACGTTCGCTTTAGCGTCAAAGTCGTCATCGAGGGCGATGTCTAGACCTCAAAACTCGGCAGCCACGTGCATGACACCAAGGAATGGCTCAAGGTTCTTGCCACTTCGCGCATCAACTGGCTGCTTGCCTTGCTTCGCAACGTTAGCAATGACCAGGGCAAGAAGTACACCGACGACCCGATGCTCCGCATGCTTGCGACTCGCAACCACCAAACTGCCAAGAACCCGTACGCTACCAACGGTGAGCTCATAGGATCACTCTTTTTAGTGCTGCAGTACCTGCGGCCGCTAGACGATAGGTTCAAGGCTCTCGAGGCCACCGTGTCGCCTGAATCGGCTCAGATCCAGGTCATTCTCTTCGAAAAGCATCTGTGCGAGTCAGCCTTTCTCTCATTTTACTTCGCTCACCGCCCCGACCATGCTTTTATCTCCAATCACGAGATCATGGACGGACGCAAGGACTTCGCCGTCGTCACCGGTCATGAGTCGATCATGCAGGCGCTTATGGCTAGCTGCGATGCTGACCTCCTCAGTCTCGTCCACTTGAGCCACTCGTTCAAGATGCTCGGCAACGCTCATCCGCTCCGCGCTGGCGATGTCTGCACCATCATTGCTGACGCCAGCAGCATTCGCATCTCGGACACGGGCAAGTCAGTCAGCGTCACCGGTATTGTTTCGCGCAAGGACGCCGACGGAGAGTGCGTTCCCCTTGTCTCGGTCGTCTCCAGCTTCTCCTTCCGCGGTCGTTTCACCGACCTCAACACCTGATTCGAGCTCTCGCAGAACGAATCACTCTCGAGATTAAGACCAAGGCCGATGCTACCGTCTTGCTCGTCAGGGAGTGGTTCGACTGGGTCACTCCTCAGCCCCTCGTTCCCGGCACTGTGCTCCACTTCCAGATCGAAAATGTGCTCAAGTACAAGGACAGCGCTTCGTATTTCAATGTCGAGGTGGTCGGTGGTGCTTACATCCGCGACTTCAAGGCTTCAGCATCCTCGAGATCATCAGGCAGAACCCGCTTACCAATATCATTCGCTCCAGTGGTGTTCGTGGTCACACCATCCGTGAGCGATACATGTCGATGACCTACGAGTCGACCGATGCTGATGGCAACACGGCGACGCTTCCTCTCCTCCCCAGGATCACCGTTTCGAGCCAGAGCTACACCTTCCAGTCGCTCAAGGGTCTTCTCTTCGCCACTCAGTTCGCTCACATCGCTCTCATCTTGGTCAAGCCCAGTGCCTTCCGCTCACCGCAGTTCTGGTTGTCGAGCTCCTCGCCGACCAGTCGGCTTGTCCCGTTCGTTGGATCGAGACTCAGGACATCTTATTCACCGACCACAATTTCGAAGGTTCCGCCGAATCCCGTCCCAGCCCTACTCTCGTCAATCCAAGTAGTCTTCCAGCCTGGCTAACATTGTGACTAAAGTAGATCTATCAATGACACGCTCAACGAGGCCAAATGCAAGCCCGTTCCTCATATCGCTGTCAATGATGCCTAATCTGTGCATGATATGAGGACATTGGAGTTGGTGTCAGCTCTCGCAAAATCAACTTAACGGAAAATAAAGTTGTGCATAAAGTGGTTCTGACTGCTCCACAGCCTCACTTTGTGCCGGGAATATTTACTCGTTTGACATGAGCGCGTCCTCCTTTGTAGAAACCCGTTCGTCACAACTCACATCTTGGACTCCTCCTCACTCGCTCGCAGTACGACCAGCAAGAATGAACGATCTCTCTCATTCGAGTGATGCATCGGGTGTGCTTCTGCTGAACGGTTTGCCCTCTTGCACACAACTGAGTTTGGATGCCCATTCTGAGGCGTTTATCACAAACGAGCATTTCGTGGGAATCAAAGCAATCTCGCCCGGTTGGCACTGTTTGGCATGGTCTATCGCTGCGACCGAGACTGCGGGCGTTATCGCGGAGGGAAGTGTTCGAAATGTGACGCTGCGGTGGTTCGAACAGGGCGAAGTGGTGGTTCGTGAGCTTGATCGAGTTCAGCAACGATTAGTTGCTCCCGAAGCACAGACGCAGGCTGGTCCGTCAAGCTCTTCAAGTCGGAAAGTTCGCCTCACACGCACTTTCGACGCTTCCACACTCAACGGAACGGCAACAATCGTCTCCGAAGACGTGCTTGAAAGCGTGAAAGCCCGGCTGCTACCGCTTCCGTCTTCCATCGATGGTCCGTGGAAGAGCGCTACACGCCAGTTGCATCGCGATAAAGGCTCGACTGGAAGAAAAGTCGTAGCGAAAGTTCTCGGAGTCGACAGCTCGACCGGCGACGCCACGACCGATAGCCTTGCGACGGGACGCGGCAGGGATAAAGACGACAAGGAGCAAGCGTCATTCCAGCCCACCGGCCGCACTGGGCGATTTGAAGACGGAAAGGTGATCTGGGGCAAGTCGAGACCCCCACAGGCGGACTTCTACAACACATCCGAGGTCGATCTGGAAGATTCCGAGGCCGCTGTCGAACATGAAACGGATGGTGGTACGAAACGAAAGCGCTCTCTATCTGCTGAACACGAAGAAGGGGACAACGAAAGCCTGCAATTCACACCGTTTGACCTGCGTCGAAGCTGGCCACCCAACTGCATTGGTGCGGAGCTCACTCGTTGGAGCGAGGACAAGAGCTGGCTCTTGCAGGATGTCATTAGGCGCAGCAGTGTGGGCATCACTGCCGGCGATCTTGCGCTCCTGTGCGAGTTTGAGCTGGCATTCGTGCTCTTTGTCATGTCGAACAATGCTTATTCTTGGGAGCAATGGAAGGACCTGATTGCGCTCTTCTGCAGATCGTCATCGATGATCGGTGCAGGCTCGGCCTTTGAACTCCACTCAGCGAGCAGCGATCCTCCGTCACAGCCTGGGTCAGACCAGACATCCTTGGACGCACACATTGCATTTCTCGACGCACTATGTGCGCAGCTCAACCTGCTCAGCGGCGACTTTTGGTCGACTCAAACATCAACATGCGAAGAACAAGCGGTGCTGAAAGAGTTGGATGTGTTGCGATCAAACATTGCACGTGCTCTTTCTGCCACTGCCAATGTGACGACAAAGGATCAGGTGCAGCAGCAGAAGCAGCAGCAGCAGCTAGTTGGAGCTTGGCGAAAATTGTCTCACATGACGGCTAGCCGGTTTGGCTGGCAGCTCGACCGCCGTCTGGACGAGGAGGCTGAGGTGGAGGATGATCTCCAAGCCGAGCAAGGCGAGGATGCTCCTGTAATTGTTGAACTGTAATGGGCAATTCAAACACGCAACCAAGTATGAATCACTTCAAGGTTCTTGGGTGCATTGAAGCGCGAGCGTTTCAGACTTGTGCCACCTACTTTGATTGATTATGGAGCTGCTTGAGTTAAGCGTTCATATCCTTGCTGGCGTTCGCACCCAGAGCCGACGACTCTTCAGCACATCATTTGCACACTTGTCTCAAACCAGACTCAAAACAGCAACAAGTCGGCTTTAAATGAAGCAACATCCAGGGACCTCAACAAGATCTAGAGCTCGATGGACTGCTTTGCTCCATGCCGATTCGAGCAGCTTTGGCCTCGGTCCTTAGCCGACGAGGCTGTATTATCGTCCGGAGCCATCTCAAGCTCCGAGCACGTCGGGAATTACTTTTGTCGACAAACACACGCCTACTTCAAAGCAGAGAATGTCCGTTATGAGTGCATTGATATCATCTGGGAAACGAAAGATGGGAAAAGTACGGTCTCAAAGCCTGGAGACGACAAGCGTCCGCAATCACTTGGATTCTGGCTGATTCCACGAAAGGTAGCTCATGTCTCCAAGCTTCCTGGGCTTGATCAAGTGACGCGCAGTAAAGATGAGACCGAGCAATACTGACAAAGCAGCAACAGCAATGAACGAGAGACCAAGGAAGGGGTTCCTGCCACCGACCCACGACGAAGTGCTGAAAACGACGCTCTTGGTGCCGTCGAACATGCTGACTGGATAGTTGTCGACAGCTTGGAGCAAGTAGCGACCAGGCTCCATGGCAGCTGTGTCGTTGCGCTTGTAGAGCTTGCGGAAGGTAGGAAGACCGGCAGTGCGCATCCAGACCATAAAATGCTCATTGTCGCTAGGATCAAAGATGTTGTTGTCCGAGTAGCCGTTCTGGAAGCCGAACTCGCCAGAAGCGCCCTGCCAGTAAGGAGGCGGCACGATCTCGTCAGCTTTGTAAGCGGTCTTGCCGTATTTGTCCTTCTCTCCGGGCCAGACAATGTTCTTTTCGCTCATGACGTAGGTCTGATTGGCCGAGTCGGAGCCAGCGACGTTGAGCAAGACGGGATCGCTGTAGGTATCGTTGAAGACCGAATTGGCGATAAGGCCGCAAGGATAGATGATCTTGTTGGAGACAGGGTCAATGTCAACAGGTTTGCAGGTGCCTCCGGAGATGGTGCTGCGGGAGACGGCGTTGCCCTTGAGCTGGTTAGAGTCGATAGATTTGACGTATCGACGGTGATTTTGGTAGTAGTTGGTGAGCTTGTAGTAGAGGAAAACGCTGGAATCGAGCCTGCTTGGAACACTAAAGTAGAGGTTGCAAGTGCGTGTGCCGGCGTCCCAAGACCAAGTGGGTGGCTGGAAGTTGCTCGAGTTCTTGTCGTGAAGCTGGTAGTCGTACTTGTTGGACGGGATCTGAGCCTGGTTAGGCGCGGCAGGCGCTGCGGTGGAGCATTGGGTGTAGTCGAGGGTGAATTCATTGACCTGCTCAGCAAAGTAATAGAGGACTGCGCCGATAGGAGCAAAGATAATGGCAACGAGGAAGAAAGTTGGGAGGACGGTCCTTGGTGTAAGGATGGGCTGCCATGCCTTCAATCGCTGCTGCTTAAACGCAGTATTGGCAGGTTTGCGCTGGGCGTACTTGCGAAGACCCTTGGCAGATGTAGCATCGCTGTCAGCATCGTTGGTGGAGCCGTTCCTTGTAGCATCACCGGCGTCGGTTGCACGGGCATTCCTCTTGAAGATAGCCATGATTTATGAAGGTGCAGAGCTGGTGCTGCGCCAGAGGTATGGAGAGTCTGAAACGATGATGAATGCTTGTCTGTTATGCAGCCGTATAGTCGTCAGCGGGGGATCACAGCGTCTGAGTCGTAGCGATGAGCACGGAGATGGGTATCGAACGGGTGAGCTGGTCTTTGTTAGAGCTCGTGAGTCGAAGCGCAGTGACGGTGATCAACGGGCCAGCAACTGATTGCTGCTACACGATTTTGAGCGTTACAGCGGTTTGCAGAGTGTGATGAGAAAACGGCTATCGGGAGGTGGACGTCAAGAAGAAGATGGAGGATGGAGCAAGCGATGAGATGCCAAGTTAGGGCTCGGCGATATCAATAAGTGAGCTGCAGACTGTGTCCGGGCCAAAATTCCGTGGTTGGTCTTTTTACTCTGCAGTTCTCTCGCACAGGTGCTGTTGTGAGCAAATGTGGGTCAGCAACCCTCGCCGCACCTCTGTGACTTGGCGGCTAAAAAAGGCACACGCGGACTCAAGCATTGACTGCACGCGTCTCAGCACAGCTTCGAAGGAAAATACTGTATTAATTTTTAGACCGTTGCTCCACGGAAGCCAGCAGCCGGGTTCACAGCGTCAGGTGTGTCGGGACCTCTTCCATTTCTGACCCTTACCCTTTTCTTGCAGGTGTGAGATCCCGCTGCGTGACAAAAACCCCTAAAAAGAAATGACCCACAAATCTGATACTCTAGTCTCTTGGACCCTGACTTGCAGATCCGCCTGCCAGATAAATATCGGGATGTGTGCTCAAGATCAGGAAGCAGCTCAGGGGCAAGACGAACCCTTGGCGCACCGCTTTGTTCTCGCTGCTTTCTCTCCTCCAACTCCCAGCTCAGATGAAACCGTCCGCATGGCCACGTAGAACAATCATGCAGTCTGTCGATCAAGAGTGACTTTCGCCTCGCTTACTTCTGACCGGGTGCAGAGGTCGTCTCGCTGCAGAGCTTCCACCGAAAGCAGACGCTTCTGATACTTACTTGCTCTGCAATGGCTTCAGTGAGTCTCATTAGTGTTGGAAAAGTACGATGCTCTCCGTCAAGACGAACGCGGTACTTGATCGAGCGACCATGAATGGGTTGACTGCTGTGATGTAACTTTACCGCTCGGACACATACAGTATCGGAGGCTGAAATGGGGGCGTCGCAATTAACACTTGAATTGTCCCTAGTGCAGCGCACAGCAGCCCTAGAGCGCCAGCCAGCAAGACTCTCCCTACGCCAAATCACTGCGACTGTTTCACACAAAGTTAAAGGCTGCACGTCTGCAGCTGGCAAGCGTTAAAATCCTGAAAAAAAAAAAAGAAAAAAAAATCTCTTTCTCAGGAAGGAGGTGCGCTTTGTTGTCGAGTCGACGCTGCACGGCCATTTTTCAGAGATGCAGCTTCTTGGCTTTGGGGTGACAGGTCAGATCCTAAGCAGAATAGCGGCTCAATCGCTCGCTGTCTTCTTCGGTGTGTGTCTCTTCTGCAGATCCTCACGCGAGCGCTTCGGCCATATCGAGTGATTGATTGTTTTGTCGAGCAACTCGAATCCAGTCTTTAGATCCCACCGGCACTCTTTCTTTCATCACCCTGAGCAATCCTCCAGCACTTCGATACCATCGTCACGCCAAGCACATTCTCAACCACGATTCGGCCGGCCCGACTGCTCCTAAATGTCCAACTGCTGATCACTTCCCGAAGATAACATCAGACAAAGGTTTCGACCGGCGACTCAGCCATCCCTCTAGTCTCGGTCCAGTTGACATCTGCTGACAATTCCGCACATGTTGACTCTATCGAACACGCCAAATGCACCAAGATGAGCTCCTCAAAAGCTCGCAACAGCGACGCAGCTTGGGCTTCCCAGAGCAGAGATCATTCTTTGCTACAGCTGCTCGACCCAAACGATCTTCTTCCTGGACACACCACCGCAGATCTGTATAGTCTCCGTCACTTTACATTACGAGGCGGCCTTCCAGATTCACCCAGCTGGCTTCGAGCTCAGGCCTGGAAAGTGCTGTTGGGTTACTTGCCACCAGAGAAGAAGGAATGGCCATCCATCCTTGCCAAAAGGCGCAAAGAATACTACCAGTTTCTCAACGACTTGTCTCCACCAATACCTACCAAAGATGAGCCAATACCACTCAGCGACCTCACCAGCAACGATCGGCTGCTCGATCAAATCTACAAGGATCTCGTTCGCTCTCGAAAGAACGGCTTTGCTTTCTATCAAGCTTCACCACGCGCCAGCGCTTCATGCCCAATTGTACCCCTTCCTTCCGAGGATCTTGGCTCGTCGAATACACACGCAGCGTCCGTCGAGCGACTCCCAAGTCAAGACGATCTTCTCCGCCGATTGGCGGCAATCAGCCCTGAATATGCTCAACAGCTCTCCCTCGACCGCATCGCCACTTCCAATGCATCAACAGGCTCCAGTGGTCCATCACGGATTCTGCACGTCCAAACAAACCTCGATACTGCTGCGCAACGTAGTCTGACTGCCTCCAACAGCTTCTCCGAGAATCTCAATGATTCAATCAAGAGCCCACCCATCTTGCTTTCTCCACCCTCGCCCGGCGGAGATGACTCACATCGCATGTCTCGAGAGTCGTCTCATCACTCATTTGCATCTGCCAACGAAGCGCTTGAAGCCATTCCAGACACTCACCACGATCCCACCTCGCCAAAGACAACGCCCGACAATGCGCAGACCAATGGTCACTCGAATACATCTTCAGCCCAACCTAGCATCCCGGTCCAGCGCAACTGGCATTCTCTTTTGCGCATTCTTTACATGTTTGCAGTGCTCAATCCAAGCATTGGCTACGTGCAGGGCATGAATGAAGCTCTCTTCACACTACTTTACGTTTTCGGCTCGGCACAATATCCTGCAACTGCCAGCACAAGCATGACTCCAAGCAGCTCGCAGAAAGGCTTGTACAGTGCCGCGAACGGCTCTCTTCACAAATCCTGGGACAACGCTTTCGATCTTGCAGATCTTACCACACACGCCGAGGCCGATGCTTTTTGGTGCTTTTCTGCATTGGTTGGCGAGATGCGCGAGCTGTACGACTTTGATCGAGTAGATCTGCAGAGCCGTGCAGGTGCAGCAGCAGCTGATCATCAGCCATCCCATTCCGGCATGGCGGGTGCTCTCCGGCGCTTCAGTCTTCGCATAAAGTGGCTTGACACATCACTCTGGCGCGATTTGCAGGCAGCATCTCTCGATCCTCGACTTCCATACTTTTCGCTCCGATGGCTCGCATGTCTGCTCAGCACAGAGCTTTCCTTGCCGTCCGTGTTGCGTATCTGGGATGCTTTGCTTGCTGAGCAAGAGACTGCTGGTGTCTCTGGCTCCGCTAAGATCGAGTTCTTGATCGATGTGTGCGCGTCGATGATCTTGCAGATCAAGGACCGCTTGCCTAGCAGCACAGACGGCGTCGACATTGAGACAGAGGGCTTCTCGTCTGGCATGCGCGTGCTGCAAGACTACCCGGACGATGATATCAGCCCCGTAATGGAGTCGGCTACTTTGATACGACAACGACGTCTCGCTGCCGATTTGACAGGTGATGGACCACCCGAAGATGATGACGATGAGACCAACCCAAAACTCGCCGCCATCAAGGCTAGGGCCGCTCAGGCATGGCGCGATTGGACCAATCCAAAGCCTAGTGCTACCTCATCTCCACGTATAAACGCAGAGATCGAATCTTCCGCAGCAGCAACAAAAGGGGGATGGCTAGTATCGAGAGCGAGAGGCCGACCTAGCTTGACCGAAACGGACAACGCCGACACGTCTATAGCTAGCAGCGCCGATGGCGCAGCTTCAGACATGTCTACCGCCTCCAAAAGTTCTTTCAGCGGCTTCTTGGCCAAGTACGCTGAGGCTGTACAGAGCAGCGATGCGGCAGCGAATTTCTCCAAAGCCAGCACCAACTTGACGGCAAAAGCAATGGCTCGCTTTAGCGATCGATCCAGCCGCGAGTCTACGCCAGATGCTTCGTCTCCCCACCACAACCACTATGGCTCGCTGGGTCGCGGCTTCCCCGCTAGTCCTTCTGGTTCAGTGCAAGGAACCATTGAGTCTCGCGTCGGGTCACTCGGCTCCATTGGTGCAGGCTTCTTCAACCGCACAAGGAGGAATGCCAGTGAGAGTCATTCCAGTTCCGTCGGCCTAGGCTCTCCGCGGACCCCGGACATGGCACGCTGGTCACGCGAAACTATGCCCGACTTCCCTCTTCCCAACGTCGCAGATAGCCCTGCAGGACGTATGGAGTACATTGACACGTTCGGCAAGCGCATGAGTATGGCCGTCAATGGGCGCAACGGTACCTCTCCTTCTTCATCAGTCGCGGGTGACGATATCGAGAGGCGGCCTAGCAATGGGATGAGTCCCTTCCCTCTGCCGAGCATGCGCGCAGCGGCCAAGATGGGCATCTTACCAGCAAGGTATCGCGAAGAGTCGGCCAGTCCCGCTCGTTCCGTGGGACCAAAACCTCTGCTGCTCTCTCAAGCAGCGCGACCTCCGAGAGAAGGAAGTGCCTTGGGAGTTGATGAACCCTCACGCAAAGTATCTTCCGGTCCTATGAGTCGCGGCAATAGCAACCAAGATGGACGCAGCAGCCGCGCCGGCTCTAATACCGGGCGATCTTCGAGATCGCCTTCCGTCGCTGACAGCCGAAGAAGCAGTATGGCTGACTTCGCAGACCCGTCCATGCCTGGTCTGGCGGAAGCGGACATGCTGCCTCCGCTTCCTAGTCTGACCGGACAGAGTGCAGCCGCAGCCCTCCCCTCGCCACCCCATCCCCGCAGCGGGAGCGCCGCTGAGCAGCACGCCAGGACAGCTGGATTGGTGGGCAAAGACGGCACCGTCTCAGCCGGTGCATTTGCTCGCGCTACCAAGTCTACCTTTGACGACCAGGTGAGACCGGAATTTGGACACGTCGCATCCTCCTCCGACGTCCCGCTCGTCTCTGCTGCGAACCCCAGCATATCTCGACCGCGAATGAGCGCCAAAAAACGCACAAGCAGTAGCACCGTCGAGAGCCGCACAGCTAGCACCTCTGGCCAAGTTTCGAACCGTAGTAGTCAGACTACGAACAACGTGGACAGTATTGTCAGTCCTGAAGATTCGATCGGCTTTGAGGGCGAAGAAAAGTGGAGGATGGGTGAAGGAATTGCGCTAGCTGATGAGCCAGTATCCGCTCTGTCTTCGCCACCGATCGCATCGCCGGAGGAGAAGGAGGTGCTCGAACCTGTGCGAAAGTATACCTTGACCGATGAGCCCTCCTCCGTTGACACTCGCCCGCTCAGTGGCGGAACAAGCATTGTTCGCACCAAACGCTACACCAACCCGCGCCAAGGCTCGACTTCTTCGGTTACGACGACCTCCTCACGCCGGTCGGCAGCTATTCGACGCTCGAGCAAGGCTTCAGTCGGTGACGCTGGGCCTGCATCGCCCCAATTACCGCTCCCGGAAGTCAGCGAGAGCATCGATGTGTACGGCGGAATGGCAAGCAGCCCCTACGAGGATGCAAGCCGTGATGCTGGAAAGTTGAGCGTCAACGATCCCGCAGACGCGACGAAGACGATGCTTGAGCGCAACATTAGTGGAGGGGGAAGACCTTCTACGGACCGCTCCAACTTTTTCTAATATTCTTCGCACTTTCACACTTTTGGCAGTTGGGAGGGATTGTCATACACAATTTTACTCGTACTTCGTACATGGTCCGTGAAAGATTTATTGTTGAGACTCGAGCAAGCGACTAACCCGTCTTGCCGCTGTACGGCCTAGGCTGCGCACCATTGATAGGGGCGCTTCTTGATCCGTATGCGTTGTTTGGCGCGGGGTGCCGGTTTCGTCAACCTCCCCCGCGATTGGCGTTGTCGGTTCTGCGGCGGCGCGAGGCTTGCGAGAGGGAGAATGGATGTTTTCCTCACTCGGTCTGTGAACGTGGCGCGGCGGACGGGGTGGAGGGTTGGACGACTTTGTCAAGCCATATTGACTGAGCTTCGGGGGTGAGACGGAAGGTTGGGGCGTGTTGTCAAAGTTGATCGTGTGCCTTCGCTGCGTTCGACTCTGATCCTCGTTTGCACCGGCGTCCGAGTCTTCAGCGTTGGCGCTACTGCGGAAAGTGTCGAGTTGCGAAGCGAGCGTATCGACCACTCTCGCACCCCGAATTGTGCTCTCCCGAGTCCGGCTAGGAATGCCTCGAACTGTTTCCCCTGCCCCACGCTGTCCATTCATACGCCCAAATTCATCCACTTCCTCCTCACTAGCCACATACTCCACTCCGATGGTGCTTCCTTCACTTTCAATTCCTTCCCCTCCCACTCCGTTGTGCAAGCTGTTTTCCGGACTCGAATTGCTAACGCTGGCTGGTGCGGGACAGAATGACGCAGTAGCGTTCGAGACCGAAGGATTGCTCAGTCGCGGTCGACGAGGTGTGAAACCAGGTGCGGCCTTGGTTGTGCTGCTTGTTGAGGGCGCCATCTGCGCTGCATTCCTGGATGCGGTCGTATCCGTGGTGGGGAAAGGACGACTTGCTACACTGCGGCGCGATGCGAGTGGTGAATCTTGTGCCGCATGCATCGGTTGAGTTAGTCGATCGATGCGACGTTGTACAGCGCTCGAGGAAGGAGACAGCTCCGACGTTGATCGAGCATGGGCACTCGCGTGGCCAAGCGAAGTCATTGATCGTATTTGAGATGCAGTCAACGTCCCACCTCGCTCTGCACCACGTGCAGAACGTGTAAACGGAGATGGCGAATCAGTCTGCATACTCGACCCGCTTCTGACGGATGATGTGGCCCGGCGAAGCAGATGCGAGTTGCGATCTGCACTCACAGTCGCTTCTGCACCCATGCGTGAGAAGCTCCTTGGCGAGAGTCCCATCTCTGCCAATGCCTGATTGAATTGTGTCTGCCTCTCCTTCTCTGTCCTGTCTAGCAAGAAGAGCAAATCTTGAATTGCTCTGGCCTGTTCACGAACGAGCTTGTTGACGAAAGCAAGTCCTTCATCGAGCTGCCCGAAAGCATCTGTAAATGCATCGCCTTGGCGTCCCATGAGATGGCCTTCTGTTGCGATGGGATGCATGGAGGACAGCTCAGTCCACATGGTCGAGGTGCCGCGGACGATGGCACCCATCAACTCCACTGTACGAACTGTGTGCGGGCCAGCAGCCGACGATGCAGCAGAATCAGCAGAGGGGGCTTTGCTGTATAGCGCCTCGTATTGCGAGAGGCGGATGGCGAGGTTGCGGATGGGGGCTGGCTCTTCATCGTTGTGTTGTGCGCAACGGTCCAAGTTGGGACTGGCAACAAAGTTGTCTGAAGCTGTGCCCAATGCGGTTGCGCTCCTCTGTGCTGCTCCTTGACGAGAGCTGACACTATTGCTGCGCAGGGCAATGAGTTCGTTAATGCGATTGGCGGCGTCGTTGGAGTTGACGGGGTCAGGAGGTTGCCAGTTGCGATCATAACGGAGTCGCTGTGGATCTGTCGAGGGATACTGATGCATCTGCTGGACTCGAAGCGTGTCGTTGGGTGTCCTCTGCATGCCCATGGCCGACTGTGCCCTTACTGAACTCAAGGTCGGAGAGTTGAGGTCCAACGAAGAGCGAGCTGCCCCCAGCTGGGCATGATTGCGCAGCGAGGCTGGCGGAAGCGGACGCCTGTCATGGTCTGCTGCACGTGCGACACGCAGTTCCTCGATCTGATTGCGAAGGTTGTCCAATGCTGCATCTTCAACACGTCGTTGCTGGTGGTGGTAGGGTCGAGATCGGTCCGACGAGCCGGTGTGCGAGGAGCTTTCGGTTCTCCCAGATGGGCTGTGAGCGCGTGGCCTCACACCACCTAGTGTGGGAGAGGGCTCTGTGGAAAAGGGATCAGACTGACCATACTGCTTGCGCATGCTGACGCGCGAAGCGGCTCGATGCAACTCTGATGCGCTGCTCGAGGACTTTTGAGAGCGACTTGACGAGGTCGAAGAGATCTTGCGGACGCGCGCTTCTTCACTGGGCGAACCGATGTCGGAAGAGCGAAGAGCGCGGCGTGCAGAGCTGGAAGGCGTACTCTGCACCGACGCTCTATTTAGGTACCGTTGAGCGGAAGAAGAGTCGACAGAGATGCGACTGCCGTTGGTGCCAAGACGGCCTTCGTAGTTGAGTGGCACTGAAACTTCATCTGCAGCTGCATCTGATGCATATCTGCGACGTCGTTGCTCCGAGCGCGGTTGAGGTGGTTGCTTTGATGCGCCTTCTTCCTGGATCTCATCAAGGTTCTCGCGTCGAGCGGATCTCGGACTGAGCGCCGCTGGTTCTTGACTAGCACCAGCTTGCTCCTTGGAGCTTCTTTCTTCTTGTCCCTCGCTGCCATCTGATTCATCCGTACTGGCGGTTCGCTGATGCGCAGCTCGGTAAGCGCGACGGATCTCTTTGTCCGGCAATCGAAACTCAGCCGGCAGAGGACTACGACTCGAAGAGGCATTGCTTGGTGAAGTACGATCATCAAGCGAGTAGCGACCGGTAGCTCGGCCAGTTGTCCTGGAAAGCCTCCTCATTGAGCCAGACGGCATGTCGTCCGTAGCAGCGTAGCGGGGAGATTTGGCGGAAGTAGGTGTCAAAGGAGATTCTGCATTGAGATTGTGGAAGCTGCCTCTTCTGGTCACAGATTCTTTGCCAATTGATAGTTCATCGTCGTTGTCGTGATGAGACGTGGTGACGGAGAGGGTGGTGGATTTGCGCGGAGAGTACTTGTGCTGGGAAGCGCGTGGAAAGGGATGTCGGTTATCTAGGACTTCGCGTTCATCATCATCCTCATTATCATTGCCGAAGCCCATTCGCGACTCGGAGCGGATCTGACTGACATCTCGCTCGTGCATTTCGCTCCTCCGCTTCCTCCTCTCGCCTGGCGAGGATGTGGACATGGATGAAGAGGCGCGTGGAGCAGACGGAGAGTCGGTGTACTGTCGAGCTGCAGATGTGAGTCTGCTCGATGATCGAATCGAAGTGGACTCAAAAGGCGACGTGTCTTCTGCCATGTTTGAGGCAGCCGCACGTGTATGACGGTTTGTTGGGAACGCGCTCCGTTGAGGTGGATTGGGACTTTGAGCGCCAACAGTGTCGCTGCCAGTATTGGTGGATGACGAAGCAGCGGAAGGTGATCGTGATATGACTGAGGCAGTAGAAGGTGGCTCGAGACGACTTGACGATTCTTCTCTGCGGATGCGCTCTGGAGATGCAAGATCTGCGGAATCGAAAGAGGCTTGCGACTCTTTGCGAGCACGTCCGGCACTTTCGCTTGCACTGCTGGTTGTTTCGCTATATGGAGGCGTGGGAATGCCGTGAGCTCTGCGACTGGCTGATGGAGAGTCGTGATGGGCCGCACCGCTGCTCGAAGAAGGGCTTTGATCGAGCTGGAATCTAAGCGCGTCGAGAGAATTCGACTTTGCGAGAGGCGTCGAGTCGAGCAGAGATGTTCTTCTTGATCTCGCAGGTCGCTGCGGAGTTGTGGGTGACTTCGAAGCAGAATGAGAAGCTCTCAACTGACGCGGATGAGCCGACATTGGAAGCTCTCCTTTTAGGCCTGAAGCTTTCGGATGTCCCGCTCGAGCTAGTTTGGGCGGATGCAAGTCGTGGGAAGCTTTGCGGAAGCTTACTGCGTTCAATTGCGGAAGAGCCAGAACATTGAGGCTGCTTGTCGAAGTTGCGGACAAAGCAGCATTTGCATCCGTTCGATACCTCAATCCGCCAGCGGTGAGACGATCAGAGCCGCCAAGAAGATAGCTACCTTGAAGAAGATGGTTGCATTGACGCTGTTGCGTGATGATAACCGGCCGTCAAAGTGGATGCAGGCGTCAGTAGTAGCCCGAATCCCGCGCATATGAATGCTTTTTTTTCGTGATTTCTGCGAATCCCCCTTTCCGCTGTGCACACGGCGAGTGGGTTCTAACGTTTCCTAAGATGGCTGCGCCTCGCTCGCTGCTTTCCGCACAATCTCAACAGACCCACTTTTGCGTCAGTCTTCATTCTTGTCTGATTTGCAGAGCTTCATTTGACTACGCCAATTGACGTAAGACATCGTTCTTCCGGATCCTCTTGAACTCACATCAAGCTGTGTTTCTTAGATCTATGATGCAGCGCACGAGCCTATATCAGATACTTTTCGCGACGCGTCCCAAAGAGTGACTGAGCAAGCCAAGCCAGGCGGTGGACCTTTTCAGTCTAACAAACTCTTTTCTCAGAATTGCTGCATGTGGAGAAAGTTGGACCCTGAATACGCAAAGCGCACGCACATCAGACAAGGTTGGGAAGCTCAGCTGCATAGCCAACTTGCATGCTTGGCCACACTCTTCAAATCATCATTGCCTTCCCCTTTTAGGACGACGAAAAGCTGCCCACTCTCTTCTCCATCCAGGCCTTCGATTTCTGCATCGTCAAGGCTTCTGATCCGGTCCAACCTCACACTTTCCGACGCCGTAGTGGTAAGGCGCCCAGCTGCCTATCGCCCGCTCCTCTTATCGATAGAGTATGCACCCCTGTCGTTGACTGCGCATTGAATGCGCCTTCTCGTCGATCAAGATCGCCAGAAAGCTCTCCAGATCACCATGACTTCGTACTTTCTGCCTTCTCTGTTCAGTGTTTGGAACCTGCCGTCCGTCTCGACCTTCTCCCTTTCTGCCACCCTCCAAAAGAGGATTCTTTCCTATCTATTGAAGCGCACGCTCGGTCATTACGTCGATGGAGGTCAACTCGATCTTGCGCAATTAGATGCAGGTATTGGCAGCGGCAGGATCGAAATTCGAGACGTCCAGCTGGATGCAGAAGCCATCAATCGACGGTTGCCATCCGTGCCAATAGAACTCGAATCCGGTCAGATCGGCAAGATCCTCATACAGCTTCCTATCCCTAACTTTTGGAGCGGGGAGCTTTCCGTCACAATATCGGATATCTCGGCTCACCTCAAGCCTTTGCCGCAAGATGCTGCACCGACCTGCACAACACCTGAAGATCTCGCCGCATCGTTTGCGAGTGCTGCCAGTCAGATCTTTGTCGACGATGACGAGGCCAAGGAACTCGAACAATCGATCCATGAGTCCTTAGCGCCAGAGGAAGAACACGACGCACAGCAGAATGCACCCCAAGAATCTGGTTCGCTTATCGCTACCTACGTCGAAGCGTTGCTAGCTCGACTCAAAGTTGCGATCCACAACGTCAACGTCTGTCTTCACTGCGATACACTCGATCTCTCGGTAAATCTCAAAAGTGCCACTGTACATAGCTCGAACACCCGAAACGACGGTCAAGAACAACAAAGCGGACGCAACACACCTTCTCGGATTATCAACAGCGAGTCAGTCAGAACGCTCCAGCTGGAGGGCTTCGAGATCTGGCTGGACGACAAGCGAGAATTGAATAGCACCTCACGTCAATGTTCTTCCTCTTCCTCGGACTCTTCCTCAGAGGGTATCTCTGCAGAGCGTCATCATGAGGAAAAGCATGACATGGATCAGTCGACTGCATCCCTTCAGGAGTCCTCTGCTAGTCTCTATGAGAGCGCCATAGGAGGGTCGACGTTCCATGACGTGCCGGATGCGTCCATACCTTCTGCAGCTCGGCGTCGTCCATCACCACCAAACTTGCTGGGCCCCACGAGCTTGAAGCACCTGCTCTTCAGCTTGGGGCAGGATCACGTTTCTGTGACACTGACAACCGTCAAAGAGCGCCACGAGATGCCCGATGTGGAAATCGCATCACGGCGGCCAATGCAACGGCTTGTTAGCATCACAACCAACGTAGATGTACAGATTGGCAACGCAGGCGCTGTCATCCACGTCGATCACGCCGGTCTCCTTCTGACCGCCCTTCGTCGCTTGTCGATTCGCGGTTCGCAACTCATTGAAGCACAGAGCAAGCCTCAGACGAGAGCAGCACGTCCTTCATTGCGCTCTGTTCAAAGAAAGCTCAAAATCAGCGCTCTCATCAACAGCTTCAATCTTGTCATAGGCTACGAGGCTCCATCTTCAGATTCGGAAGCACAGCAATCCATGGACGCCTTCTGGGCTCGGCCATCTCGCTTCCATCCCGACTTTGGCCACCTCAGACTGCGTTGCGACAACCTCTCTGCGCTCTACACCAATCAGGTCGGCGAAAACGAACTAGCACAGCCCCAAATCAAGATCAGTATTGATGACCTCGGCCTTTTCGAGCATCTGCCGTCAAACTTGTACGATCAACACCCTTGCGAAGCTTCGCGCGTCCTGCCAATTGTCATCCTGGATCCAAACTTACCCAAATCGAGCAAGGCTGATGTTGGCGCGGCTAAACACCACCGCCACGACTATGCAAGCAGCACTGTCGACGTTTTTGACTGGCGCTACAGCACTTTCCATACGGGACACCGTTCTTCAACGTCCACGCCCAATTCCGAGACTTCCCGTAAAGCTGCGCGATTCAAACCGTCCGAACCACGATCTTCCTCGGCATCCTCGGGACCCGGTCCGTACGTCCGCACCACTTATGGCGACCGTGGCTGGAAACTCAAGTCTCGCGCCAAGTCTCTGAGTAACAGCCAAAGTCGGACACCTGATGCAGGGCCACCCAACATCGTCCTCTCCGTGTTCATGTCAACAGCTGAAGATCAAGGTCGCATCACAGCAAGACTTGCTCCTATCCACTGTTTTGTTGACATCTCCCTCGTCACCCGTCTCATGCCTGCTCTGCGCAAGTTCGCTGCAGCGCAGATCTCAGACCTACAGGATGAGGCCGACGATCAATGCGATCTGGCTGACTCCGTTGCTACTCTCGCAACGAGCGTCTCAACCCTTCAGTCAGCTCACAACTTCCTCAATGACTTCGGAGAGGAACCCAGCACCACGAATAAGAAGGACGCCTATAGTCTCGGTTTAGTCATCGACTTTGTCCGCATCGAGATTAGGACTCCGCGAGTCTCATACGACGCAGCAGCTTTAGTTGGACGTGATCTTAGCTTTGCCAGATCGAGTGGGCTTGATACAAGATCTGGGATTCTCGTGCTGCAGGCACAAGGTCTGAACGTCCGATCGGGTCTTTCGGAGCGCGAGAAATCCTCAGGTGGAGTCCGCTTTGCTCAGCCGGCCACGGCCGCGAGCCGAGGGTCGGAACGAAGCGCAGAAGTGACTGCACGCATCAGCGCGGAAACGATGTCCGCTTTCCTTGCCTTACCTTCCGAATCGAGTGCGCTCGTTCTGGCATTGATAGAGGCGGTAAAGGATGACAACGCGATTCAAGGACCTTTTTCTTCCCCGCGTGTCCAATTGCTGCCGCACATCCAATTGTCGCGATGTGCAGAAGCCAGCCAACACAGCAGCCAGCGTGTATTGCAGGACCGTGTCAGCGCCAATTTGCCTTCCATGAAGGTGGAACTAGGCAAGCTACAGCTTGACTCGCTTCAATACATGGCCGACGATCTCGCACAGTCCATCAACCTATGGAGCTCTGATGAGCTGGATGATTCGGACTCTGTCGACGCCGAAGGGCTCAAGATACTTGGAAGTAGGTTCTTCGGCAGCCGCGCTGGCATGTCCATGATGTCCACCAGCACCGACTCAACCGCCACTGCCACTGCGCGCAGCAACACTAGGAGCTCTTCGCTCAACGTCGCTATCTCGAAAGCTTCGATCCGCCTTTGGCTCCCCGTCTTGAGCAACGACTCTCGAGCGGAAACATCGAAAAGCCTTTTGCTGATGGCAACGGATTTCGAGCTCCTCTTCAACAGCGATAAGACGCGAAATGTCAACAAGATCGAGATTCGCGTGCCACGAATACGGTTGAGCGTGGAAGCAAAGGACACTGCAGGTGATGATGCGAGCTTCCTATTGGCGTTTGGGACAATGGAGAACAGCCTCGAGGGCCGTGGTCGCGATATGGTTTTGCTCGAATTGGAGGCTTACGCCGAGCCAGGAACCAGCTACCGAGAGCAGAATGTCAACTTGACCCTCTGCTGCGTCACCCTCTCCCCTTCGTTCGACCAGGAGCTCATTCCACGGGTCAAGAGGCTCTTTAAGGCACCGGCCGGTGTCTTCGAGAATGTCCAACCCAATGAGGTTACGCGCATCAGCTTCAAAGCCAAGGAATGTTCGATACACGTCGCTCCATCCAGCATAAAGCATCGTGCCTCTCTGGCCATTGGCGAAGTTTCTGTCAAGACAAAGATTACATCGCACGCTCCGAAGACGGCGATCAAGCTCGCAGTGGGTCATCTCGACCTGTTCGCGATCGAAGCAGAGGCGGTACCTACCTCCTCGAGTCTCTCGGCGACGAAGACTGCGTCCGAGCATTGGGCGAGTCGCGGATATGCTCGTATCATACACATTCCCGAAAGCAAGGGGAGTATCAATCTCAACTCGCTCACGCGACCCGAGGTCGATGTGAGGATCACGAAGCTCCGCGTGAAGCTACAAGCAGCTGCCGATTCTCTCGAAGTGCTTGTTGGTATTATTGCCGCTGTGACCGCGGCACAGTCTCCTAAACCGGGCAGAGAAGATGTTGCTTCGACTGTGCATGACAGCGTCCAAGATTCACCAAGAATAATCAAGCAAGGCACTGCCCATCACTCTTCGAATCGAGCAGCATCGATGCCATCTCAGCTTACTCCGGATCCTTTTGACAAGATGGCCGAAATGATTTCTGACATCGAGGACAACGCATATCGACTTGCAACTCCGCTCACTGCGGGCGCAGACCTCGTAGA
This sequence comes from Pseudozyma thailandica, assembly GCA_023212835.1. Taxonomy (NCBI): domain Eukaryota; kingdom Fungi; phylum Basidiomycota; class Ustilaginomycetes; order Ustilaginales; family Ustilaginaceae; genus Pseudozyma; species Pseudozyma thailandica. The sequence continues at coordinate 718,205 of JALCCH010000002.1, forward strand.
CGACGATGTGCCCTCGGATGCTGCTTTCCTTGGTAGCGAGGGTCGCTATCATCCAGAGATCGTCGAGACCACCCTCGACTCAGACGAGTTCTTTGGCGGAGAGTCCGTTGCCTCATTGTCCCTGCTGGCTTCTCGCACCGACACTGTGATCTTTGCGGACGAAGACGTCACCGTTCGTTTGCTAGATCCAAAGGGTATCTGCCCCGTGCGAGAGTACTTTACAGACCCTGACCTGCAGCCTCATGTCGATTCCGCTCTGGGTATAGCAGCCAGCTCGGTGCGAGTGCGCATCACCAATTTTGACCTCTCGGCACGCCTTCATTCCGGCTATGACTGGGCCACTACGCGCAAGGCAGTCGAGCAAGAGGCCAAGCTCGTGCGAAAGCGTCTGCAAAAGATCAAGCAGTTACTGGCGGAAGGTCAAGTTCCTGACGACAGTGTTGAGGCTGCTACAAGCAACTTGCTCGACTCTATACATATCAGTTTGCCGCATGATCCCTCCGAGATGGATCCAGACGATATGCTCCAAGCTGTCGAGGACGAGATCGGAGCCCATTGTGATTCCGCTTCAGTAGCTGACAGCGAAGATTCTGCTTCATGGCAAGCGCTACCGACTGTGCAAGGGGCTGGTGCAACTCCAGTAGCGGCTTCTGCTGGCTCGAGAGCAGCAAAGTTGCAGCGCTCGGCTCGCTCGCAAATCGATTTCAACTTTCGAGGAATCGACGTGGAGTTCGACCAAGCCGACGTCTCTCAACCGGGCCACATTGTCTCCAGAATCGCAGTTAACGCACGAAGATTCGAGATCATCGACAACATCCAGACTTCCACTTGGCGAACGTTCTTGACCGAAATGCAGCATCGCAATGCTGCTCTTAGGCACGATGCCGAGGGGAAGATGCTCAAAGTTGAGATTCTCAACGTTCGCCCTCCCAATGGTACTTTGAGGCATTCGGCGGCGTCCGAGACGCCTGAAGTGCGGATGCGAGCCAAGATCTCCCCACTACGGCTACACGTCGATCAGGACGCTCTAGACTTCTTGAAGAAGTTCTTCATGTTCAAGGTGCCTGGCCGCACCGAGCCGGCTCCACCTGCGCAGGCGTCCGGCCCAGCTCTACCTTTCGTGCAATTCGCAGAGGTCCTACCCATCAAGATTAAGCTGGACTACAAACCCAAGCGCGTCGACTACAACCTCCTCCGTCAGGGCAAGACGATTGAAATGATGAATTTCTTCCACTTTGAAGGGTCTGAGATGGTTCTCCGTCACATCACTCTGCGAGGCATCAATGGATGGGCACGGTTGTTCGACACACTGAACGATATCTGGACGCCCGATGTCAAGGCCAACCAGCTTGCCGATTTCCTTTCTGGCTTGGGACCGATTCGAAGCCTTGTCAATGTTGGGGCGGGGTTGGCGGACTTGGTGCTCCTCCCGATTGAGCAGTATCACAAGGATGGCAGGGTCTTCAGAGGCATGCAAAGGGGTGCTACTAGTTTCGCAAAGAATACTGCGCTAGAGGCGGTCAAGTTGGGTGCGAGGCTAGCTACGGGTACACAGGTGATATTGGAGCAAGCGGAGGGGATCTTGGGTGGCGAAATGAAGTCGCCAATGACGGCGAGAGCGGTAGGACCGGAGAAGGAAGGGGAGAGCTACGAGAGTTTGAGCGAAAGCATCATGGTTGGCTCCATGGCCGAGAGCGGATTCTGGGGGCAAGACTCTAGATTGACGAAGAGAGATCAAGGCGGGGAGGCCAGTTTGGTCAGCAAGTACGCCTCGCAGCCGGTGGACATGAACGACGCACTAAGCCAAGCATACACGGGGCTGACAGAAGGTCTAACGTCGGCAGCACAAACGATTCTAGCGATCCCGATGGAAGTCTACGAGCCTGACACCGGCAGTGGAGCCAGTGGCCAGCGAGGAGGTAGGCCGGTGGTAAAGGCCGTCCCAATCGCGATCCTAAGGGGCGCACGGGGAGCGACTCAGGCATTTGCAAAGACTATGCAAGGTGTTCAAGTGTCCCTGGGTGATAGGCAGAATGTGAGGGAGGGGAAGTATAAGCAGCCTTCTTCGCGGTACAGGTAGGAAGCATGCATCGCATTCGCATCCGTAAGCAAAGCAATCGTATTATGACCTCTCACAGCCATCGACAGTCGAGAGTGAAAAGCAGCAGCTTATATTTCTACCAAATCCATACATGCACAGCTCTACTTCGTCTTTGCGTAGCTCGAAACAATGTAAGTAATCGACTTTTCAGCTGCCTGAACACCAGCGACGAACTGGGCATTGTAAGCACCCTGATCGCTTTTCTTGAACCTACCAGCGTCTACGTAGGACTTGAACGTGTCTTGCTGGTACTGGACAGCAAAGCCTAGGCGGGAGAGGGAGTCGGTGGAGGAAGCGAGGATGCGCGAGGTGTAGAAGCCGTCGCTGAATCCGCGGTCGCTCGGAGTAGCGGTGGTGGTGGTGGTGTTGGAAGAGCGGGCGACGAGGGAGGCGTAGGTTGTGTAGCCTCCAACGCCACGAGTGGCGGGCTTGGGGGAGGGAGAGGTATAGAGCGAGTGACCGAATCCATTTGCTCCGACCAGACTGAAGATGTCCGCATCGTCGTCGCCGTCATCATCACCCTCAGCGGTGTTGACGGCGAGGAAGGATTTGGCCGACGTTCCAGCCGTGCTGTTCGTCGGGAGCCTGACATGGCTGATATCCTTACGAATCGATGAGAGTGGACCCATCTTATCCCCCGTAAGGTTTGCACTGTTCGACTGAGCTAGATTCGAAACTGGAATACCCCAGGAAGAAAAATTGCCCTGAAGAAACTTGTTTGAAGCGCTCTGGAAGCACCATCCCGAATTCTGATCGCAGTTCTCCATCTTGTACGACCAGAAAGTCCATCCGGATCCCGTCGTCTGCCAGATATCCTGTTGGGTCTGGCAGAACTCGGTCTGATCCTGTTGTGGGTTCTTGCTGTGCTGGATGGAACTCCAAGCAAGAGCACAGGACCATTCACCCACGATGAGATTGCGACGAGCCACCGAGGACTGCTGTGCAAACTGGCTGAAAATGGAGCCGTCAAGCTTGGAGATGTGGCCTTGAGCGGAGAGGGCTTGGTCGGAAGGAGTGTAGACGTAGTAGGCGTGGTGGTCGGAGACGACAAAGTCGGAACGCTTGGAGACGAAAGCCGCGCCCTTTTCGAGCACGAAGGCGTCGTGGAAGTAGAGTGGAACGGTCTTGGCATACGGTGAAGCGGCGCGCATGGCGTCCATGGCGCCAGGGAGCCACTTCCAGTAGCTGTCGCGATTCTGTGGCTCGTTGAGAAGCTGGATACCGATGACGTTGGTCACATCCGAAATCTCTTTGGCGATCCAAACCAGAAGCTCAGTGGTGAGACCCTGGTTCCAAGAGTTGTACCACTCGATATTTCCATCACTCAGACCAGAGTGAGGCTGACCATTCTGAGAGCCGTAAGCGCCATGAAGATCGACAATGACACCAATGTCGTATTTGGCAGCCCAGTTGATGGCACGCGCAATGTAGCGCCAGCTAAACTCGTACACCGACTTGTACTGTTCAAACGGGCTGTAGTGGGTGAAGTAAGGGCCTGCAGACCAGTAGCCAATGGGCAATCGCACCGTATTGATGCCCATGGCAGCGAGGTTGCGGAAGTCGTCCTCCGTGATCCAAGTATCCCAGCGCTGCTCCATGTAAGCACGCGCCGACGTCAATCCGTCCTTTGAAGTACCAAAGCCATCCAGAATATCAAATTCGGCTTGCTTGGCACCAGTAGCACACGACATGAAGCCACCCTCCATCCATCCCTCCTGAACGAACCAGGCACCCAGATTGACACCCGACTGCTGACGGTATCGCATTATGGTGGCCTTGACAGGGTCGAATTCGGGGAAGGTGGGAGGTGGTAGCGCGTCCCAACCACCATTTGGCGTGTATCCGGTGGAATAGGGACAGCCACCTGGGCCGACCTTTCGTGAGCTGGCGAGCTTTCGAGCAGAGTCTGCTTCGCCCGAAGTCTGGTTCATGGACTCGACGGGGACGTACAGCGTGGAAGGCGTGCCCCACTGGGACGAATTGTGGGTGGCGGTCCAGTCGGTTGTCGATCCTGTCTTTTGGACTTGGAACGAGTTGGCCTTGTTGTTTACGGTGTTGCGACCAGACGAACCGGCATCTGCGACTGACACGCTCTGATTGGCGTTGGGAAGCTGCGGAATAGGCTTGTAGTTGGCCGCGGCTAGCGAAAGGGCGCTAGCGATAGCGTTGAAGCTCGTGTCCCTCGAAAAGAGCCTCATCTCTCTACCTGTGAAGAAGAAGCAGCTGTGGGGAAGGCTGAAAAGTGAAAAGAGCGTGGTAGGTCGGTGATTCTGAGGCCAGTCAGAAGGGCGGACTGTAGCAAATTGGAAGGCTCCGGGCCTTTGAAAGAAATATGCTCGACGTCGGGAGAAGAAAGAAAGGAGATAAAAGACGCAGAGAGAGAGAGAGAGGACCAGCCTCGAGTAAGAGAAAAGAGAGTGGATGAAAGAAAGAGTGACGGATGATGGTGGAAAGATGAGAAGAAGGGAAAGGGACAGGAGGAGGGAAAAGGAAACAGCCCCCCCGAGAAAGTCTCAGCTTCTTAAGGAAGCGGGCCTAGGGCAGGTGAGCCAGAACGGACATCTACACAGCTTACCAGGAAGGGAAACCAAATTTCAGAATCCGATAGGGACAGCGTCGAGAGCCGACACAGAGCTTTACCGAGGTCGACAGGAGAGGAAGTCAGAGATGCACAGAGCTCAGTCTAGAGAAGCACACAGAAGAGATTGAACTTGTCTTGTTTCTGGGCGCTACAACAAGATTTCAGAGCTGTTGGTCTTGGCGAGGAGGCGGCAATGCCAAGATCGTCCGACAAAATACATAGTCTCGATCAGCTGCAGTATAAGACTCGACGACTTGGCTGGTCTGCACATGCTTAAAGCGGCCGACCTGCACAGCAGGGAGGAAATAATGACGACGGCTGAGTATCCAGGCTTCTAGGAACTCGAACGTCAGCTATCTAGAAAGTCATCGGACCTTGGCTAAAAATGGCGCAGCTGCGCATGTGAGTACAGTATCACAGAAAGTTGAGGAGGACGGAAGCGTACGATGATGAATTTGTCATGCGTGGGTGTGGGTTGCCTACGAGGGAGGATAGGCCAGATTGAGCCAAGGGGATGGCTTCAACATCCATCACAAATTTTGAGACCTCGTTGTGCTTGGCGCCGAGCATAAGTGGCTGAGCGGTTCAGCTGTGCTCACAATCAGAGACGAGTCTGCATGCAGTAGTGATAGAAGGCAAGTATGGACGCAGTGATGTGGTTTTGCGAAGACCATGTGCTTTGCGGAAAGTGACATGTCTCGACCATCGGCTGTCAAAATTGTGAATTTGGAAAGGCGCGTGGCTGCACAGCCAATTTACAGTTTCCGTGGTGCGCAAAAAGTGTTGGTCTCAGACTTTGATATCCTTTTCAGAAGATCGGATCACATCGGGGTCGTTTACGGTGTACCGTTCGCAACGTTGCGGACTGCTTGACTCGACTTGCACAAGATCAGACCAAGCCTTAAGCTCACCTTCTGTAAGACTCTGGGTCTTTAGCTGCAGCATCACCACCACTTTTGTGTTTACTGTATTGCTGGTGTCATGCTCGCTTACATCGCGCAACGAGACAAAGATCGCAATGAGCCCTTTGTCCTGAAGACAAAAGAGCTCGGGCCACTTTGTTAGCTCATTCAACCTCGCAAAAGCTTGCAAAGTTGGTGTTCCACCAAGCATCATGCCAAGCTATTGATCAGGCTTCCGACAGCGTGGCGATCTGCGTGTTGGACGTGCTGGGGGTAGCAAGGCTAATTTCCGAGTTGGCTGCATTGCCGAGCTGCGTCCTAATCCGAATCAAGGAAGACCCTTTGATGGTTCTTGCGTGTGGCAAGCTTTGCGTCAACCGTAGGCCCCTTGTGCCACATGTCCGATCTCTCCAACGCTTAAATCTAATTTCTGTTCGCTTTTCACCATCATCACCGGCTACAACCACGCCGAGCTAGTTGAGGGGCATAACTCAGCCGGTTCTCCTGCCAAGACTGTCCCTCCAGCTAGCAGTACCGAAAGATGGCGACCTCTCTGCCCGACCAAGTCTCGGTCCTCATCCTCGGTGGAAGCGCTCACCTCGCGCGACCGCTGTTGAAATGGCTCATCAATCCAGCTCACGACAATGACAGGGCGGGTATTGGCATCAAGCATATCCGCAAAGTCGATAAGCATCTCATGTGCAACGGCAACAGCACTATTTACACGGACCCTGACACATGGAAAGCATTGCAAGACCCTCGAGTCGAATATCGCCAAGCCAATTTGAACATTGCCTCGGTGCTTGAGAAGATCTACGAGCATCCGGATGGCGGTTCATACGATGTCGTCTTTGACTTTACCGGTGAAGGTGTTCGCCAGCCAGATGTTCCCGAAGAGCTTCTGATCGAACGCACAGTCAAGCTCGCACATTCCATCGCCGCCGAATCACTCAGGAGGAATGTAAAGGCTCACATCAGAGACACAGTGGCGTTCATGACTGTTGATGTCAGCGCTCCTCCCGCCAAAGAGTCAGACGTGGTCAAGCCCAAAACCGCTCGAGCTTACTGGTGGTACGAGGCCGAGCGAGCTGTTGCCAGTGTCCCAGATCTCCCTCTCGCCATCACCCGCTCCGCCGAAGTGGTCGGACCTTTCGTCTTCCACGGTTCCATTCCCACTCGCTACGCCTTTGGCAAGGTCTACAAAGTTCTCAACGAGCCACTCAAGCTGCTCTGGGGTCCTGATCTTCGCATCAACACCATCCACGTCGACGATTGGTGTCCTGCTGCCTGGAGGCTCGTTCAATGGGTGGCTTCCCATTCTCGCTGCGAAGCTGATCGGCTTGCCGGAGAGAACCTTGCACCTGTCCGGATGAAGGACAAGCTTCAAGACACACTACGGGAGAAAGTCGGTCCCGGTTGCTGCCCACGCTCCGAAACCCCTCGAGCGCCCGTGTTCAACCTTGTGGACGATACCGACATGAATCAGGGCAAGCTTCTCAAAATCATTGGCGAGGCTTTCCAGATTCAAACTGGCTTTGTCAATGCGCTAGTGAATGCGTATGCGCGCGTCCATCTGTCTGGCATCGTGGATGACCTCAACGAGAAGCATAACAAGGTTATCAAGGAGGTGGCTCAGAAGGAAGGCATCAAGGAGAGGGCGCTGTCGGCTTACCTCGACACAGACTTGCTCGCTAATCAGTCCTTGGCGCTCAGCAATGACAAAGCCAAGAGTGTGCTGGGTTGGTCGCCCAAGGTCGAGATCAACAGAGAGCGATTGGATGAGATCTTGGACAGAATAAGAGAGCTCAACCAGTTTCCTAAACGTGATCCGGTGACCGGCATATGATCTTGCTTCTTCTTTCGATGCGCACTTCGTTCCAGCTGATAGACTCATTCGCATGCATGCATAGAATAGATAGTGACCTAGTGGGGTATCGTATTGCGATGGTATTGTGTGGACAGCTGGTTGAGGTGACTAGAGGACAAGTGAGTCCTTACCACGGTCCCATTCTCGAATCTGCTTGGGCTGTTCCGATCTCTCACGTTGACTGTCAGGGCTCCTGCTCCGGTGCCTGTGCCCAGCTTTCCTCTTGCTTCTCGAGTCATCGCCCCTTTCTCCTCGTCTGCTATGGCTTCGTTCCTCGCAGTCTTTGGACTTGTGATGCCGACCATCGCTGCACCTATGTTTTGATTCTTCTCTGCTGCTCGGTTCTCGATCTCTGCGACCGTGTCTATGCTCACCATGTCTCCTTGAGCTCGAATTCGAGGACCTTTCACTTGAATCTTTCTTGCTAGAGTGACGCTCGGACCTATGGCTTGAACGCTCGTGTTCATCCTTGCGCCTTCGCTTTGTGCTTTTTTCATCCTCCTCGCCGTCTCGCCGCGATCGACCAGCTGTCGAGGCTTTCCCCGTCTCTCGGTCTGTAACCGGCTCCTCGAAGTACTTGTCCATCTTGCTCGAAAGTCCGGGCGACTCTCTGGCCTTTTCCTGGCTGATTCCCGACATCGACTGCTCATCCTCGTCGTCAGACCATCCTCTCAGTTTCGACAAAGCTTTGGTTTCCCGCACCTGTGGGCTTTCCTTGTATGGATTGCTGCGCCTCCGAGAAGAACCTTGCTGTTCATGCTCTGCCTTGCGCAACGCCTCCTTCGCCTGTTGCCGTAGCAGCGCCTGATTGTGACCCTCCACATTGCGAATGACGGAAGCTAGGAAGGTCTTGTTCGCATTTGGCACGCGACTGGGTCCTGCGGCGCTGGTTTGATCATGATCGTTCGAGTTGCTGGACGCAGCGAAATCGGCTTGCTTAGCCCGTGCCTTTTGCAAGATGAGATCGGCTATGTATGCGTCAAGCTCGTGGTCTGCAACATTGGCTATGCTCGAAACGTCCGCGCCCGAGGCTGGCATGGTGATAGGCCGTTCGCTTTGAGGGTCTTTGGCATGATGGCCGCAAGGTTGCGGTGGTGGTTTGGAAAGGAAGAAGTGAGAAGCGGGCAAAGAAGTACGAAAGTGGAGTCAACTCAATCTAACAAACCCGATTCGTCGGCAAAAAGTCAGCGCCTGCACAAGCGGTGGAGGTCTTTCAAGACGCAGGGTCCACATACCAACCTCGTCACTTCGCATGACTACCAAGTTCCATTCCTTCGTCCAGCATCACCACATCCTCCAATACTGTACCGAAACATCCTCCATCATTCCTTCGAGAGCAGCAGAAACTTCACGGCGGGCAGGCCCGTCTTCACTGCCCTCGTTTCGCATCACCTCCCCGACCTCGTCCAACTCTTCGTTTGAGCTCGACGACTTTTCCCACCCCGCAGCCGAGGTCGACTCAACAGACATGGACGGCACCAGAATGACGGACCCAACAAGCGCCGCCGTCGATCCTCACGCTTCGAATGGTGCAAAGAGATCAGACCCGCTCAGCAACTTGGACCGATTCAATCCGCTGAGGTCTGCCTCTCCGGCTTCGGACGATGAGGATGAAGACGACCTTTCTCCACTCGATGACTCGGAGCTGTCTTCAGCGAGCTACCTTGCCCGCCTCACAGGTGTAGCATGTCTAGGAGGCCTACAGTTTGGATGGGATACCGGCATTGCCTCTGGTATGCTCGTTGCCATCCATGCCGATCTAGGACACGAACTAAGCGAGGGCGAGCAGGAGTTGATCGTTAGTGCGACCACAGTTGGCGCGATATTCGGATCCATCGTTGCAGGAAGGATGGCCGACTGGCTCGGGCGAAAGAAAGTCATGATCGGATCCGGCATTCTCTTCCTCCTCGGAGCGCTGGAACAGGCAGCATCGCAAGTAGTACGGGAACTCGTACTCGGCAGAGTTCTAGTAGGATTGGGCGTGGGGATGGCAAGCATGGTCGTCCCCACGTACCTCGCCGAAGTCGCACCAACCAAAGTCAGAGGAAGGGTCGTGGGGATCAACAGCTTGCTCGTCACCGGCGGCCAGGTGACTGCGTATCTGATTGATGCAGCTTTCTACAATGTTGCGCATGGGTGGAGATGGATGGTTCTCGCGGGTGGGATTCCAGCCGTGTTTCAGTTGGTGGGGATGATCTATCTAGATGAGTCGCCGAGATGGCTCGTGGCGAGAGGACGGATTATTCGAGCACGACGGGTGTTGCAGAGGATCTACCCGAATGCGAGTGTAGGTATGATCGATACCGAGATCGATCGCATTGCGAGGAGCATGGAAGGCACGACTCGGCGCGAAGACCTGGATCCGGATGCGGCACGCGCGTCCTCGGAAGAAGGAAGGCAATCTACACTTGAGCGCCTCACTTCGGCGCCCGCACAATTGAGCTCGTCAGCGAGAGAGCGCACAGACGAGGTGAAGAGCAAGCTTTCGCTGCTGCTGCACGACCCCATTCACCGTCGAGCGCTGATCATTGCTTGCGGACTGCAGTTCTTCCAGCAAGCGACTGGATTCAATTCGTTGATGTACTTCAGTTCGCGACTGCTGCTGATGGCGGGGTTTGTCGCCAACCCCAATGCGGCAGCTGTGGGGATTGCGGTGGCCAACTTTGTGGGCACCATCGTAGCCATGCGGTACATTGATCATTGGGGACGTCGGAATCTTTTGCTCTACACGACGGCGTGTATGACGTTTGCACTAGCGCTCGTCGCCGTTGGGTTTAGTCGGATTGATCTTGGGCCCGTCTCGGGCGCCTCTTCGGCCGGGAGTGTGGCGAGGGCTGGATCAGCATGGGCGTACTGGACGCTCATGTGTATGGTGGTGTTTACGCTGTGCTACGCGCTAGGGTTGGGCATGGTACCTTGGCTGATTCAGGCCGAGATTTTTTCGGGTCAAGTGAGAGGCTTGGGTGCAGGTCTGGCAACAGCCACAAATTGGAGTACCAACCTCGTGGTTTCGGCAACCTTTCTGCATCTGGTCAAGCTAATAACACCGGCGGGTTGCTTTGGTGTGTTTAGCGTGGTGAGTGCGCTCAGCTGGGCGTTTACGTCGAGGCAGGTGCCAGAGATGAAGGGTGTGTCGTTGAGCGATGTGCCGAGTGCGCCAGGGCAGCAAGCGACCGGTAGGCAGGCGTATCACGCGATTAGCGGGGATGAGGATGAGGGATGAGGGATGAAGGTCTCATTTTAGATGCACACAAGATCAATCCAAAAAGAAGGCAAACATCATGGATCGTATCGTGCGCGAGGTTGAGCATCGAGTGTCTATGTGCAGTCTAACGTGGTAAGAGGGTATCTTTTGCCTCGCTTTTCAAACGATTTGAACCTTTGTTCAGGTCCTCGTCGACTTCTTCGGCATCGCCGTCTTCAAAGTCGAGGATGAAAGGCGAAGCCTCCTGACCCGTCCCTTCGCCCGCCGGTGTATCGCGATAACCATTCCCCATCGCCTCCCTCTGCTCGCCTTGCGCACCTTGTTGCGACTCGTGTTCGATTGCTTCCAAAACCTTCTTGGTCTCCTTCCACACAAACCACCCTGTCGCCACGCCCACTGCCGATCCGACTAGAATGTAGATGACGTTGAGCGTCTTTGTCCATCCATCCAGCTGAGCTCGTTCATCTCTGTCCATGAGCTGAAACATTCTCGTCCCCATCCAGACATGCAGGAAGAGCTTAGGTGTGATGAGCGCTGTGGCTATGATGAACTGCCTGTAGCTGACGGCGTCGACGAGGCTGGCAAAGAAGAGGTTGGAGTAGGCGAAGGGGAAGGGGCAGAATCGGATGAGGATGGCCATCGAGAGGCCTCTTTGGCGAACGGCGGTGGAGAGTGCAACATACTTGGGATCTTTGAGAGTGTTGCTGATCCACGAGACGCGTTTGCTGTGGTGGACGATGAGAAAGCGTAGGACGGTGAAAGATACTGTTGCGCCTAAAAGGCACGAGACGGAGGCGAGGAGCCAGGCTTGGAAGAGATTGCCCTTGAGCTCAGCATGATCTTTGGTGGCTTCTGCATGCACACCCCATCCGAGACCGCAGAGCGTGATGGAGGTTCCGTATCCGATGAGTGGCGGGAAAGAAACAATGACCACAAGCGCTATTAAGAGGACAGCGCCGAAAGACTGCGACCCGAACCAGATGGCAAGCTTGGCGGTTGCATCGAACATGGCCTCTGGTCCGACATAGAGCACGACACCGAAGATGAGAAGCTTGACTCCAATTGCAAAGTAGATGATGTACCGCTGTTCATCTGGTAGATCCAAGAATGCACGGTAGGTTCGATCGAGGTAGGAGCGACCTTGAAGGTAGAGTGAGCGAACAGAGTAGTTTTGAGGAGCAGAATCTCGCCGTGATGGTGTGTATCGTGATGTATGTGGTGTTGACGACGGCATCTTTGTGCTCTATCCGATATCCACCTGTGGTGTCCGTATGCTGAGCCGTCTCGGAATCTAGGCCTGTCTGAGTCGGTGGACCTTGGTGTGACAGTGTCTGTGTCGTACCAGGATAAATGCAGCGAGGTGCAAGGCCACAGCACGTTCACGTCTAGCTTTATGGTGGACAATTGGAACTGGGGCGAGATGATAGCTGGATCGTGCGGAGGCGTGTGTGTGAGAGATGAAGAAGGGGGCGAGGATGGCGGAAAGCAAGTTGTGCCATAGATGGCGTAGTTGATTCGGCAACTCTGCTTGGCTGTCAGAGAAGTTGGACCCTGAATTCTCGCAAATCACATATTTGATATTCACATTTTCACATTTCTTGGTCTCGGATGCGATGCACAGCCTTTCGCCCTTTTCTTGGCGGGATGAAGTTGCCGACGTGCTCTGACATTTGCGACATTTGCAATACCGTAGTAGGTTGTGTATCTCTTCTATCGGCCCGCTCAGCCAGACCAACAATCGCTTCATTCTGTTCCTCAATGACGAGTGAAACGCAATGGAGGAGATGAAAGAGCTGTGATTTTGGTGCGACAAGCTGAACAGCAAGAGCCTTCCGTATCTGTACTCTGTAAATGGTGGAGGAGCGGAATCACAAAATCGGAATTCGCGTTGAGTGGACACGCGCGCGTCTCTTTGGATTTTGCAAAGACCAACACTTCAGACACATGTTCAACTCTGATCTTGTCATCCTTCACTCTTTCCTTCATCACACCCTCTTCACCATCCCAAGCAGTCGCGGCATCTGCATCGGTAGCTGCTTGCTTTGGCATCACAATCACAATGGCTTCGTCCTTCGCCTCCACTTCCAGCATAGCTTCCGTCTCGCTGGCCACCTCCTCCCACACTCGTGGTCTCACCTTATCCGACCTCGACCTTGCCACAACCTCACTCTCTTCCACCTCGGTCACCATCGTCCCCCTCGCCTCGGTCGACCGAGTTCGCCTCCTTTCCGGCATCTACGGTCCCTTTCGTCCTCCCACGCCCGCAACCGTGCCTCTCTGGGTCGCACTCCACCTCAAAAAACGCAAAAAAGCCATCGTTGTACCCCCCACCTGGCTCACCCTCGACGCCCTCACCGAAACCCTCAAACACGAAACTACTCAACCTGGCTTCTCGGACCTTCCACACCACTGGATTGGCGTTTCCCAAACCCTCCTCGCAAATGCAAGCGACGACGTCCCCAATTCCAACCGCGTCCGAGCGCTGCTCAAGGACATCAGAGAGGCAAGACAGAGCAAGATCCTCTCTGGTGTACCTATGATCAACTCGGTGCATTTGCAGATGCACAACATTTCAGCACACGAGGTGGCCGAGTTGAGAGGATTCTTTTCCACCGCTTTTTCACATCTCAAGAGTCTAAGGCCACCTAGCGAGGTAGACGCCGAGGCCAAATTGCAAGCAGAGCTAGACTCGAGGAACGCATGGATGCTCATGCCCCCTTTACCAACAAGCTTAGACCGACAAGACAGTTTGCATGTACAAGCAATGTCAAGGCCCATAGCAGGAATGGATAATGACGAATCCATAAACACCAACTTCACCGACGAATCGTACTACCCAGCAGAAGCAGCAGCAGCAGGCGCGCCAAGGAAGTCCAACATCTCTGACTCAGGGTATTACTCAGCTCCTCATGCCCGCACATCTGCTTCCCCACCGCAAAACAAACAGCATCCACCTAGACAACCACCATTCAACTCATCAGATACCAATCGTCCCCCCAGATTTGCAGTCGACGAAGACGACGACGACGAATGATCATCCTCACATGCAATACAGCCCATACCATTCGCGCAGAACAATCAATCACAAGTATGCACGCCTTGAGTCCCTTTTTGGCACAGTTAATTTTGAATCGAGATGGATATGTTTGAGATGATAGCATGTAGTGTATAACAAAGTTCAGACGTCCCCTATTCTCAAGCTTCGGCCTCTTTGGTCTCTGTCGCAGCCCCATCAGAAGAAGCACAGGATGAAGCCGGCTGTCCCAACAGCTGCATCGATTGACGCTTGACCATGCTCGCCGCCGAAGACTGGCTCTCCAACTTCATGTTGTCAAAGCAATCCGCATAGATCGAGTACGACGTGAACACACTGTCGCGATATGTACTGCGCGTTTTGCGGGGTCGCTCGCTAGCAACTCCGAGCTTCGGGCTGTCGTTCGACGTCTCCCCTTCCTTGACCACCTCGGTCGATTGCTGCGCACCCCCGACAGCCTCTGCCTTCTCCACCCTGGCTTCAATCTCGTTTGAGTCGTCGCCGCCACTCTGTACAGACTCGTCCTCGTCAAGCGTCTCGTCTTCACTGTCTCCATCTCCAGACAGCACAATGCGCGGAGCAACATGCGAAGCCTGAGAATCAACCGAGGCCTCAGGTTCCGAATGTACTACCACCGTTTCATCCGCGTCCTGCGAAACACTGTTTTCAACCTTGTTGGTCTCCTCGGGCTGAGTGTAAGCTCGTTCGCCGCTTTCGAGCACCTTGGCAACAGCCTCCGTGCCGCCCAAAGCAGCCAGACCATCGAGACCAACAATGGTCAGAGGTCTACCACCTCGTCCTCCACGACGAGACCTCACTGGAAGCTCCGAAGGCACTTCGTCCTCCTCAGCCTCATCTGTCTCTGACAAATGCTGCTCTCCCGGCACAGCTAGAGCGCCTGAGGTGCTTGTGGACACGGCAGCAGACTCGTCCGTCGACGACAAAGACAATCCGCGAGCGCGGTTGACATCTGTGCCGACAGCAACATTGCCATGCTCGCTTGTAGCCTGCAGAGCTGGCGTGGCTTCGGTCGCCTCGACTTGTTCGTTGATGACCGGTGGGTGTTCCTCAGCGGGTGTCGGGAGTTCACTTTCGGTCTCGACCTCCGCGTCTGCCTCTGCTTCTGGCTCGGGCTCGGGCTCAGGCTCGAACAGCCACTCGTGCATCGTGACAATCGTCTTGACCACGTTGGCCGCCTTGCCCAGGTTGCCGAAGCCGACCGCGACACTCGAAGGCCCCGGGGGTGGGTTCAGAAGCGAGGTACCAAACACAAGCGCAATGTTGTGCGCCAGCATCTTGTTGATCTCGCCCTCCTCCACCACACGCGCCAGATGCTCTGCTGTGCGACGGAGGACGTCAAAGTGGCACTTTGGCATCCTCCAAATGATATCGCGCATAGCATACAGACGATCGTCGTTCTCCATAGCGTTGGTGGCGATGATCGCATCGTACGAGTCGAACGTGATCAGCGGTTCCGGGAGGTCACGGAGCCACGTCTTGATGGCACCAGCAATGGTGTGAATGTCGCTAAACTCGCCCGTAGACAGATCGATCGAATCTGCAGGCTGTTGATCCCATGCTCTTCGCAGATTCTCCATTGCGCTCTTGGACCCCGAGATACGGTAGATTCCTTGCTCTCTGAGACCTCTCGCCTCGATCTCGGCAAACATGCGTTCGATGGCTGCGGGCACCGAGTGGCCTTCACGCTCCACAAGCTCCACCAGTGGAACACCATAGAGCGGGGCAGCAGCTTTGCCTCGAGCGGCTACAGCGCCCTTGCGTGAGTCAAGCGGCTTGTGCGCGGCGTAGTCTCTCGAAGCACGCTCGATCTGGGTGATCCACTCTGCCAATTCTGCAGCATTGGACGTCTGCAAGAGGTACTTTGCGCCCTCCTGCGAAGTGAGGTGGAAGACGAAGGAGCGCTGTGCGTTGTTCCACGCCGAAACACGAGCGCCGCCGAGGCCTGCGACGATGGACGGCTTCTGCAGGGGCGTCAAGCGCATTAGATCCTGCGCCGATTTGGCAGGCGCATCGGGTTTGTCAAGCGAGATGAGTGGTCGGACAGCACCCTTGAAGAGAGCCGTCATGCGACGAGCGCGGATGGTCGCCTTATCCGGAGGAGGCGCTTGCATCATCGCTGCTTTCTCCAAAGGAGCGTGCAATGAAACAGGCGATGCGGAAGCTGCAGGGGATGCCCGCGTACTGCCCGAACGCATGCTCGAGACGCGAGACGAGATCGAAGGACGAATCGGTAGCGAGTTGAGCATCTCCAAAGCCGCTCGATCACGACGCAGCTTCTCCTGCTGATACTTAGATAGACCAGATAGCGCTTTGCCCGAGCTTGTCGGTCGCAGTCTGGCGTCGGCGCGCACCGGCGGGGCGTTGCGCATCTCGTTGGCTGCGTCCTCGCGGAAAGAACGGCGGTCCCAGATGACTCTGGTGAGTGCAGCTTGCATCAGCCGCAATCGAGATCCGGCAAGATCAACGAGATCAGTAACGGTGCAGGCGGGACGCACACGCACGGCACCATCGATCAAAGCCCACATGGTGCGACGCTTCTCAAAGTCGACCAGCTCGACATCCCCTGCAGACGTTTGGACGCTTGGAGCCTTTGTAGCCACCTCTGCCAAGCATGAAAGAATCCAGCCGATGTCCGGAGTACCCGAGAGCTCTGCGGCCGAACGCATTTGAGTGTCGACCTGCTTGGGCATCAGGTCATCGAGCACGTCGCCTCGAGCACCCCGCGCAGCAGCAACACCTTGCCAAGCGCGCAAGAAGATGCGGGACTCGGACGAGCCAAGCGTGTTAACGATGGCAGATTCTACAAAAGATCCTATGGTTGGCTCGCGGAAGGGCAAGGAGACGTCCGAGCCGACACTCCCGTTCGGGCTCGGAGATGTAGCGGAAGCAATATCGTCGGCTCTGAGCCTCAACATGCGAGCTCTGCAGATCCAAAGAGCGTCGAGAAGCTTTGCCAATCTCTCCTGGCGTCGTTCGAGGCCGATGCCGGACTCGATGATGTGGATCGCAATCCAGCCTCGGAACAAGCTCTGTGCAGCAAGCGCGTCGCGGATCGCAGAGGGCATCTTCTGCTGCAATGTCGTGTCTTTGCTGGCATCCTTGCTAGACCCTTTGTTTGTGCCATCGCAAGCCTTGAGGACGTCGAGCAAGGTGTACATGTTGGTGACGGGCTTATCCTCTTCGCCGGCCCCTGTATTGCCTGGCTTCACAGTGAACCACGCAGCAGGGTGGCTAGCTTGCTTCTCGAAGATCTCGCTCACGACGAGCAGGTCCCGATCCACAATCTTGTCGAAGAAGACGGTGGCAATGGATTCGAGGTATTCAACCAGGTCGGCCGCGGAGGCTCTGTCAAAGTCAAAGTCGGCCTGTTGCTGTTCACTTGAGACCTGAACAGGCCGAGAAGTAGCAAAGCTGCGCTCCTCCTGCCTTGCGTTGGCGCCCATGACTCTTGCGCCAAACATACCACGAAGTTGAGCAAGAGCGTTGACTACCTTTTGCTGATCGGGATCCTCGGCGGTGACTTCCATGCCTGGCTGTCGCAAAAAGCTGAGCGTCAGTTGGTAGAGCACGTTGTCATCGACAAAGTCCTGAGGGAACCGATCAATCCACAAACGCAAGGTGAGCACGACACCCATACGGATGCGATAGACCATGTCCCAGTCCGTGGGCTCTAATTGACTTCCGGCAGGAATGAGCGGGATCCACGAGGGGAACTGGCTCGAGGTGAGGAACTCATCAGCCCCCGCGAGCTCCTTGCTTGCTGTGATCGCGGTCGAGAATCGTTTCTGGAGTTGCTCAAAGAGCTCCGGAGGCGAACAGAGGCTGCGGAAGGTGGCCAGGAATGTAGTGCGGTACGCCTCCATGTCCATGAGCATCTTTGTCTTGCGTGCTGGCACAGGCTGCGAGTCGAGACCTTCGTTGCCAGCTGAAGCCGGCGAGATGTTGATGTGCTGAACACCCATGACGAGAAGGTCAATCATGCGATCCAAGGTCGCCGCCTTGACCACGACCTGCACGGGCACAACAATGTCGACGACAGAGCTACGGTTGGAGGCGGGCAGACTAGACCGCTTTGATAGTTGCGAGAGTGGTCGAGAAGCACGGCCGAAGTCCTGTGAGAACCGCTTGCTGGTCATCGGTGAGTTGGGCAGAGACAGGTTGCTGTCTTGGACGACACGAAGCACCAGTTCGTTGCCGACCTTGACAATGCTGCTGGGTTGATCGTCCCAGCTCTGGGCGGAACCTGAGCCCGACCATTCGAGGACGCCGCTGAAGGCAGTGCTGCGTGCTGATCGACCGCCGGTTGGTGGCGAGAAAGCGGCAGATCGGACCAAGGGAGATCCCGCCAGCGACGGTCGCGACATGGATCGAGAAGCGATGGTGGCATGTGCATCCTTTGCGGGCCTCGAACGCAGATCGTCGCGACGGAACAGCCCGGCTTTGATCTGCTCGATATCGAGCAGCGACAGGAGCGGCAGAGGCTGAGGGAAGAGGAGCGGTACCAGCGCAAGGTTCGGGTTGGCATTAGGGGGAAGCAAGTGCCTTTCTCGAGCATCCAGATTGCCAAGCGCTTTCGGCTCCAGCTGGAAGGATCGCTCCATGTCTGCCTCAAACGTTGCGCGGTGGGCATTCCCATCTTGAAAGAGCAGTTGAAGTGTAGCTTGGAACTCGGGCATGGGCTGAGTGTGGCCGAGCATTCGCACCTCGGCCTCGGAAGCAGGCTGCTGCCATGCAGCTCGCCATTCGTTTGCGCACCTGTACAGATGGACGGCGTCCTCTGCACTGCTCGAAAGCTCGATCTGGTTGACGTTCGACTCGCCCGCAGTGACGGAGCTGTCAGATGAGCGTGTGATGCGGTAGAGTGCATTGCCCAGGAATGGAACTGCGAAGGCCTTCTTACCATCAGGGAGATTGACGAACGGTTCGGTCGTGTCGCAGACGAAACGAGGGCGCACGTTGTTTGAGAGGCCCTCGGTCCAGGAGACACTGGACAGGACGGGAGCCCATTCTTCTGCCACCAAGACGCGATCGCCTTCGGCCAAATAGCGCCAGGTCTGTTCGAGACGAGTCACGGCTCGGGAACACAAAGCTGTAGAGACAGCCATCCAGCCTGCTACGTCGCCAAGTGTCAAGAGATAGGAAGCGATGGCGATCCAGTGGCGAAGCACCGAAGCTCGATGGCGGGCGCCATTTTGGGTGACAGCTGCTGCATCACTCGCCGATGCACCAGCGTTGAGAAGATGCCTCAGAGCCAAGGCGGTAAGCGGATGCGGAGAAAGCGAATCGAAGCTGAGAGCAGCAGCGACTTTCGTGTCTTTCTTGGCGGCCTGAAGCAGTTCATGGACCGAGAGATGAGAGCCGACGATTCGGCGTAATGCATCAGCGTGGAAGATGTGGATCTGCTGGGCAATCTCGAGGGGCTCCAAGCGGAGTAGCAGGTCGTCAGAGATGGAAAGCGAGCTGCGCAGCTCTCGCAAGTCCTCGCGAGACTCGCCCGGCGCGAGGTCAGCCACCTTGGCGATCCAATCCGTTGGCTCGCTCGTATGAACAGCCTCAGCCTCCACAATGGGTACAGCGTGGACGTCCAGTTGATTCTGATATTCTTCGTCGTCGACCTGTGCGGATGCCACCAACTGAGCTAGTGCCTCCTTGATCTCTGGCACCAAAGCAAAGCCAGATCGAGCAGCGACCTGAAGCAGCGTAGCAATCCGTTCCTTCAGTGACGTCAGACCGGCGTCATTGCTTTCCGCTTCTGCTCGCGCTGCTGCGAGAGCCTTCTCTGTAAGACTGCCGACCTCCAAGATAAAGGCAGTGATGAGCTGGTTCTCGCCTGTGCTGGTCAAAAGCGAGGTCAGCGCTGCAACGCTGAAGGTTTCAGAGTATGACTCGTGAGGTCTAGCCCTGCTCTGAGGAAGGAAGCTGGAAGCGATAGATCGCCGCGAGTTCGACCCTGTAAGCCCTTCGACGGGATCTGGAAGCTGCGTCGCATTGACGAACTCGTGTGCCAGTGCTGCTATGCTGCCGCTGTGAATGCGCTCTGCCCAGCCTTGGGGAGCATCAATCGTGTCCACAAGCACGAGATCGGGATGCTTGCCGGGCTTGGCCCACGATCGATGACTCGTAATGATGGGTTCGGACGAGGGGACGGCCGTGCTAGGTGTCGGAGGTGCCCCGGGAGTGTTGGGCATCGTCTTGCTCGAGTTCTGACGGACAGCTGGGATGCGGGGTCGCAGTGCGGGCGAGGGCAATGGCGAGGTCATTTCGGTGGTGCTGGAAGTGGCATTGAGGAGATCCTGCTTGCTGAGGCCGCTCCTAATCAGCGAGTCGGCATTTAGATTAGCCATCGGATTGGCCGAGCGCGGAGTATCCGGCATGCCGCGAACAAGGCTTGTCGGGAAGAGCGATTTGACCTCATCCGAGATACTACTGGGGGGCTTATAGAAGCAAAGCTTGCCGTCTTGCAGCACGACCCGATACGGTTTCCAGCCTTTTGCAATGTCCTTCTCTCTTTCCTTGCCTTTGCCGTGTTCGTGACCGCTAAGTTGAGCCAAAGTGAGACTGATGTTGGCGTTGCGAGCGACGAAGCCCTGGTAGACAGCACCAGGCGGGAGCGGGACAGGCTCGGATGAGGTCTGGATGGAGAGAGGTGTTGGCGTCGCAGTGGAGCCGCCTAGATTGGTGAGGCCGAGAGAAGCAGCGAGGCTGGTGGCTACGACGCCGCGGCTCGAAGCATCCTTTCCGGTGAGCTTGGACACCTTTCGCGCGTGCTTTGCGTCGGCCTTGGAAGGCGCAGAAGACTGGAGATAACCATTCTGAGGAGGTGACATGGCGTTCCAGTTGTTCGGCGGCGTTTGCACGGAGCCTGAGGAGGGTTGAAGGTGCGAGGCAACCGAGTCGAGCTTATTGTGGCCGGGTTTGAATCGCTGGTAGGGAGTTGCCTGTTGCTGCACAGGCGAGGCCAGAGTGCCCATATCGCTGGGTCTCCAATCTGGTTGAGCCAACGGAACACCGTGCTCACCCCAGGTGCCTGGAGATGTGGAAGTGGCCATGCTGGCGAGTGTAGAGCTGCTCTCATCGTATCCAGGGGATGTGGATGTGGGAAAGGGCGAAAGCGGCTGGTCACCGGAGCTGAGGTCATCGACACTGCGAGAAAAGTTCATGGCGGGGCTGGGCGAACGGAGATATCGGTTGCGGTCGGCAGAGTTGGGTGTATTCTGTTGATAGATGGCTGGCACACGAGGAAGTTCGACTGTCATGTTGGTCGGCGAAGGGAACTCGGGACGAGCGTGAAGATCGGACTGACTCTTGCTGAACAGAGCATAACTGCCGGAAGAGGAAGATTCTTGACGATGACCCTTGGAGAGTGGACTATGAGAGAAGTTGAGCTTCTGAGGAGGAGGCTGCTTTGTGGAAGCGTTGGAGCCCTTGCGATCACGGCCGATGCCGCCAAAGAAGCCTCTCTTGGTGGGACTGGCCGTAGCATTCTGTGACTCGTCCGAGTAGCTTGGCCGCGAGAAGGGTGCGCCGGTAGATCTGGTAGGCTGCGATCCAACGACCGCGTCGGAGTACTGCTGGTGCTGCTGCTGGTGGTGCTGCTGCGTGCGGGAGGGCCTGTCCATGGTGGCACTCGGCATTCTGCGACCTTGAACAGGCGCAGAAGGAGCGTGTGGAAAGGCATGATCGTTCTGGAGCTGACGATGATACTGAATGTGATTTGTCGTGTCGTCCAATGAATCTTCTTGTTGAGCAGAGATCGAAGACATTGAAGTGGAAGCATTGAGTGCAGTTGAGCTGGATGAGGAGGAAAAGGGAGCCTTGGCCTTGCTCAAGAGAAAGTTGAATGCAGATTGACTTCGACCGATCTGCTGCTGTTGGTGAGGATTATGAGGATGTTGCGATTGCTGATGCTGAGGATAGTGTAGCTGATGCTGTTGTTGCTGGTGTTGGGAATGTTGGAGGTGGTGTTGTTGCTGCGCAGCACCGTACTGACTGGGCTGTTGAGCAGGCGGCGGCGGCGGCATTTTGACGATTCGGAAGCGCCGACTAGCGTGTCAGCATCGGAACGTGATCTAGGAAAGATGAAGCCAAGCGATCGAAGAGAGGATCGACGTGACCGGACGCTATTGCTGACCAAAAGCTCTTCGCTATATGTCAGGTCTGGTACAAGAGACTGCGTGTCTCTGAACAACGAAATGTGTCGAACGGGAGCGCACGCGTGCACTTGCTCCTACAGACTTTGTCGAGCCTGGTCACCGTGATCGTCTAGAGTGAAAAGAATGCCTTGGAAGGGAATGTCGTTATCGATCCGAAATGCATGCGCCGAGTGAGCAAGGTCGTAGGAAAGATGATGAGTGTTGATGAGGTTTGTTGGCGTTGTGTAGAAGCGAAAGGGTGGAACTGAGCAATGAAAGGGTGGTGTTGCTCTTCATTCGGGTGTGTGAGCTTGATTCAGGTCTCGAGTGAGATTCAGCTGCTCAATAATGTGTGAACATGTCTGCACTTTACGCCGCTTTCTACGCTGAGCGCGAAGAAGGGTCAAAGCTCAGAGAAGCTAAAAAAGAAGCAACAAATAAAGCGGACCGCTGCACAAGACCGAGATGGCCAACACAGGGCACATTACGCTTTCGCTCGCTCGCTCTCTCTCTCTCTCTTTCTCTTTCTGTCAGCTGTCGTAGCGCTCGACTGGACCCGACCCATGAAGCTGCTCGGGTATTGCATAGGCAAGGTGCAGAAAAGACAAAGGCGAGCCATGAAAAGGGCGCACGCAACACGCATCGATTTTACAAAGAAGTGGTTGCCAGCACAAAGAGCAAGAGCAAAAGCGAAATGCATGGACCTGCATGGCATGCATGCCACGCCCGTCCGACTTTCTTGTGTGGGCTTCTCCGGCCGCCAAAGGGTCTTCTGGCGTATCTCGAGAAGAAGAAATTTCAAGCAAAAAGTGACACTTCTTTCGAGTCTAAGCAGCCAGCCGTTGTTTGCCTTCTCTCTCTCTCTCTCTCTGCCATTTTTGGCGAGAGATGGTCTCACTCGACTGCTGTCAACTTGAAATTCCGCTCTTCCGCTTTGAAAACCAGACTTCTTGCTGCGTGATCAGGGCGAAATCACCGACAACGATGTCATGATGAGCGACCGTGTCCGAGCAGCTTATGAACAGTTTGTGACTTGCTCTGCCCTTATCTGGATGTCGATGTTGTTGCTGTTGTGTCGAGGTTGCAATGTGCTCCGGTGGGGACATTGGATCTCATCGTACATCGTGCAGTGCTTTGTGGACTACAGTCGAGTGTGTGCGCGTGCGGGCGTGCGTGTGTGCATGCATGAGCAAGTGCGGGTCGAAAAACAGCGAGCCAATCCGAGCGGATGCATGGCTGGTGCGTGCGTGTGTCTGTCTGCGTGTGATCTGCGTGTGCGCTTTTGCCTCTTCGCAGCTCACACGTCGCGTGTCAGTCGGCAACGCGTTTCCGTTGCGATTTAGACGTCTAGGTGCAGTGTAGTGTCGTGGCCGCCTGCAACTATAATCTCCACGACACTGGCACTCTCAAACAATATCTTCGGGACTGCGAGGCCCCATGCTCAATGCCTGATCGTTTACAGGTACTGCACGACAGTTTCTGGAGGTGCACGGAATGCATGCAGAACACATCACTGGAAGCACGATCTGCGATCTGCAGTCGGCACGAGTCCGAACGAGCTCATGCGAGGCAGCCGTGATCTTAGTGCAGCGCTTGAGCCTCAAAGCATACTTGGGATGCGTTTGAAATGGTGTAGCAATCCAGATACCTCCTGATTCAAGTACTGTTGCTACTTCGAGGTCATACAACAGCGCGTATGATCATGCTGAAACTCATGTACGGCAGGCTCATCGGCAGCTTGTCCATCGCCTACTTCACGCCCATGTGAGCTAGTGGTTGCAAATCCCAAAGTATACAGAACAGTCCATTGTGTGGGCCTTCTTCAGCTTCTCGCACGCGCACATTGTGAGGCTACCTCAGGCGGTCGATACAACTTACCTTTGCTTCAAACGGCTTCCTATATTTGGCCTGTCAAGAAAAGAACGTAAAACCTAAAATCACGGTAAAATTGAGGCCAATAAATCGATCAAAATTCCGTCGAATACCTTGTAGCGCTGAAACCCGACACTCCCGACGCAGATCGCTCAGCTGAGCATGGGCAAGCCAAGATGCTAGTCCACGACTTCGATACAAAATCGAACAGAGAGCAGCTTTGCAGCCTCATACCGCAAGAATGAGCACGTAGCGTAGTTCTACCGAAGGAGCCGACGGTCGCGAGACCAAGCGGGACGTTTGGCGTTTGTTTGCAGCTCCATCTGGTCGAGACATCGGTCATTTCCGTACACCTAGCCTACATTTGCAGTCTCACACGAGCCCTTCTTTGCTCGATAGCCCTCAAAGTTCGCAGGAATCCTGCGAGAAACATGAGCAACTTTTCGCGAAATCATTCAAGGGGAAGGAGACCACTCACTTCTGTTGTTAGATCCGGCTAAGTGACCGGTCCGGCTTTACGCTCACAGGCTGGCTGGCACTGTTCGCCCGGTAAATTCGGGTTCAAATTCAGGCAATCAAAGCTTCCAGCTGCCGGTCGTGTGCATCACCGCGCAGCACTCGCCATGGACTTGTCTTTTTCTCGAGGTCCAATACTTTGATTCGAAGTCTATAGAGCTCGAGCTAATGGATACTACTCACACTCCTTGAGCCGCCGCTTCACACGCAGTCGTTGGCTGTCTTCCCCTGCCCCAGTCGTCAATTAAGGGATTCCCTCGAGTCGGCTCTCGACTATGCGACCCACCCGGCTAATTTATTTCTCACTCGACTCTCTTCGGGGACGAGCGAGAATAAGCGGCTCCAATAATATCTCGCTTTAAACTCCGGAGACTGACCCTCTCCCCCGCATGAAATCGACACTGCTGTTGGGCCCCGCTGCTATTTAGTGCCTCACTACAGTACCACTGAAACTCACACCTCTCGCCAGTGTCACCCTTTCCCCGCTTCCTGAACATTCCTTTATAATCTCAACCGCTCCGTTCACATCACACCTTCACTACCCTCCAAGCTTCGGGCCTCAACTCGACCACCACGCAACTCGGCCATCCCCCTTCCCGCCACTCTCCCTCGAAACTTTTCATACTAGCGAACTTACTTGTCTGACCTCATCAAGATGGCTCCACAGATTCTTCAGTCGCTCGAGCCGGCTCCGCCTCGCATGCAGCGAGGCAACCTCTTCGACTTCATCTACAGCAACCCGAACAAGGTCGACGAGAACAAGGCCGCCTTCATCCGACTTGATGGCAAGAAGATCACCCGCAAGCAGCTTCAAGACGACGCGCGACGCCTTGCATATGCTTTACGACACAAGCTCGGCCTGAAGCCTGGCGCTAGGGTAGCCGTCTTCTCGCCCAACAGCACCGCTTACCCCTGGATCGTGCATGCTGGACTGTGTGCCGGTGTGGTTCTTGTTCCTCTCAACGCTGCCTACGGTGCTGAAGAGCTCGTGCATCCGATTCACGACGCCGAGATCGAATACATCTTCTGTCACCAGAGCGTCCTCAGCACAGCCCGCGAGGGACTTCAGCTCGCAAAGTGGGGCAACAAGTCCAAGAATGGACAGAACCGTCTCTGGATCCTTGACGACGGCGACAGTCACAAGAAGGGCGACAAGGGCGAGCTTGACGCCCGCTCGCTATTAGGTGACGACAAGCTCGAAACGCACAAGGTCGTGGATGATCGTGTCGAGGACGCTTTCATCGTGTATTCGAGTGGCACGAGTGGTAAGCCCAAGGGCGTCCAGCTCGTGCACGGCAACATGACCGCAGTCACCACCGCCATCGTCAAGACATTCGGCGACGCCATTGGTCCCAACGATCGTTACATCGCAGTGCTGCCTATGAACCACATTTTTGGCTTAGCGAAGTTTTTGGTTAAGAGCGTCTACATCGGAGCTGAGAGTGTTGTCGTGCCAAAGTTCGATCTGGACGTCTTTTGCTCCGCAGTCGAAAAGTTCAAATGCAACATCAGTTATGTCGTACCTCCGATTTTGGTCTTGCTCGCCAAGGACCCACGCGCCAAGAAGTACAACCTCAAGAGTCTCAAGTGGGTCATGTCCGGAGCCGCACCGCTTGGAACAGAGCTCAGCATGGAGGTGGAAGCAACGCATCCTGGCATGCTTGTCACGCAGGGTTGGGGTTTGAGCGAGACTTCGCCTACCGCTACTTTCGCAAAGCCAGATGAGTACCACGCTCACATGGGCAGCTGCGGAAGACTTCTTGCTGGCGTCGAGGGCCGTTTGGTGGACGAAGATGGCAACGATGTAGGTTTCGAACAGGGCGAGGAAGGCAAACCAGGCGAGTTCTGGGTTCGAGGTCCCACCATCATGAAGGGCTACTTGAACAATAAGGAAGCCACCGACGACTGCATCACTCCTGACGGTTGGTTCAAGACTGGCGATGTTGCTATCATGAAGGACAACTTCTTCTGGATTGTCGACCGCAAGAAGGAGCTTATCAAATACAAGGGCTTCCAGGTACCGCCTGCCGAGCTAGAGGCTACATTGTTGTCGCATCCCAAGATTGCTGATGTTGCGGTGATCGGTGTCCAGGACAAGGCGCAGGCCACTGAGCTGCCACGGGCGTACGTGGTGCTCAAGGAGGAGGTCGCCAAGAGCGAGAATCACGAGACTGTGGTCAAGGAGATTATCGAGTGGACCGCCAAGAAGGTCGCCAACCACAAGCGTCTCCGTGGCGGAGTCAGGATTCTGGACGAGATCCCAAAGAGCCCCTCCGGCAAGATCTTGCGTCGATTGCTCAGGGACGAAGCTGCAAAGGAGGCGCAGTAGAGCCTTTTGCAAGCCAAGAAAGAGCGTCTTGTACAAGTCTGTAGATCTGAAGTGCAATACCTAGACGACCATGTAATGATTTCTCAACAAGATGGAGACATTTTGCGCGGACAGATGATTGCGGGGAAGTGCATAGATGAAATGCTGCAAGCTGCTCGTGCGCCATCCGCGGCTATGAAATTCTCTGTCGAGGACTCAACTCTCGCCTGTCGGCAATCTCTTTTGCGAACTGGTCGACGCTCGAGGTCGCGTTGGGAGTGTCGACACCAGGGTCGATCGGAGCCCATTGGCAGGCCACCGCTGAGGCCCGGGCCGCAGGGCCATAACCCTTGATGGTAGTGCGTACCGGCGCTGGCTGCGGTGAACCGCAGTTGGGGTTTGCGGCGATGGAGCTAGTGGTCGATGATTGGACAGACGGCAGGGCTGCGGGTTCATTGATCGACCCTGAAGTCGCGGCTTGGTCAGCACCCTTCTCGTAGCGTACCCGCCATGTAGATTGAGCCGTCCAGCGACCAGCTGAAACGGTTGATGGGCTCTGGCACTGAAGGAGTCGGATGGCGGCGCTTGATGGTGTACGACTTGTTGCCGGGCCTTGAGCGATTACCGGAAGGGGTTGGTGAGCGCGGCGGCGTAGGAAGAGGGGCCGCGCCATCAGGCGACTGACGGGGTGTCTGTGAGAGGCTTGATTTGCTTGAACCGGGCGGTGTGAGCGGGACCGAGCCATGTGGCCTGCTAGAGTCTGGTGCCGAGTGATCTCGGGCAGGGCGAGGTGGTGAAGGAGGCCGTTCTTGGAGTCCTGGGCGGGGCTGGGGTTTGCGTTCCGTGGTTTGGCTGTAGCGCTTGTAGGGAGAGGCTCTATGCGCTCTTGAGTTGTCGCGGCGACGGCGTTTGGTCGGGTCGCAGGAAGTTGTACTGGCAGGCATTGCGGTAAGGTGCTCGAGAAAGAACTTGGAGAAGGCGGCAGTGGTGGTGGTGGTGGGAAAGAGAGATGACGAGGCAGAGGCGCGTCTCGTGGGCAATCTCAAACAGCGTAATACTGCATAAAATAAGTCTTGTGTCTGGTGGACAATCCCGCGGCTACTCACCGCTCGCTCGGCGACTTTTGCTAATCTATCGCCGTTCGTCTTTCGCATTATCGAATCGTATATAGAAGCAGGGCTCGTCTACTTTCATATCTTCTTCCGTCTCCTGACGCAGCTCATTTGAGGTTTCAATACCCCGCAAGGAAAAAGCACAATGGCCGAGTCTATCCAACACCACATCTACGAACACAGCATCGACCCAGCTAGACTTTCAGGACGAGCTCCCACCGTCATCATTCTCAGCCCTTGGCATACCGGGTCTCACGGTCTTGCCGCCAACCTTGCGGAAGAAGGCTACCAAGTAGTCTTGGTGGATAATGGTCCTAACTCGGCCTCACTCAACGCTCTCCGACGAATGCCGACCTCCGAGTTGGATCAGTATATTGCAGATGGAGATCTTCGCGACACGGATGGCTGGTGCGAAGCCGTCAATCTCATACAGCTCGTCGATGCCCACGTCCAGGGCGGCTGGAACAAGCTTACTGCTCTCATCACCTTGCGACTCGATCAGCGAGATGCTGATCTGGTGGGATCTCTGCAGCTAGAATCGTCCAAACGTGGAGGTCTCTCAGCTTACGTTGGCTACGGATCTCAACTGACGGCGGACCAGGCCTCGGAGGCGATTCAGCGTGTGGCCAGTGGGGATTTCCCTGTCCTTGTACATGTGTCCGAGGCTGATACGGAACTCATCGCTGCGGTGGCAGAGGCGGCCAAGAGAGGTGATATCCCGCAGGATGCTCTTCCCTTCCATCCTGAGCTCAACGAGTTCAAGGCATCACTCGGACCTGTCAAGCCAAAAAAGGTATCGATCTTCACTTATCCTGCCATCGAAGCAAAGGGAGACGCAGCTATCTGGGCTTGCGCCTTCCCTTTCTCGAATCACACAAAAGATTTTGCGTATCCTGGGTCAGATAGCCAGCACAAAGTCACGGAAGATGACCGCAGCGCTGCAGCCATGAGCTACTCACGCACTTTGTCCTTGCTCAAGTCTACCATGGGACCGCGCTTCCCTCTCGAACAGTTGTGGGATCAGCACACCTACTTTGAGTTCGCCACCAGAGATTCAGCCAAGACCATGTCAACGATGGTGGCGCAGCCATACGTCAACCACATCGCCTGTCTCACCGGTGGTGCAGGCTACGAGCAGCTTGCACGCTTTTACGAACATCACTTTACAGGCGTCTCGCCTCCAGACACTCAGCTCGTCAATCTTTCTCGTACTTTGGGGCCAGACCGCATCATTGATGAGATGGTGTTTACATGCACACATACGACTATGATCGACTACTTCCTCCCCGGTGTCCCGCCCACCGGCAAGAAGTTGAGGATCCCAATGGTCGGCATTGTGAATCTGAGAGGTGACAAGCTGGCTTACGAAAGTCTGTATTGGGATCAGGCGAACGCACTAGTACAGATCGGTCTTCTGGACCCGACCAAGAGCTCATTGAAAGAGGGCGTCAAACTGCCAATTGCGGGTGATGAAGTCGCACAGAAAATTCTTGATCCTTACGGTATGGAGTCGAACAAGCTTATGCCTAACTGGAAGGATAGCGAGGGCAAGGAGGTACCTGCTCTCACAGCTCGAGATTCGCAGTCGATGACCTCCAGCTCATGATAGTGAAGCACTGAGACTCAATCTAACATGAAGCAATGCGAGCAAATTCGGAAATGCAACGGGATTCGGAACATTTTTCGACAAGTGAATTGGCGTTTTGTATTGGCGTGTGCACGGAACAGCGCTGTCTGAGTCGAGTTGGCTGACGTGTTGGTCTCTGCGTTGGAAGTGTCTTGTGTGTGTATTTGTGACCTGGAACCCTTCTTCGTATCTTTCCTTCTGCGCTGCTACACCATCTTCCCTTGATCGTTGTTCATTGGAGGTACTCGTATCACCGCCATGGCAGCACCGCAACTAGACCCTTCAGATGGCGCTGATGCGCTGTCTCGGCCTCGCTCATCGGGCAGCCATCGTCGTTCTGCCCATATCACCGCCAACTTTGCTGTATCTCAACCCCAAGCGCATCAACCTCAAGCTGCACCTGCGCAGCAAGATGCCGTATCCAGCTTGCAGTCGCACAAGCTGCATCTTGTACTCTCCGAGATCGCTTCTGTCACCTCGACCATGCGCAAGGCAACACGATGGAATGCCACAACATCGGCAGCGCTAGGTCGCCTAACTTCGTACAGCTACTCTACCGCTCAGATCCCGCAACCGCCTACACTGCAGCCAAGCCAATCTCGTCCACACGGAAACGCAGCTCCTAACCAACCTCTGAGCGTGGGTGCTGCTGCGCCGGGCGCTTCAAGCCCTAGCGCTCGCATTGCTCTCAGAGGTATGCAACGAGATAGGAACACGGAGACTACCTCAACATCAACTGCGGCCGCAAGACGCTTGGGTCTATCCCTGGGCATCGATGACAAGTCGGACGATCCTGTTAGCCTCCTTACCGGCTTTGCAACACTCAAAGCCCAACTTCGCTCTTGCCGTTCCTTCTCCACCTTCCCGCTCCCAACGCTCATGGCGCCTTTCCTCAGAGTCATCCTAAGTCCGCGCACGTCCGCACCCGTCACTTCTTCCGCGCTTCAGGCAGTACACAAGTTCCTCGTCCACAACGTCATCTGCCTATCGGCGCCAGGTGCACAGATCGCTGTCGCAGAGATTGCGCACGCCACCAGTCACTGCCGCTTCGAGGCTTCTGAGGCCACTACCGATGAGCTTGTACTCGTACGCATCCTCTCCGTGATGCGAGAGCTCATCTGCGAGCCCACCGAGTCCGTCGCTGACGCAGCTGCGGTACATCACGCTGGAAACGCACAGCGCAGACAGCCGCGCACACTTGCAGACTACCTCGGAGATGATAGCATCTGCGAAATGATGGAAACCGGTCTGTCCATGTGTTGCCAAACGCGACTGTCCGAAGTATTGCGCAGGACTGCCGAGCTCAGCATGACCGCCATGGTCCGCACCCTCTTCAGCCGTCTTCCTATCCTCCCTCCCACTGCCGACGAATTCTTCGCTTCGGGCTCCGACGGTGCTGAACCTGAACCGGAGCATGCGACTCTTGCTGCTGAACCAGTCGGCGAGGACGCAGAAGTGGATGAGAGGAGGCGTCGCAGAATGACTATGCCCGATCCGACGAGCAATGCATTCCCCGCAGCTGCAGGACAGGTTCTAGAGCAGCTCCGTGAGATGGGAGAAGAGGAGGAAAGGCAGGAGGCAGCCGCATCACAGCAGGCGACGGAGAACCGCGATGCGCAACCATCGGCAGAAACTCAACCAAGCACCGAATCGGCTGTCAGTGATGTGCAAGAGCCTTCAACCGAAGCTGGAATTCAACCTGCTGCCAGCAGTGCCTCGCAGGACGAAGCTGGCACAGCGGATGCTCCCGTGGCTGACGCAGCGACGAACACAACAGCGCCCGCCGCTGTGCCTGTCGAGATTGAGCCTTTCGGGCTTCCTGCCATTCTCGAGGTATGCCGTGTCATTGTATCCTTGCTTGACCCCAACAACCTCCAGCACACCAACACCATGCGCAGACTCGGTATGTCCATGCTTATCTCGGTGCTCGAAACTTCTGGTCGGTCGATCGGAGAGTTTCCTTCCCTCCGTGCGCTCATGCAGGACACAGCTTGCAAGTACCTCTTCACTCTCGCTCGCAGCGACGACACCATCCCCTTGTCCTTGAGCCTTCGCGCTCTTTCCACTATGTTCGAAACCATGCGGGAGCATCTCAAGCTGCAACACGAATACTTCCTCAACTATCTGATGGATCGTCTCGCTCCGACATTCCCCCTTGCCCTCGAGCCATGGAACGAGCGTACCTTTGACAGCGTAGCCAGCCGAGCGCTCGCCGCCGAAGCGGCTGGCCGAGCGGGTACACCGGATCTTGGCGGTGCTGCCTTACAGGTTCAACCGCCTCCTCCACCTGCGCCGCCTGCGCCACCACTCCCAAAGACTTCGGATCGAGCTCCAGCAACTGGAGAAGCGCGTGAGCTCTACCTGGAGACATTTGCTTTGCTCTTCCGCAACTTCGATGCGGAACGTTCTGCCGAGTACCTCGTGGACCTCTACCTCAACTACGACTGCGATACTGATTGCGACAACATGTACGAGCGTGTACTCCACTTCTTGTGCCGCAGCATCCACGCCGCCAATCCGCAAAGCCCAGCGCAGCAAGATCCCGTCCAGCTGTTTGCTCTCGATGCACTGCTCTCCTTCATCGCAGCTATCGCTGATCGCCATGAGGGAGGTCAATCAGAGTTTAATGAACACGCCCCGGTCTTGCCAGGCGCGCTATCAGTTGAAGCTCTTGCCATGCAAAAGGCCAAGAAGGCTACAATCCTCGATGGTGCCAGCCGCTTCAACGCAAAGCCCAAAGATGGTCTAGCTTTCCTCGAGAAAGAGGGCCTCCTCGACTATGGAGATGCTAGCCTGACTCGCGAAGAGCGCATCGCCCGCTTTCTCAAAGAGTGCCCTCGCTTGGATAAGAAGCTCGTCGGTGACTACATTGGCAGGCCTGACAACGTCAAGGTGCTCGAAGCCTTTGTGCGCCTCTTTGACTTCAAGGACAAGCCCATCGCCGAGGCGTTGCGTGAGATGCTCGAGAGCTTCCGTCTTCCAGGCGAATCGCAGCAGATCGAGCGTATTACTCAGACCTTCGCCTCCACCTTCTTTGCCGCCAAGCCCGAGGGCATCGCCACGGAAGATGCCGTCTTCATCCTCGCCTACTCTGTCATCATGCTCAACACTGATCTGCACAATCCGCAGAACAAGCGTCGCATGACTGTCGATGACTACCGAAAGAACCTGCGTGGTGTCAACGGTGGTGAAAATTTCGAGCTCGATCTGACAGGGGCCATCTACGAAAGCATTCGAAAGCGAGAGATTGTCATGCCGGAGGAGCATGCTGGCCAGCTCGGCTTCGACTACACCTGGAAGGAGCTGCTCCGGCGCTCGCGAACCGCTGGCACTCTGGTGGCTTGCAACACGGCCGCCTTTGACCGCAACATGTTCGAGACCAGCTGGAAAGCGGTTCTCTCGAGCATCGCCTTCGCCTTCTCCACGTATGCCGACGATTACATGGTAGAGCGAGCCATTTCCGGCATCCGCCAGTGTGGCATTCTAGCCTCCGACTTTGATCTGATCGAGGTCTTTGATTTCATGGTCCACACGCTTGCGAGCGCTACCGGTCTTCTGGACAGTTCGGTACCTCAGACGCTGACAAGCAACCCAACCGTCGAGGTCGAGAATCAAAAGGTCACCGTAAGTCCACTCTCGACTCGCTTTGGCGTCAACTTCAAGGGTCAGCTTGCTGCCGTCGTGCTATTCACGATCGCGAACGGCAACGTCGATGCCATTCGCACTGGCTGGTCGGACTTGTTCGAGATATTCAAGAACTTGTTTGCTCATGGCATGCTGCCGGCGTCGATGACGCAAATGGAGGATCTCGCCGACGGCCCCGTTCCGATTCCTCTCAAGCCGAAGAAGATTCCAGGTCCTTCGCCTCAGGACCCTCGTGCCCAAGGTGGAGGACTCTTCAGCACGTTGTCTTCGTACCTGTTGTCGCCGTATTCGAACAGCAACGAACCAGCTCCGTACGAGGCGACATCTGAGGACATCGAGGCCACTTTGAGCTCGGTGGACTGCATCGCTTCCTGCCGACTCGAGGAGTTGTGGGACCAGGTCCTGCATCTTGGAACCGAATCGCATCTGTGCGCTGTCCACTACTTGCGATTCTTACTCGAGGCGCTTACAGTCGAGAAGGTGCTCTTCCGCGAGTCATCCGGTTGGAACACCGATGGTACTTCTACGCCGAACAGCCATCACGGTCACGCCGGCGGTGCTAACGGCAAAGACTCGGTCAAGGCTACTGCGGCTTCCTCTTCGAGCAATCTGGCAGCAGGTGGCTCAGGAATGGCTGGAGGTCTGCCACTGAACTACGACCCCCGTGCGCCTTTCTTGCTTGAGCTCTTGACCCAGATCGTTGCGTCCTCGCCCACTTCGACCGTTGCCGAGACATGGCCCTGGGTGTCAGAACACATTACGACTGTGCTGCGCAACGCCAAGGCGTACCATCCGATGACGGTGGAGCGAGAGGTCGCTGCGCTGCTCCGCATCATTGGTGTCGCTGCTGCGGAGGAGTCTTTGCGGGATCAGATCTTCCTGGCGCTAGACTTGCTTCGAGAGCTTCCGGTGGAAATTCGTATCTCGGGATCCAAGCAGCTGCTTGCTGGTCTCACGAGGATCCTCGCTGCCCATCCGAACTTTGTGCGCTCGCACACTGAATGGGGGCTCGTCTTCGCACTCATCGCCGACAATTCTAATATGCGAAATGCGGATTCGGCTCGTCTCGCCTTTGAGGCTACCAAGATCGCTGTTAGCTCGAAGCTTTCGCCGGACAACTTTCTTCCCGCTGTGTCGCAGCTGGTTGACTTTGCCAACGGCGCAGATACTTCAGCTTGGCGAAACATGATCCTGCGGGAGACGCCTCAACGCCGTACGACGCTGACTGAGAAGAAGGAGATGGCTGAGGCGGAGAAGGTGCAGCAGGAGAGAGGCGTGGAAGCAGTGGAGTTGCTCGAATCTCTCAAGGCCGAGATTCCTGGCCTCATCGAGGCAGAAAGTAGCAGCTCTGCAGACGACGTGTGGAGCAATTACTGGCTCGCTCTCCTATCCGGACTTGCCCGACAGTGGATCAACGCATATGCTCCCGTCCGATCTGCTTCGGTCACTCTGCTGCAACGAGCCTTGTTCTCCGCCGAGCTTTCCTGCTCGCCTTCTCGCACTGCGCTCACTCGTGTAGTCTTTTCAGCGACCCTCTTCCCGCTCATCGAGGACCTGCTCAAGCCGCAGGTGTACCAGATCGACCCTCCTTCGGCGGCGAACAAGAACGGAGGAATGCTCGAGATCCGCATTCGAGCCTCGGCGTTGATTTGCAAGACATTCCTCCACCTCATGCCGCACCTTGCTCCTTCGCCCGGTCAGGAGGCAAGAGAAGTGGACGTGGTAGAGTTCCAGAAGCTCTGGTTGGACGTGTTGGATTTGATGGACAGGATGATCAATTCGACCGGAGGGAATGCGGGGAGGAGGAATCCACTAACAGAAGCGATTCCGGAGAATTTGAAAAATGTGTTGTTGGTCATGTCAACAAGTCAGCTTTTGGCTCCTCCAGAGACCAACGAGGGTGGAGAGGCGAGGTCGGAGGTGCAGCAACAGCTGTTTGATTTGACGCAGGATAGGCTGCAGAGATTCTTGCCCGGGTTGGTAGAGGAGGTGTTCGGTGCCTCAGCCCAGCCAGTGGTGGAGCCAGTGGCGGAGAAGGCTTAGTTGCAATACACAATCGTTCTCTTTGGACTTCAGACTTTGTGTGCTGCTGGTATACATGTGTTTATTGATATCAAGATGAGGCTCTAGCGAACGAGACAGGAGGAGGTGAAGAGCGACTTTGACTGAAGGTCAAAGACGTCTAAAGACGGGTGGCCTTGTAGAAACTGGCGTACATATTGACGTTGTCGATGGGTTTGCCAGTTTGGCGGATGTGGATGGGCTCGACTTTGAAGCCCATTTTTTCGAATCGATGGTTGTACCAAGGCTTTTGAGCGGCGCTGCGGTAGAAGACGGCTCCCCCTGGTCGGATGACACGCGAAAGCTCGCAGATCTCACGGTCGAGGTCCGAAACCGACTGGTCGGAATCCTTGCGAGCCTGCTTGATGGTCGGAGCGGGTCGAGTGGAGGCGACGGGGTCGAACCAGTCCATATGGTCCATAGTGATGGCTCGGGTGAGTGCGCCGTCTTCAAATCCTCGCAGGACGTTGACAATCGAGTCGGTGTGAAGACGGAACGAATCCAGCCCTTCTTCCAGAGCCTGCTTCTTGAGAGCGGCAAAGCCGTCGGGCTTGAGGTAGAGAGGACAGCTCTGCTTGGTGTATTTTTGCATAAGGCAGAGTTGGTAGTGGTAGTTGTCATTCTTGATCAGGCTGCGGCTCGGAATCGAATCGAGAGTATCGATGGCGAACTGTTCTGCAGAGACGCCCTCGTTGAGGAAGATCTGGTACTGGTTCATGGGGACACCAAGGGCGTTCCAGAGGAAAGCAGGGTTAGACAGGAAGAGACGGATCAGGGGCTTGTTGATGAGGGTGGAACGGAGCTTCTTGTCCCACACCGCCTGCTGCTCCTCAACCGAGTTGGCTTGGCACATCTTGACCACCCACTTTCGAACACCGGTGATGGTGAACGCAAACTTGGCCAACCTCAGAGCGTGACCAGAGTAACCGCGGAAGTAGAAGGCCTTGTCAAAGGCGCGAGTGTTGAGCCTCCAGAACTGGTAGGCGTGCGAGGAGAGGTAGGGCGAGATCTTGCTGTCAAGCAGCTCACGGAAGTTGTCGATACGTCCTTCACCAAACATCTGCCACATCTCGTCGTAGCTGAGAGAAGCAATGCACGCAAGCTTGAGCTCGAGCAAGTGTCCCTGGCAAGGGTTCATGTCAACCGCATGAATCCGGCGTGGCTTACCCGCGACGGCGTAGTGGAGGGCATTGTCACCAGCAGAAGTGATGCAGAGGATCGAGTCGTCGCGGCCGAGGTCAAGGTGCTCCATGTCAACGTAAGGGTCTTCCCAAGTGAAGCCGTAGATCCAGGTTCGAAACATGTCGCTGAACTCGTTGTCGACGAATGGCAGACGCCACTGGCGCTTCTGATAATGGAAAGAGCTCAACGGAAATTGCGGTCCGAGGTCGAGCTTGAGGGGTCGGTCGGAGTCACCATCGCTCTCAGTGGTCGCTTCCGAAACCCTGCGTCGAAGGAGGCTACGGGCTGGCTCGAAGGCGCTGCTTGCGTCGAGTCCACTGGAGAAAGCAGTGGCGACTTTGGAGGCGGACTGGTCTTCGTGGAGGTAGGCGAGCTCCGGAAATGAAGGCGGCACGACGACGCGGTTGCCCGACTCGACCTCGAAAGCCTGGATAGCCTCGGTAGTGTCGCGCTCGCGCGAAACACCGAGCCAGATGTAGTAAGGAATGCGAACGATGAAAGGAATGATGAAATCGTTGCGGCCGTTGTAGCACTTGATGGTTCCGAACTTGTGCTCGAGGTAGTCTCGGCGAGCGGGGTGGAGCTCAATGTGGTCGAAAGAGAACCACATGCTCCAGAACCATCGACTGAGCCAGCCACACTGTCGGCGGGTGTCACCACCGATCCAGGGGCTCTTCTCAGTGGGGGTGGACTTGCCGGAGACGTAGAAGTCAACGACACCAAAGACACCGGTGACAGGGTCGAGGAACTCGTTGATGCGGTCAAGAACGGCGTAGAAGGGAGGAATCATGGAGATCGAGTAGCTGCAGGTAAAGAGGTCGACCTTTTGGTTAGGAGCAAGACCGGGCATGTTGAATTGGCTAGCGTCCTGGCAGAGAACCTGGACATTCTTGAACCCTTTGGCAGCGAAGCGCTTGCGAGCCACCTCAAGAAGGGGCTCACAAAGGTCGATGAGGTAGACCTGGGCGAGCTGGTCGATAGGGAAGATCTCGTTCATCTGCTCAATGTTCCATCCGGTGCCACCGCCGATGTCGACCCAGACAAGGGGTTTGCCGGGGTTGGATGCCTGCATGTCACGAAGCTGAGCAGCGCACAGCTTAAGCATGGTGGTGCGGCCCTTGAGGAGGCCAGAGCGGGTAGCGTCGTAGACTGACAAAGACGAAGGAGAATCACACGAGCAACGAGATGTGAGCATGTTTGCACTGTGAGCTTATTGAGCAGGGCCAACTGGGGAAGACGTACCATTTGCCTGGTTTTGGTAGAACTTGTCGAGGCGCTCAGCCTGGTTGGCGGTCTTGCCGAGGGGCTGAAGGAAGCACGTGTAGCTGAAGACGAGAATATCGCGGACCTTCTGACTGACTGCAGCTGCAACACCGAGAAGAGTCATACAAGCGGTCAACACGGCAGTTAGGTTGACAAGGGTGTTGGGAGCATAGAGGTAAAGGTGCGCAAATGGCGTTGCGGCCACGCGAGACTCGATAAAGCCGGACATATTCAAGTCAAGACAGAATGATCTCGTGAAGAAAAGTCAAGGGAAAAGAGTGTCTGTACCGTGACAGCGCTGAACGACACTGGAAAGGGTGGCAGAGGCGTGCGTTGACTGCGAGCGTAGCTTGTTGATGAAGCTGGTCTTGAAGGTTACCGAAGAAGATGAAACGCAGCGTTGAGCTGTGCTCGGGAAGAATGGGTTGAACACGGCCCGAGGGTGGGGACAAACACAAGGAGGTGATGGTAGTCGAGGATGAAGAAGAGTCCCAGTGAGACCAATCTTCTTAAAGGATCCGCTGCTGAGGCCAAGCTCAATGTGTGTCGCTCTCGAATGGGGGGGCGTGTGTAGCTGCATGTCAAACGCGCACGGCTCATCCTTCAGGGTGGCGTGGAAGGACACGAGGAGGCAAAAACCGGGCGTGAATGTCTTCGGAAGCTGAGGGGCGAAGTCAGGACGACACACTTTTGCGGATAGATTGCTGAAGAAGAGCTGTCATGAGGATCACAGGCAAGTCTGCATGAGTTCCTCGAGTCCATCCAACACTGAGCTCAAAGTGCTGCATGAGTGAACCTTTTGACCGGCTCAAGTCTTGCGGCTGGGACCAAAGCCTGCGTTCTCGGCAGCAGCCCTCTTTGCAGCCTGATCTGGGCGCACAAGGCATCAACGTGAACATTAAGCTCTATCTCATCACTACGATCTGCTGTCTGTGCACTTCACAGAGTCACAAGCAAGCCACCATAGCGCTCATTATGACTGTAAAGACGTGCTTCAAAGTATAACACCGGCAAGTCACTTGCCCTGATGGCAATGCTAACGTTTTTGAAAGATCTGTAAAGGTTACATGCGGACTCGGGCCCAACAAACGTCAAGCTCATAGCAGTGCGAGGAGCATTCATTCAGGAGTTGAAGGACCGGTCTGCGCGTCCTTGGCGCTGCTGATGAGGAAGCGTCATCTCAGTCTAGGACAACCAACTCTATTGTTATCGAGGTTGCTACATCAAGTTGAACAGAACGGGCTGGGTGGGAGAGCGCAGCTCGGTGACCTAAAAATTGCGGAATGAGGGAACGTGCGGAGGGGTCTAGTCACACCAAGCGGGGTCGGTAAAGCTGGACGTATGGACTGCAGCTTCTGCCGTTGTGCACAATCATGCAGCTGCCTTGAGCTTAGAGACGCCAATCCGCAGCCTGTAACCGTTTCCGCAACTTTTGCACAAGCCTTGCAGTGCCGCTTTGTCGATGCTCATCACCCAAATAACCTCATCTCGACAAGAACTGATCATTCCCTGGTCGATACAGTCATTGAGTGTCCATGATATAGGTTGACGACTGTCTATGCCGCAACGATAGAAGTGAAAGCTACTCGAGCGATGCGGATATGCAAGAAGAAAGCTCAAGGCAGAAACTGACACGAGCGTCTTATTCCTTGTGTTGCATTTTAGGTTCAACAAGACACCCCACGTTCTCAACTTTTTCTGCACGGACCACGATCAACAGCCGAGCGAACGTGTCACAGCCAAATTCGCCGTCTGCTCATGCACGTCCACTTGCACCCTGCCTTGGCCTTGACTACCAAACATCAGTGCCGAACAAAGCAAGTCTGCTTTCAACCAACCTTTTCAGGATCCTCAAAACACCGGCCAGGCAAAGCATCAAGTCACCAAGGCCTGCGACTTGAATTACTCTTATGCGCAAAGCTGCTTTGTACTGTGGTCGCGTTCGGAGCCTGTGTAGGTCAGCAAGCCTTGACATCTGTGCAGCCCGCGAGGCATGGTCCAAAAGTGCTGGCACTCAAGTCGACGGACCATGCAGAAGACAATCACGTTTGACGACCATAGCCAGGGAACCGGGGCGATGTGACCAGCTTAAAAAACTGCGCCTCGCCAAAATGTTTGATTTTTCTTCAAAGAACATCCGTATAAAATGCTTAATCGCCGATTTACATGTCGGCTCCGACTTGATTGTGGGGAGAAGGTCAGACGAGCGTTCACTCGACACCCAATCACTGCACCTGATTCCACTTGGCTTCTGTGCCGTTCCACCATCACCGCGATCCTACGCTCGGTACCTATTGTCGCCATGGAGATCGATCTGTCCAAGCGGGACCAAGTCTCTCAGGCTGGAGGCGAGCCCATTGCCCTTCCGCTGCTTCAGCTCATCAGCGAAGCCCGCAACGAACATGGTATGCGACAGCAAGACTTCGCTCGTTACCGACGCTACTGTGCCTCCAAGGTGCATCGTCTTCGCGAGCTGCTCACTCTCACCCACTCCGATGGATTGCACAAGGCAGAGGCCAAGAAGAACAAGCCAGGCAAGGCTGCACGAGGCAAAAAACCAAAGAAAGCCCAGCAGTCTGCCGCTCAAAGCGCCAATGCAAAAGGCCATGGCAACGTCTTCACTGCCAAGACGCTCGACATCGCCCAAGTCAACGACGCTCGTCCTGCACACTTGCTCCTCTTCGAAGCTGAGAGAGCGTGGGCCTACTCTCAGGAGCTTCGTTCCGACG
The DNA here is from genome assembly GCA_023212835.1 of Pseudozyma thailandica. Taxonomy (NCBI): domain Eukaryota; kingdom Fungi; phylum Basidiomycota; class Ustilaginomycetes; order Ustilaginales; family Ustilaginaceae; genus Pseudozyma; species Pseudozyma thailandica. Next base: position 758,363 of record JALCCH010000002.1, read on the forward strand.
CCTTTGATGACGAATCCAACCCCCAGCTGCGCAAGCGTGGCATCTCCAGACTTCGTCGCGCCGAGCAGTGGTCCACTTCTCTTCACCAGCTTGTTCAGGCACTTTCCTCTCGCTTCGACATCTACTCGCGTGCTGAGACCGCCGCTTATCTGCTCATCATCAAAGCCACCACCGCTTTCGACCGCTCCCACTGGGAAAAGGCTCTCCAGATGCTTTCTGTCAGCCGCAACCTGCTCAACGCTATTGCTACCAACAGCCCCACCAGCCGCGCCGAAGCGCTCGCTAACAGCTTCGTCGACGCTGGAGAAGCACAGATGCGCTACTCTGCCTACCAGCTCGGCAACTCAGAACAGGACATGGACAAGATCGCTGCCAGCACCGCCACTCCGGAGCTGTGCCAGCAGGTCCTTCCCGAGTACTCGCAGCTAGTCGATCAACTCTCGGCTGCCAAAGCTAAGGCTGGTACAGGTCAGAAGCAATCTCTTTCCCTCGAATGGCACGGTCATCAGATCCCCGTTCGTAATCCTGAGCTGCTCGACACCATCGTTGCTGCTCAGTCCGAGGAAGCCACGCTGCGAGAGTCGGTCATGGTCGAAGCCATCGGTGACGAGAATGCATCAACCAACCGAAAGACGAAACTCGCCGCTGCAGACAAGAGAGATGGCAAGCGCACCCGTCTGTCTCATGCCCAGCGAAAGGCAAAGAAGCGCGAGATGACGCAAGGCGAGTCGTCCACTGACAGCGCCCGCACTGCTTCCACCTCAACCGCTAGACTTGGCAAAGCTGGACGCACCGAGCTTGATCCCTTCGATCGTGCCCTCAGCGCCTTTACTGATGCCGAGGATGTTGCTCGCAAACTTGTTGACGACAACGCTGAGGCTCTCTCCAAGAGCCACTCGGCCCGCTACGAGACGGCAAGCAAAGATCTCCAGACAGCTCATGATTTCATCTTCTACCGCCTTCTTGCTCTCCGCATCTGGCGCAACCTCCGTCTTGTCGCTGAAGTCGAGCGCAGGGCCGAGAAGCGTGAGAAGCGCGCCATGTCTAGTGTCGAGGCTCGTCTCAAGGGCAAGAACAGCAGTGGTGCTGCTTCGGCTGCTCAGAAGCGCAGCAAGAAGAGCAAAGGTAAGCAGCAGAAGATTGCTGAGGCCATTGCCACAAAGAAGAGTGCACCTCGTAAGAAGCAGCCCGGGTCCAAAGCAAAGAAGGCCGGCTCTGCCGCCAAGCCGCATGCGCGCAAACCGGCTAGAAGCGGAACGCGAAAGCTCCGCACCCGTCAGGCCCTCGCCCGCGAGAACCGTGCTCGTGCCATTGCTGCACAGAAGTCCAAGCGTCGCGGTGCCCGTGCTGTTCCCTCGCTCGCTAGGTTGCTAGATGCCGCGGAGACGAGCTTGGTCGCTATGGGCTCGATTGCGCTCATCGAGTCAGAGCCTGATGTGTCGAGTCTCGTCGAGGCCAAGGCTGCCTGGTTCCGCAGCGAGATCCTTCGTCACCTTGCGCGCGCCTTCTCTCTCTCTGGCGCACATGCCGAGGCTATTCTCCTTCTCACCCGTGCTCAGCTCTACATCCGCCAAGCTCGCCAGGCAGCTGAGCTCGCTGAGGACGTCGATGAGGAAGACGCCGACTTCCCGCCTCGTCTCAAGTCCAGCGCCGGTTCAGATGCAGTGTTTGACCACTCGGACGAGGTGCTTGCTCAACTCAAGCGTGGCGTGCAAAAGACGCTCCTCAAGGCTCAGAAGAAGAGCGGTTACATCAAGAAGGCCAAATCGGGCTCGATGTCGGACTCGCGCGCTGGTCAGGCTTTGCAGGAACTGGCTCGCAAGTACATCGACTTTGACCCTGTCTCTTTGCAGGAGGCCCAGCGCGTGCCGGAAGATGTCAAGGCGGAGTTCGAGCGTGAGCAGCAAGCTGATGTCACGCCTGCTGCCAAGCCAGCCGCTAAGGCCAAAGCTGCTCCCACCAAGTCTGCTCCTACCAAAGCCGCCCCCAGCAAGGCTGCTCCCGTCAAGGCCGTAGAGCCTGTCGCCCAGCAGACAGACGCAGTCCGTGACGATGACGATGCCGAACACTTTGAAGATCACGAGGACGATGAGGAGGAGGAGGACGATGACGAAGGCGATTATTCGCTCGCTTACGACCCAGGCAATGCCTTGGCTGAGGAGGAAGAGGCACAAGCTGAAGCCGAGGCTGCTGCCAAGAAGAAGGGCTGGCTCGGTGGGTGGTTCGGTCGTGGTTGAGCTCGCTCGCTCGCTCGCCCTCTTCTAGCCTATTTTTACCCGTCAGGCTTGAGCATTTGAAATGAAGCTGGCCGTTCTTTCAGTGATCTCCAATGATGCTCCTGTGTGACCCTCGCGACACGAATGAGAGCTGTATTAGCAAGGCGCTTGCATTATCTGTACTATTTCAACCACGGAATATCAGATATATATATACAATTGAACCCCTCTCGGCAAACGTTGGTGGCGTGGCGCAATGGCAGCGCGTAGAGCTTCTAGATTTGAGTTGCGGAAGGAATTTTGTCCGACGTAATGTTCTACTCTAAGGTTGCGGGTTCGAGTCCCGCCGTTACCTTTTTTTACGATTTTTTTGAACTTTTTGGACACGACCAACGAACGCGGATACTCGAGGGCAACGCCCTCCACCTTTTTCGAACAAGATTCATCAGAAAATGACCGAGTAATGGTCAAAACAATTTTCTCCGAGATGGTGTAACAACAGCCGTCAAACAACGCCAACGACAACCTGATATCACCGAACTTAACCTTGAACAAACTTGACACCGTCGGATAGCTCCCGATTCAGCGCTAGCCGTCATACCGCCTATGTCTCTTCACCATCATCCGTGGCTTGCTAAAGGCTCGAAGAAGCGCGCGATTTCTTTCCTCGTGCAATTGAAATAAGGCTTCGGCCTGACAATAAAAAAAATTAATTACGATCTCAGGCATGCGGCATTTCAGCAAGATCAATACGAAAATGCTCGGGAAAAAGGTGAATTCCACTTTTCTCGAGATGGTGTGCTTTGGCTCAACTCGGACGCCATGCACGTCCCATGTCACTGAGTGCCGTTGTGAGCATAAAAAGTGCGGGGAATAAGAGTCCGTTCGTCTGGTCAGACAACAAAAAGCCGCCCCTTTCCGCACATTCGACATCGTCGAACAACAGCTCCATCACTTTGACGCAGAGCTACAACAGAATCTCACTGAATCATCTTATCAAACTCAGAACCAGCACAATGGCACCGATAGCGGTAACTTCCCCGCCACCTCAGCCTCATCGTCAGCCATCGACGACACAGTCTCAGCAGGCTTTGCGTGACAGCTCAACACAGCAATCGCTCTCTTCATTCGCAGACTATCACCTGGACTATACGCTATGGCAACCACATAACCCTACCTCGGAGTCCTCACAGCGCTTCGTTGCCTCGCTTCGCGAAGCCATGGTCGGCATCGGCTTCTTTTACCTTCACGGTACACCACTCGATGCCAAACGCCAGGAAATGTTTGACCTTGTCGATCGTTTCTTCAAGCTACCCATCGAGGAGCGTCTCAAGATCGATATGGACAATAGCAGGCATTTCCGCGGCTACTGCAAGTTTGGTGATGAAAGGACGCAGTCAAAGCAGGACTTGAGGGACCAAGTTGACTGTGCACCAGAAGTCAAGCCGTTCGAGGATAGGGATTTGCTCGAGAAACATCCTTTCTTGAATCTGTATGGGCCGAATCAGTTTGTTAGTGACCAGGTCTGTCAAGGCCACCGGAGGATCGTCTTGGAGTGGTTCCAAACAGCGAACGAGTTGTCGAATCAACTGACAAGAGCGATAGAGCTAGCCTTGGGCGTGCAAGAGGGAGAGCTGTCACAGTTTCTCACCGGTAAGACCAAGCAAGAGCGCTTCTCGACTCAGGAACCGGATCTCAAAAGTCTAGGGGCCTTGCCATACGCAAGGATGAAGACGATTCGCTATCCAACCGGAGACACAGTTGACGGATTCACACGCTTGGACCCTTCGAGCACGCAAGGGGTTGGTGCTCACAAAGACAGCGGCTGGCTTACAATTCTCGCACCCTCTGCCGAGGTTGGCGGTCTGGAAGTGCAAGACTTTTCCGGTTCCTGGCTCTCCGTTCCCCACGTGCAGGGTTCGATTATCGTCAACTTTGGCCAACAGGTCGAGTACCTGACCAACGGCATCGTCCAAGCTGCCACGCATCGAGTCGTTTCAAACCCTTCTGCAACAAAAGATCGTTTCTCGGTCGCATTCTTCAGCTCTCCGGCATTGAATACCTACGTGGAGCCGCTCAACTCGGATGCTTTCAGCCAACAACTCGTAGATGCATGGAAGAAGGCAGAGACCAAGCGGAACAATGGCAACATTGTTAGCGATGTCCCCAAGGGCGATTTGTTCGCAAAGGCCAACGAACCTTTTGGTTGGATCAACTGGAGGGGTCTAGTCAGGAGCCATCCCGGCGTAGTGAATGCTTTCTATAGCCACATGGTGTAGAAATGGCAGAAGCCTAGTTCTGGATGGTCACGTCCTCACAAAGTCTGAGCGTGAGCTCGCTGGAGAACAGCCTCAAGTGTGCCGCGAAAATGCCATTGTTGGCTTCGCTGTTATCGACCTCGATGTGCGATCGACACGATCGTCTGCTGCTAGCTTTCATTCGGCTTTCCGCTTGAGTCGTCTCACTGCGGAAACCGATGCATGCGCTTGGTATGCATGTCTGCCAAGACAGAGATGCGCCATGGGATCTCGAAAGGCCGCCACCTCCGCACGGATCGCTTTCGTGGGAACGCCTGAGCATTGTTCATGGATAAACTTCTCATCGTTCATGTTCGCCCCCTCATTGTTCATGCTTGGACCGCTCCGTTGTACTTCAACTGCGATACTCGAACTGCGACCTGCATGGAAATCTTCCAAAATCCCTTTGTTCAGATTCGCTGCAGCAGTCCCATCCATTCTTCCGAAGCCGTTCCGGAATCCACATCATTCTTTGTCTGGCTCTACAGACAAACTCCGGCTAGCAACTCTGCGCAGCTTTACATGAAGAGCACCGAGCGGTCGCGTAACTGGGATGGGATTCTCAATAAGGCGGTGATACGTTCCTGCGGGATTGTCGGCGCTCGGCCTCTCTTATGCCATGCCATATGGTTGCAGAATTGCCTCTCCCTTGCTTGATGCGGTGTGGGCCAGCACCGAACAGTTCGAGATTCGGCTCTCTGAACGACGCTTGCTTCCACCTTTGCCTTGAGGATTCGAGACTCGTCCTCTGTGTAAAGTGATCCGGAGAGATTCTCTTCTGCATAACAGGTTTTGCAGCTGCACTGATGTCGGCATCGTGCTTATCTCTTTGTCATGTTCAGTTCAGCGGTTTGGCTCAACCGCACTTCAGCCGCACGTTGCAAGTGCGCGGTTCTCCAGATGCAGCACTAACAACCATCCTGGCAACGAGTCATTGTGATCTCTGAACAATGTAGCCACGCCTTTTGGGAGTTCAGGTACACGTCGCATCTTCCGACATCCAAGTCGAGTTCATGCATTCCATTCACTGCACGACGCAAAACTTGCATGAAAAGGGACCTGAGATACTCACTGATCACATTTCTGGCAGCTGCAGGCGATCTGTAGGCCCTGATAGAACTGTGACACTCGGTCGCTTCCAAACGCGTGTTGGCGTTCGACGAAGCACAATGGCTACCGCGTGCGGAGCCCGACCTGTCTGATTGTGGACAAGGTGGAAGCAGATGCACGGCTTGCGCTGATGAGGGTTTTGACAGGTGTCCGCTTCTCCGATGTCATTGTCCTGTTCCTTGACGACTCAAAAAAGCGCTTCCCCTTCCTCATGAAGACATCGCTGAATTGACAAGGTCGGAACTTGGCCGCCAGGACGAATCAGTGGTGCATCGGTGAAGCAGAGGCGTCTTTGACTGGAGTCCCACACGATAAAAAGGCTGTCGTTCATGCCCAAGCTCGACACATGATTCCCTCAAGGCAACCTCTTCTATCACCTTCCCTCCTCCGCCTTGGACCTTTAGCTGCGCTGTTGACTGGCTTTTCACCATACGACTCGACATCTAATCGACGTTCTTGGCATTGAGGTACCATAGCCCACATCAAAATGTCACGCATTCCATCGATGTTGCGGGCCATCAAGGTCACGGATCTCACGTTCCCTATTGAGATGAAGACAAACGAGGAATTGATCAACTGGACCGAGAAAATGCTGCTCCCTCTGACTGCGACACCTTCCGAGATTTTCCTAATTGTGGATTGCGCCGTCTGTTTCTTCACTGCCTTGATCTGCCTCGCCGTTCTCCTCAAGAAGGGCCGCATGCACGAACTCAGGTTCTTTACACTTCGCAGGAGCACCTACGGCACCTTTATCGTTCCTAGCTCGGTTTGGATCCTTCTCTCGGGCATTTTCATCTACATGCTGATCTGGACAGGCTTCTCCTCCTACCTGCTTATCTATGCGATGAAAGGTCGACCTCTCAGCGGTGTCCTGTGGTTCTTTAATTCGGCTCATCTGCCTCTGACAGCAGCAGCCTTCTACAGTGCTTACGGCTATGTGATCACCTGCAGTCCACGATCTCCGATTTCGAATCTTACGGGCGCCAAGACTAGTCCGAGTGGCAGGTTCAACTGGATCTACTTGCCAATTCCGCATTCGGCCTGGGTCATGAACACCTTTATCATCACCGTAGGTGTGGTGCTCACATTCTACCACATCACCGTCACAGTCTTGGCGGGACAGGCGAGGGCTATCACACACAAACCAGGTCACGACGTTTGGGCGGAGTTGCTCAGCAAGACGCACGCGCAAGAATGGCTCGCTCTAGCTCCGACCGTGTCTGACCTTGCCTTGGTCAAGCAAGGTTGGTGTGACCTGCTCAACGTTGTTCGCTACGACTGTCTGACAGTGGGGCAAGACTTTGTGTGGGTCTCGCTGACGGTGCTCAGTCTGGCATTGTACGCGGTACCGAATCAGCTTTACCTGATGGAACATCTTTGCCGCATCTTTCCGGACCATCTTCCCGAGAAGGACTTGCCTGCCGGTCTCTGGAACAGCATTCGCATGCTTCGCAAGATCGGATGGCCCCGAGGTCTCAAGAGCCACAAATATGCGGCTTTCAAAAAGATGTGGATGATGACGATTCTGGGTCACACTCAGGCGCTTTTCCTCATGGTGGGTGTAGCCTTCATGGGTGCTGGATGCTTCTACCTCTTTGCAGCACCTTGGCACAATGGCTTTGACGGTATCAGTATGCAGCCCATCTTTACCGTCTATCTCTATTGGCTCTGCACTGTGGTCTTCATCTTTGCACTATGGTTCACATTTCTGTCGGCCATGTTTACATACGACGATATCTATCGTGCCGTCGCAGGTACTCAGGGCATTGAAGTTGTTGTTGAAAGCAAGACGTGCTCTGGTACAGAGACGACACGGCAGAAATCGCCACGCAAGTTGCGTGCAAGCAAACCAGGCACGCCCGACTCGACGGCTACCTGCGACTCTTTCAAATTGTCGGGCTTGCTCAAACCGCAAAGTAGCTTTGAAAACACGTCTGTCGTCTCGTTGGACGATCCCAAAACCGCTCAACAGGAGACGTTCTACGACGACGCCGATGGTAATCGCATCGTAATCACAACGCAGACAATGGTCAGGGTAGACCAGGAAGACATCGAAGCCACAGCACCAGACTCCCATCCATATTCGTTCCCCATATCGCTGCACCACAATCGCCCCACCTAAAAACTCCTAAAGCCACATCACTGCCGACGACGTCGCTTCTGCAATGCAAAATGTGGTTCATCTTCTCGTTTGTATCCAGTCTCCATAGGTCTCAATGTAACACAATCCTTTTCATGGTTTCGATGCGGTTTGGATGCAGCAACTGTGTAGATTTCAACACAACCTTACGTTGTACTCGAGTCATTGTCGCCTGACTTAAAGTCGAATCGCGTTGCTTGACACAGCATCGAGTGGGATGGATGATACATGAGCCTTTTCTTTTCTCTTCTCCAGGTACCCGCACTCACTTTGGTTCGCCTTCCACCGCGCCTCGCCACCACTTGGGCAGACAAGAGTAGCCCTCCCTGTCAAACGACTGTTTCGGGTCACAGTTGCACTTGCTCGTCTCGTGGTACTTTTTCTTGTTCGCAGGACAGTGATTCCACGGATTATGGAAATATCCAATGTCGTCGAAATGATGCAATCTGCTTTTGTCCAGCATCAGAATCACCGCGATCGAATGCACCGGAGCATCTCCCCACCGCTCGTAGAAGAAGCCTCCAGACTTGTCGAGCCAATCAAAGTACTCTAGATACTGCTGCGATCGCCACCAGCGGAGATCACCGATTTCAAAGTTTGACCAAAAGTGGCACAAATTCCATCCTGGCTCCAGCAAACGCTCGGGTTCGTCGGTGAGGAAGTGAAGGCCGTTGTTCTTGGCAAGGTAGTCGGGGTGTTCAGCGATGAATTTCTTGGTCGTGTCCCACAGAGTTGGAACGGTGTCGAGGTATTCGTAGAGGGCCATGGTGAAGCCGTAGGTCTTGTTGTTCATTTGCATAAACACGAAGGGATCGTAGTCGAGGTCGCAGTAGAGCTTGATACCAGGTTCGACACGCCAATAGTAGTCAAGGTCGAGCGTGAGTTCATGTCGGAAAAAGAAGCCGGATTGGTATCGACACATATGGCGATAGCTCTCGGAGGATCCGTAGATGATCTTCTGCATCTTGACACGAGTCTCTGCTGCTTTCTCTTGGCTGATGAAGTCGGGATAGCCCCAATGCTCCTTGGGGATAAGACCAAAGCGACACTCGCTGCGAGTCATCTGCTGAACGCCACGCTTGAATTCGTCGGTGAAGGGCTCGTTGTTGAGAAAGATCCAAGGATAGCCGTATTTGCGGTTGAACTTCTCCTCTACGTCGCGCATCGACTCACGCATGCTTTGAAGCTCTGCATTCCTGACGAGGACGATGAAGCCGGCCTTGGCTCGTGGCGCTTGATTGGCCATCTGAGGGATGAACTCGGGAGGATAGAGGTTACCGTCGTCGCCAACCTTGGCCCACTTTGAGAGCTCTTCAATGGAGCCAGGAACGCCTGGAGAGTGAGTATACATATCAGCTACGGATTTGGGTGGCGGGTAGGAAGAAACGCCGTGTGCGTTGCTCTGCTGCCACACGTTGAGCGAATTCCAGCCGTTGCGAACATTCTGAACGCCGTTGGTGGAGAAGGAGAGATATGTGGAGAAGGTGAGTAGGAAAAGGAAGATGGTGACCAGCACAATCAGCCTCTGTGGGCGACGAAAGAGGGCATCGAGGAAGCCGGATGCCATGTTGGCTGATCGAAGCGCTCGGTGATTGCCACCGAAGCACTTTCTAGTGGACTGAGCCTTTTGGTTTCCCCAGCCCGCGAGTTGTTGGGTTTCTGCGTGTGTGCGGTTGTCGGAGAAGCCGACTGTAAGGTGATGAAAGGTGGGTGATGCAGAATCAGATCAGCTGATGAAGTCGAGAAGGAGTGTCAGCGACCGGCGCTCATCGAATTCTCCCGCGCCAAAGGTGGGTTATAGAAGCTCTGAAGTACAAAGCAATATGGTCGAAATGGGGACGAACAGGAGAAAATGATGTGGTGGGGAAGGAGGGAAAGCTGCGCGATCTTTTTCTCTTGAGGTAAGCTATGCCAAGGTGTTGCCAAGCAGTGAGGAGGCCAACGTCGGATATCCACAGCACATAAGAAGATCAGACTCAGACTCAGGTTCAGAACAGTACAGCACGGCACAGCACAGCACAGCATAACACAGCAAAGCACAGTTTCATGCGGCTCACATATGGTGCTTGTGCCGAAAATGATTTTTACGAATAAATGTTTTTGACTTTGGTGCCGAAAAGCGACCTTGAGGCAGGCTTTCGCGCTTTAGAATAGCGGCGCGCTTAGAGCAACACTTTCAAGATCCCACAAAATCGCCGATGCGGAACAGTTCAGTAGTCAGTCTCAGGGTCACCGCGCACACAATTTCGATACGCGTGAGGTGGTATGTGCTCACACGCGGCATGCTAAGTAACTCTTTCCACTACTACTTTGTATTGTCATTCCGCATCGTCAACCTGCTCAACCAAGCCTCCGCAGCCGTCCTCACGTATGGTGGGCATCGCGGCCGCCTGATCCGCCCCGTCTCCGGCTGCCCTATCTCAAGCCTCGATATGTCTTCTACAACGCACGCTTTGACATGCGAGGCAAATACCCGAAACCAGACAGCTCAATGCCTGCTGTTGTTGTCCTGATACCTCCAAACGATGGTGAGCTTGCAGCCGAACGTCCCGCAGTCAGCTCGCCATCAAAGACGCATCGTAGCCCATCAAGCCAAGTGGCTGGCTCCTCGTCGTCCGTCAAGTCGTCTCCGAAGGCCTCTTGCTCTTCCTCTTCCTCTTCCTCGTCTACGATATACCCGCCTCGGTCCTCTTCCCCTTCCAAACCTCGGAGAACCTTGCAGCCTTCCTCTTCATCATCGACGTCGCTGTTGTCTTCTTCCTCCACATTAGAGCGCTCAAGCTCGTCGTCATCGCAAGCATCAGCCTCCAGCAGCGGCCGTGCGAGTCGCTCGAGCCATCATGACCGCCCGATCGACACTTCCGACCCTTTCGGTGCCGACGTCTATCAATCAGCCAAGCGGTCAGCAGGCACAGATCGCGCCGCTTACGTATGCCAGTGGCGAGTGCGAGACAAGAAGGGCTTGCTGGATCCCATCGGCCACATCTATTGCCAGTGCAAACTCATGACGCCTGACCTCCTAGCCAAGCACGTCTTAGCGACCCACCTTTCTGTCGTTACGGATCCGCAGATTCAACTTGCCAAGAACGTCGAAATCGCTTGCAAGTGGGGAGGCTGCTTCAACCGACATTACGATCCTCAAGGTTTGGCAGCTCATGTCGTGCACGACCACCTCATCCATCAACTCGGTCTCAAGTTCGCATGCATCGTCAGAGACTGTCCCATCAAGGTTGTTATGACTTCACAGACGGCTTTGGAGCGTCATCATGCCCAGTATCATGCCAACGTCATCGATCCCAACCGCTATCGCCCCTTCTGGCGGCCAGAGCCCATCGACAGCGACCGTAATCTTGCCGTGCGCCTGCTTGCATCTCTGCGACAATACGATACCGACAATGCTCCTGTCATGATTCCGCTCGTCGACAAGATCAAAGTCTCTGGTAGCACTAAATCAAAGAGACCGCCAATGAGCGCAAAGGCTCGCGAAGCGCGTGAGCAAGAGCACAAGAGCAGGTGTCTTGATACAAGGCACATACAGCCAAAGGATGGGCAGGACGGGCAGCCATGGATCAAGTTCTATGACCGCATCAAGAAGAGAATTGAGTATCTGGAAAGCGCTGATGCTGCGGACGAGGCCGTCTTCCATGGCGTCGATTACGATCAACAAGATCTCTTGCATGCTTTGGCATATGGAATGGATTGTGTCGAACTCGACGGAGCGCCGATTCTCAGAGCGATTGAAGACGGTATTCAGCGGTCGAAGCTGTACAGTGGGCAAAGCTCGCGCTCATTTAAGGGCAAGCAGAAGCAGAGCACAAGCATCATGGCAGCACTGCCGCAGAATTGTTGCGAGGTCGTGCTTCCACAATGTCACATACAAGACGATTTCGAGACCATCGGGCCCGAGTCATTGTTGTCAATCGAGCGTGAGATCCAGTTCGACGAAGCGCTCGCGAAGCAGCGTCGATTCGCGGACGACATGCTCGGCGTCGCATCGGAACCAGTTCAACGCAAGAGTGTCACTAACGAGCTGGATGCAGACTCTGACAGCGATAGCTCGACAGCAGATTGGGCACCTCCATTGCGGCTCGAGCCATACCATCCAGCTTCTAGATGGCGATTGCCGGTCGAAGAGGACACCGATCCCAGTCAATCGTCCCAGCCCGCTCGCGCGGTTCGAAGGGAAGGAGTTCCGCACGGAGACAGCTTTTCCAGCACCGGAGACCTGACCCCTGTGCCCTCTTCACGCAGCAGCACACCTCGTGGACCTGACGTGAAACCTGAGTCTGTCAGGCACGAGTTGACAGGTTTAAAGAGGGAGCGCGACGAGCAAACGCACTCTTTGACGTACGACTGCAGGCCACCACCAAGCAAGGTCAAGCTGGAAGACGATGAGTCAGACGGTGTCGAATTCATCGGAATGAAGCTCGCCCCTTCTCTAGGTCCAACAACCTCGGCGGAACAAGTGCGGAAGGAAGAAGAGGGGGAGCTGGCAAAGAAGAAGGCAAAGGGTAACAAGGCGCTCAAGAAGCTGCTGCAATACGAAGCGGTGACACCGGCAGAGAAGACACGTCGATTGAGGATCTCGTTTGTGATTGCTAATCGCAATTTGAAACGGGCAAAGAAAGCGAAGAAGCTGCCAAAGGTCAAGAAGAAGAAGAAGAAGAAGAGGAAGAAGAAGGGCGGCTGCATTTGAGCCGAGGTTGGTCGGCAGGAACAGACATGGAGAGTTTGACTGCTCATTCCGATGCAGCACAGAGACTGTCAGTAGTGTTGTCGCATCTTCTGCTATGCTCTTTCTCGACATAAATTGTACATTTAGGAGCGTCAACATTCCGTCTGCATTTTGCATTTGAACCGAATCGAATCCATCGCAAGACTTCCGGCAAGGCGTGAGAAGATAGAAATCAATTTCGAAAAGTGTGGTTATGATTGAGTGACAAGAAGGTTACAAAGAAATCCAGAGCATCAAGCTACGCGAACCTTTCGCTTTCTAGCCGCCTTTTCCTCGATTTTTTGCCTTATAGTCTCTTCGTCGACATCCCAACCTTGTCTTTCGTAGATTTCGCCCGTCTTTTTGGCCACATGTTGAGCCTTTATAAACTTGAGTGCAGCTAGATTGAATCCAATGGTAGCTTTCTGTTTAGCTAACGCTTGTCGAAGGTGAGACTTGAGGTCGAGAAGAGTGGGACGCATGACGCGGTTGGCGACAATCTGATTATGATGCGTACGGAGGAGGAAGAAGAGAATCCTGGAAACCAGCGGGATGTTCCACTCCTTGCGAGCGAAATAGTCGAGGAATCGCAAAAGCGAAAGCACCTTGTCAAACGGCAAGACGAGCAGCGCATCGTCGAGTTGAGCGGGGAGGATCTTTTCAATGACGCGAAGAACGTAGCGCTGGGCGGAAATGTCCTCATCGACGGGCGAGCGGAACGAGCCGCGCGAGTTGGAAGAGTCGAATTCAGCCATGATGAGGGCGTGGTAGGCGGGTTCGGCTTGACCAGCTGCGCGCGCGGCAGTGCGAGCTTCAATGTCCGCATCTGCAGTCTCGAGTGCCTCGATAAGACGTTCACCCGCCATCATGGTCTCCCTCGTACTCTTGGAGACAGCGGTGGCCTCAGGTCCAGAGGTGGGTGCGCCTTCCGCATCAGGATCAGCTCCATCAGCGAGCGATCCAATGGCAAGCTCGTCATCCTGTCTCGTCGAGCCGGCGCTCTCGAACGCCTTCTCCATCTCCCTCTCCCTTTCCTCTTCCAGGAAAAGCGGCTCGTCTGTCTTCTCCCACGTGCGAATGCTCCTGTCCGCACCCGCCGTCACAACAATTTTCCCACTGTGTCCCGGAGCGACCGCCCAAACCTCGCCATGGTGTCCCTCGAGCTGCTGGATGAGCTGGAAATTGTCTCCATCCCAATGCTTGAGCAATCCGTCCTTGCCCACTGTCCAGAAGTGGTGCGAATCTCCTTGCCTTCCACCCATCAATCCACCACCCTGCTGGCCACGCTCAAAACAAACCCCCATGATGCTCTCGTTGTGAGCAAAGATAGACTTGTGGCAATCACCAAAGTCAAGACCCCAGATCTTGACGTTCTTATCCGCCGAAACGGTGACGCAGAGCTTGCTATCGGCAGAAATGTCAAGCGACAGAACGGGAAGCTTGTGGCCGTACAGCGAGAGGAAGAACTTGAGCGAGTCGGCAAAGAAGACTTTGACGGTATTGTCGAGGAGCGAGAGGGCGAGGAGCTTGCCGTTGGGAGAGAAGCGGGCACAGAGGACGTCGTCGGTCATCTTGAGCGTTCGGACGTGGACCAGGGCAAGTTGAGGCGGAGGTTGAGATTTGCTGGCGCCATTCGCGGCGCCGTCTTCTGCCACCTCATCGGCGCTGTCTTCCTCCGGAACTTGCATCTCGAACTCCCAGAACTTGACTTCCTTGTCAGCACTGGCAGTGACGCATCCGAGTCCATCCGGCTGGACTGCGACACTCCAAAGTGGACCCTGGTGAGCATCCAGAGTCTCGACGGCAATACCGGCGCGAACGTCAAAGCTGCGGAGGGTACCGTCTTTGCATCCAACCAGAACGTGTTGATCACCCGGCAGCCACGCTACGGACAGAGCATAGCCACATGGGAGTGTTCGAATGCAGCGACCCGTCTTGACATTCCAAATCTTGAGCTGACCCGCGCCACATGCGGAAGCGAGCAGATTGTCGTCGGACGAGAGAGCGACTGCACGAATGTCGGATCGATGACCAGGTGCCTCGAGTGCGCTTGCAAGGACAGGTTCAATAGGGTTGGCCTTTTCGGCCTTGGTGCGAGGCGGAGATGGGACGCTGTAGACTTCGAGGGCGTTTGTGGATAGTGCACAGAGGACACTGAGACCGAATTTGCTGGAAGCTGTTGAGCCGGACCTGGGAGTGACGAGAGAGAAGCTCTTGAGTTTGCCGGCCATGGGTCGAACGTTGGTGTAAGCTTCAATACGATCAAGCCATGTGACCTGATCAGGAGTTGCGTCGATGGCAATGTCGGTTGCAGAAGCTCCTTCCTTTGCGCGCTTCTTCTCGGCTTTCTCTTTGTTACGCTTCCTTCGACGCTCCATCTTCTTGGTCATCTCTTGCGTCGAGCGCAGACGGAAGACCTGCACGGCTTTGTCTGTGCTGCAGACACCAATGTATCCTTGTGCGTTTGTAGAAGCTGCTGTGGAAGTACGCTTTGGAACGCCACAAAACTCGATCTGGGTGACGCGGTGCTTGCCCGACAGTGGAATGCTACATTTGGCTACCAGGAACTTTTCGGGAGAGGCGGGAGCTGAGCTGTCGGAAGAGGCGGCTTGAAGACCTCGAGATAAGGACTTTGCTGAGATTTCCCACACTTTCATGTCACCATCGGCACTTCCGGTCAGGACAAGTGCGCCACCGTCGGCAACTGCATTACGGTCCGCGGCTTCGTCATCATGCTCACTGGCCTCCTTGCCTTTGTTCGACACCTGCATTGAAAGCGGCACATCTTGAGAGACACCCAGACTCCAAATCTCGCCCGAGCCGTGGACGACGGTCTCGACACAGTGTTGCAAGGAGAGATCCCAGAGCTTCAAGAGGCCATCTTTGGATGTGCTGAGCAGGTAGCCGGCAGCGTCGGACTCGGTGTGTACTGCGGCGGAAGACGATGGCTCGTCTGGGTTGGTAACGTTGGAAGGAGTCTGCACGAAGGCGATCGCAGTAACAGCGTCGCGGTGTCCGCGCAAACGGAAAAGACCGGTCTCTGCTACCAAGTCCCAGAGGATGATGTCGGTGTCGAGACTGGCACTGGCGACTCGCAATCCTTGTGCATCAAAGGTGAGGGCAATAACGGCTTTCTTGTGACCGTTGAAGGTGACTGCGGTCGAGTTGGTCTCGGCAGACCAGAGTCGGATGCTTCCATCTTCGTATCCCACAGCGAACATGTCGGGATCGGTGGGTGATCTGGCGAGGGCGGTGACTTTCGAGCGGTGACCGATCTCGTGCCAAGTGGCTAACAGAGCTCCTCGACGCACATCCCAGACGAGAACGTCTTCGAGAGCGGGCACATATGCGGTCTTGGCGTCGGCATCGAGGATCGAATTGGATGAGGCGGAAGCGATGATGCCAAATGCCGAAGTGGGCTCATGGCGGAGGTAGGAGCGCACCATGATGGATGCTGTGACGTATTGACGTCGCTACCTGTATGTGTGTAGGCTACTGTTGTCTAGCCTCGGCGATGGTGGTACAGGGTCGAGGTAGGAAGTGGTCACTGTCGAGTGTTGGAAGGAGGACAAGCTGGAAGAAAGTGGCTGCTCAGCAGTCAAAGCTCCCTGTGCAGCCAACTTTCCAAAAATTTTGGAAGAAAGGAAAAAAAAGTAAGGGTTCTTGGATCGGGTCCGAGAGAGCAAAATTGGCCGCGATTCCTCCACTCAGCCAGTATTCAAAGCCAAATTGTTTCACCAGTGCGATCCAACATGCTGATTCGGCGGGATCAGACATGGAGCTCATCCCGAGCCGAAGATGTGGCACGAGCAAACAGTCGAGCAAACAGTCATGCACATGTTGTACATCACTTTGCGCCACTGTTGCAACATGAAAGGCTACCGGCAACTTTGTCTGGAGCGCACGATTTGGTGAGCCGTGCCAGAGAATCCACCGGCAGGAAGAAGGATGTCGACAAGTGCAAGACCGCAGACAGTGATCAAAGAGCATCAAGAGGATGTCAAGGTAACATAGAGAGCTTGGCTCGGATGTGTGGACGAAAGGCGTCATTGTGCTGTGGAAGCCCTCGTGCTGCTTGCAGATCCATGGCAACCAACCGAAAGGCGTAGCGGAAAAACGGTGTACGCCATGCAAAACCAGTAGAGTGACGCTTTCCGTGTTCGAGACTGTGTACACTCCAGTGCAGAAATTAGCTCTTGTGCAGGGACACGGGGACGCTGCAGTTGAAAATTGCAGAATTGGCGACTCGTGTGGGTTGAGACATCGCTCTTCCGGTGCTGCCGTTTTTGTGGCGGTGACGCTGTTTGAGCTCGAGCGAAAGAGTGACTGTTGAATCAGGAAATACTGCAGTATACAGTATATTACTCTGTAAATCGCGCACTCAGGATGGAAAGTCGAGTGCGTTACAGAAAGCGCGTCGGACCGCCGCTCTCATCGCCAATTTTCCAGGGTCCATTTCCCAATTCCATCGCATCGCATCTCATCTCATCTCATCGCATCGCATCCATCCTATCACTTCCATCACATTCTCTTGATTATCTCTCATCCTCTCTCAACTGACTGGCATACCCGAATCGTCCCCCGGTCATTCGGCTGCTCAACCTCGTTCCATTCACAGAATTCGCGGTCCAACACGGTCAACTCACCGTCAACGCGTACTTATCTCTCCAAAAGGTGTCACGAACCATTTCATCAGGCTCTCATCGCATCGACATCGCGAACCGACTGCACTTGTAAATATATCAGCTGCCCGACTTCGCTCAGCTTGAATACGTTCTGGAAGCTTCGTGTTTGGTAGAAGAGCTGCTCTGGCGAGGCTTGCACATGGATCCTTGGCTCTGATAGTCCGGTACGCCAACGCGCACTCCGCACGACCCTTCCTTTGGAAGCTCTTAGAACAGCCCTGCTACCACCGTCCGCTCAAGCGGCACACGGCATGATATGGCGGTCGACGACGCTGTCGACGCATCCAATCAGGGTACTGCATCGCCCGTGCCTCAGATCGATGCTCAGCTTCCATCACAGTCTGACAATGGCTTGAATCGCGACTCAGATGCAGACGCTGCGCCATCTGCCGGCGCATCTTCACCATCAGATCTTACGACAAACACAGCGCTAGCAGCTCAGTCATCCTCTACGCAACCTAGCATTGATGCCGTCATTGCTTCTTCTTCCGCTTTACCGCTTGCGTCCTTACCTTCTGATATCGACATGGCTCAAGTCGCCTCGGAGCCGCCTCAACATACCTTCACACCATCCAGCCTTCCCGACATACCCGATGAGGTTCTCACTCTAGAACCAGATCAGTACCCTGTTGCTGCATCAGCCGCCGCGCCAATAGAGCAGCACACACTGCCAGCTGATGCCAATATGGATCCTCAACATGCTATCGACGATTATCGCGCCGCCATCAACGCGCCACTTCCATCCATGCTCAATAGCAATGCAATCCCTCTGGAGGAGGATGCTTCAGGCGACCTTTCGGCTTCTTCCAACGAGGCGCTCACCCTTACATCCACAGTCTCTCGAGGCAACTATCACCAGTGTGGATCAGCGCGTCGAGTCAAAGTCTACGAGCTCAAAGGCGAGACATGGTTCGACAGAGGCACCGGCTATTGTGCAGGTGTCTATGACGAGACAGTGGATGAGGCTCTTCTCGTCGCCCGAAGGGAGGAAAAGTGTCAATTCTTGGAAGGCATCGACGTGCCAGCGGAAGCAGATGTGGACGAGAATGAGCCAGTGCTTGGCCAAGGTTCTGGCGAGGAGGCGGCTTCAAAGGCATCGCAGCCGCAGGCTTGTCAGTTCGTTGTGGTCGTCAGCGAAAACCTTGAATCGGAAGACATACTCTTGGCAAGCAAGGTCGTAAAGGAAGAAGTATACCAACGCCAACAGGACACACTCGTAGTCTGGACAGAACCAACGGGCGTCGACATGGCGCTCAGCTTCCAAGAAGCGGAAGGATGCAACGAGGTTTGGGAGTTCTTGACCGAAGTACAGAAGCACTTCATGGGCCTGGCAGAGGAGGCCCTCACCGATTCTCCACCTACTACGCCAAATCCGCAGTCGCCGACAGGTGTGCTCGGGATGTCAGCTTCCAGCTCGGGTCTAGAGCCGCTCCTCACCATCATGGGCGAGTACAAGGGCCTTCCGGACCCAACACTTGCCAATCTCGAAAGGATCGACGCCATGATAAAGGATGCAACTTCTCGCGGGCCCATGATGCGAGAGAAGCTCACGAGTTGGCTCATGGACGCCCATTACATTCGCAAGCTCGTCCCTTTCTTCCATTCCGTAGAAGAGCTCGAAGCGCTATCCGCCTTGCACATGCTTTGCACCATCATGCAGACCATTCTGCTTCTCAACGACAGCTTCCTCTTCGAGTACATTCTGCAGGATGATGTCTTCCTCGGTGTAGTAGGCATGCTCGAGTATGATCCCGAGTTCCCACAACTCAAAGCCAACTACCGAGATCACTTGACTCAGCGCGCCCGCTTCAAGCAAGTGATTGACATCGGTGATCCTATGATTGTTGCCAAGATCCATCAGACCTACCGTCTCCTCTATCTTCGCGACGTCATCCTTGCTCGTGTTGTGGACGACCCTACCGTCTCGATCCTCAACTCATTCATCTTCTTCCACCAAAATGACATCGTCAACTACTGCTGCCAGAACGACCTCTTCCTCAGCGACCTCTTCCGCATGCTCATGAATCCAGAAGAGCCAGAAGAAAGAAGGTCCGAAGGTGTCCTCTTCTTGCAGCAGCTTTGCGCCATGGGCAAGCTCATCCAGCTACCAGCTCGTATCTCGCTCTACCGCACACTCACCGACTGGGGATTGCTCAACGTCTTGCAGTATGCGCTCGAACGCTTGGGCCAGAATGCACGCAACGCAGCCGCCGAGATTCTGATGACCATCATCGAGTACGACGCCAACAGTGTTCGAGCTCATGTTGTGTCGCAAGTCGAGCAGAACGCAAGACCCCTCGTCAGCATGATGATCGACATGTTGCACAACGAGCGCGACCCAGGCCTCAAGACACAGATTGCAGAGGCGATGCGCATCATCTTTGATGTAGCTTCAGATGGAGGGCCCATGGCAGCCCAAGCGCAAGTCTTGTCAGTCCAGGGTCTCAACAAGGCCAAGGCGGATCCAGATCGCTTCCTGACTTGGATCTACGAAGCAGAGATCACTCGACTCTGCACACCCTTCAACTCGCTACCGGACTTCCGTGTACTCTCAAAAGGCGAAAAGCTGCCAACGCAGCCTCGTCACCGCTCAGCACTCTACGGACATCTTTGCGACTTGCTCTGCCATATGATCGCACATCACTCGTTCCGAAGTCAATACTTTGTGCTCACTTCCGAGATCTCCAAGAAGGTCGGCTCCTTGTTGCACTCGCGAGAGAAGTTCTTGCGATTGTCAGCATTGCGCTTCTTCAAGTGCTGCCTGGCGAGCAACAACCAGTTTACCAACCGTCACTTTATCAAGATCGAGCTCTTCTCGACGATTTTGGGTCTGCTCGAAGCGGAAGGCGATCGTAACAATCTGGTGGCTTCGGCTTGCCTCGACTTCTTCGAGCATATGAGGCGTGAGAATATGAAGACGCTGATCGGGCATTGCATGGATCGACACGGAGTGCGGATGCGACAGCTTGCAAAGATGCCGCATACCGCGTTGCTGTTCCAGTTGCTGGTTTGTCAGTGGGAGAGGAATCAAGAACCTTTGCCACAGACTGATGCTGGCGATGCTACACAGAGAGCAGGGGATGCGGAGGAGAAAGGTGGACAAAAGATCGAGGCTGGACGTGGTCAGATCGGCATCCCCGCGGCAGAACCGGAAGAGGAGAGCTACTTCCAGGACGACGAGGAGGACGCAAAGGTCGGTACCGCAGCATCCGGCAGCGCAATCGGCCTTGTTCCATACGGCGACGATGATGAGACTGACGAACAGGGCGAGGCGATCGCCCAGGTGGGCGCAAAGAGCTCCGCAGAAGGATCGCTATCACCTTCGTCACTCTCACGCATACCAGAAAAGCGACGCAGGAACGAGGACGAAGATGACGGCGATGACCAGCTCTCCCGTCTCTCGAAACGCAAATCCGGTCGTATGTCGAAGAACAAGAGCAAGTCCGCCAGCGACGCCAAATCGCCCACGTCGGAGGAAGATTCGAGCGCAGCTCAGCAGCCCGGTGGCTTCATCCGCAGCATGGCCAACACTATCAGCAATACCTTTTCCAGCAATAGCTCTAGTGGCACAAAGCGAGAGGGGTCGCGCTCGCCCTCGCCTAAGCGATCCAAGGCCGACACGCCTTCGTCTCCCAAATCCGGATCCGACACACCCTCACCCAAGTTAAGCCCTAAGAGTAGCCCTGCCAACAACGGCAAGAATGGCGCCAGCAGTGGGGGAGGATTGGGCATCAAGAGGATCTCATTAGGTCTGACAGGGTCAGCAAAGAAGATGGCTGCGCAGTCGAATGTTCGGTCGACGGATAAGTCGGAGGATGGGCAGGATGAGTAGGTGACATTTTTGTATTACTTGTCTCACTTTGGGTTCGTGGCCTTGCCTCGTGAAGGCAGAGCCCTTGATGGTGAGTTTGTTTTTGTTTCCGTATACTGTACTACCAATTGTAGAACATAGCTTTCTTGTCCTATCGAATCAAATAAGGTTCCTGATGGAGTCAGGGCCTTCGACCATATTCGTGTGCTGGTGTGAGTTTCGGTGGAATTTGCGGTGAATTCTTCGGCCACCAAGGTTGAACCCGGGGTTGTGGTTCATGCATAGCCGACAATGACTCCCCCCGCGCTTACCTCTCTCATCTCCACCATCCCCATCTTCCCTTCGAAATACGACTGACGATGACGCAACACATAGCTATCCTAGGCAGTGGGGTGATCGGTCTCTCCACCGCCCTTGCTATCCTCGAGGACAACCCCGCCAATGAAAGTATGAGATTGGTGACGATTGTTGCCAAGGAGGCCCCTTACCTCGCCGATATCGGTTGGTCAAATGTCGACAAGGTGAAGGGGAGAAAGCCTAGTGCGGCGTATGCGAGTGCTTGGGCGGTAAGTCAAGTTGGAGCTGGCACTGGTGATGAGGGCTGGTACTGATGAAACGTTGCATTTGATCAGGGCGGGCATCATGTGAGCGATGCAAAGAGCGCTCGCGAGCTTTGTAAGTATCGACTCTGCCCACTGCAAGCAGACGGTGTGGACGCTGACAGTTGCGTTCTTGGTATGAGCGGCACAGGGCATGATAAGGTCACTTTCGATAGGATGAGCAAGCTCATCCGCCAGCGGCCGTGGGCAAAGTCGACTGCGCCAAGAGAAAATGATGCGGGTGCGCCAGTCGTACCTGTCCCTCCAGCTCCATCGACGTCAAGCAAGGAGAAACAAGCGGAGCCGCTAGTATGGGTCCACCAGACGGAGCTCTTTGAAGCCAATAGCAGTGCGAAACCTCCGTATGAGCGTGTGTTGGACTGGTATCCCGATGTAAGTCTGTTTTCAGCATCCCATTCAGATCTTTCGGTCTTACTGATTTCAGTTGTTCTTGTTCATGTGAGCAGTTCAAGATCCTACCCAAATCCTCGCTCGCTCAAGGCATCGGTCACGGCTGCACCTTCGGCACGATCGATATCAACGTCCCAGTCTACCATTCTTGGCTTCTGCAGCGGGTGCTCGAGCTCGGCGGTCGGCTGGTTGTTGCTGAGGCAACATCGTTATCCCACGCAGTTTTGCTTGCTACCAACCCCAGCTCTTCAAGCGTCATCTGCAGAGATACTTCTACATGGTCGCAAGTGGGCAAGCCGGACGTCCTCGTCGCATCTCCTGGTCTCGGCGCCCGCACCTTGGGCGGCATCGAAGACGGAGCAGTCCACCCACAGCGCGGTCAAGTTGTCGTAGTACGTGCACCTTGGCTTTCCACCTCATCGCTCCCATTCTACGCCGCCAAGCCGAAGCACAAATTGCCGGGATACTCAATAGTGCGAGCGCAAGGCGGGAGAGAAGTCTACGTGATCCCTCGCGGTGATGGTACGGTCATCTGTGGCGGAACGAGGATCGTCGACGACTGGGACGACGAACCGCGTCCTGGGACGACAAGGAGGATATTAGAAAGGTGTCTAGCGCTCGTGCCGGGCTTGGTGGATCCGAAGAAAATGACAGGGCTGGCAAGCGCGAGGGTAGAAGATGTTGAAGTGGTGAGTGTCAATGTAGGTCTAAGGCCCGCGAGGAGGGGTGGGGTGAGGTTGGAGAGAGGAGCGGAGGTAGAGGGGACAAAGGTGGTGTTTAATTATGGATTTGGGGGAGCGGGATATCAGGCGTCTTGGGGAGCTGCGCTTGAGGCGAAACAGGTAAGTACGGACGCATTACCAGATAGCAAGGCCGGGTAGATCCACTGACTATGACCACGATCCGCTCTCTGGAACAATTTGCGTTTGGGCGATGTAGCTTGTCGAGGAGGCGCTTGGTCTATCTTCCAGCCCGGCGTTCTCTCCCAAGTTGTGATGGCGCCCCATTCGATCTCGGTTCAACGGTCACCGGTGGCTCAATAACGTCCTCGCAGTCACAATGTCAAATCATTCTCAACCCGCAACAGCCTTTTCTGAGTTTGTGCTAGGTCTATGTGAATCGTGGTTTGGCCATTGACAAGGATGAACTATCGAATATGTCGAGGATATGCAAGCTTGCAGGCGCAATTTTGGACGCCGTCTTTGCTCCACTCAATTTTGAGATTTCTGTGATTGCCGAGAAAACGCACGGTTGCGCATCTTCTTGACGTCTTCCTCCGCACCATCACCTCATACTCTGGCAACGATGTCGACCTCAAGACCAGACCCAGTCACATCGTACGCGCTCAAGACGCCGCTCTTCAACAAGCTTGCTGGCAAACGAGTCGTTTTGGCTAGCTCAAGTCCGAGGAGGAAGGAGATCTTGGCTTCGGTCGTAAGTGCTCGCTCGGCAGACGGATACAGCATTCAGCGAGAAGAACTACGAGAGCTGACGACCTTGGCATGATGCCATTGATGTATTGGTGCGGAAACATAGGGTCTGGTGCCGGAGATCATTCCGAGCACATTCGAGGAGAACCTCCCGCACTCTGAATTTACAGGCGAAGCCGTCTACGAATACCCCGTCCAGACAGGTAGCAAGAAGGCCCTCGAGGTGTACCAACGCCTAGTGGTAAGTCGAGCTTCACTTGCATGCGCTCTATTGAGGCGGGAGCGGAAGCTGACAAAAAATGATACACCTTGCAATTCCACAGGAGGAGAACCCAGAAGACCCGCCCGACTTCATCATCTCCGCCGACACCGTGGTGGTCAAGGATGAAGTAATCATGGAGAAGCCAGCTGATCAACAGGACAATTTGCGAATGCTGGCAGATCTCAATGGCAGCTCTGTAAGTCTGCTCCTCTCAGACCTTTCTTCTCGCTCTTCATGCTTGACTAACTCTGACTCCTGTGGTTTACTTGGCGCAGTGCGAGGTGGTAACAGGAGTAACAGTGATCTGGCCCGTTCTTGAGGCGCCAGGATTTCAGATGCGGTAAGTGCACACGCTCTCAGTCTTCAGTCAATAGATCGGGCAATTGCTGACGGCCTAGTGGTTGCGGTTGACTGGTGTGGTGGAACAGATCGTTGTGCGAGCGAACAATAGTCAGGTTTGCCGACAACCCGTACTACATGCTCAAGGCATACGTCGACTCAAAAGAAGGCATTGACAGGGCCGGCGGATTCGCTATTCAGGTAAGCCTTTGTTCCACGGCTCCAGAGCTTCATGCAAATCTCTTCAATGTGTCTCAGTAGCTAAACGCTCACCTTTGCTTTGCCGGAATGACAGGGTCGTGGGTCGTTGCTGGTGCGCTCCATCGAGGGAGACTACAACAACGTCGTTGGCTTTCCCTTGTTCGCGTTCAGCCATTTCCTGCATGACCTGATTGAGAATGAAGAGCTGGACATTGTCGAAGAAGACGACTAGACGTCTCTCCTCCCTTCCCACACTCCCTTGACCTTGTCTGTCCCTGTACTTCTATCGCGCCAAATAGAATCTTACTCAAATCGCTCAGAATTCCTGGTTTTTGCTCGCGTGCTCCGGTATGCATTTGTAGGGTCGTGCTGTCTGTCCGACTTCGAATGATTGACTGTGAGAGATGGTCTGAGTTCACGTTATCGCACGATCCGTAGATGAGAGAGAATCGCGTTTTGAATTGGCGCGCGAAGATGAATGTGATACATCAAAGCATGCTAATCGAACCGCGTTCATGCAGACCTGTACCTATGTATGGCGGGTATGCAAGTTTACGAAGACTGGCGCTTCTTTCCCTGTTGTGTCGAAAGTGTCGTGTGATGGGATTCGAAAGTCGAGTCGAGACCGAGTAATTGGAGAGAAGCTTGAATAGTCAGTATGGCCAAGTTCAACAGGACGCATGTGCGTGCGTATTCGGAGAAGCTACTTACGACAGCCATGTTGTAGAAGCCGACGGTGGTGCCGTACATGCCAACACCGAAGAGGGTCATGAAGAGACCCATGTAGAGCTTGGAACGGGGGAGACGCTGGAAGACAGGGCGGGGGTCGGCCTGAAGAGCGCGCTGGCGCTGGGGCACAGTGTTCCTGCAGAAATCGCAAAAGCAAGATGATCACCAAAGTGGGAACCTGGTCAGTATCTCGTTTCCTTCTTCTTGTTCCCCCACTACACCAAGGCATTTCTGAAGTTCCGTGAAGGGGAGTCTCGCCTAAGTCGAACATGTGGGCGGGACATTGACGGTGCAAAGGCTGCGTGCATGGGCTACGGAGAGGTGATGCTTACTTGCGGTAAACGAGGGCGTCCATTGTGATGTATGTATCGACGAAGACAGGTGGATGACAACGATGGTGGAGTATGAGCAAGCTAGTAGTTGATGGTGACCAAGCCGGTTGGTATGAGTCGAATTGCGTGCCAATTTCCACAATCGCAAATCCGAACCTTCGCTTCCGAATTCCACGCGCGGGCGTTGGGTCGAGCCGGAAGAATCCAAAGCTTTCGCAATCACATCGGGACCAATCTCATTCGTGCGAATACTTTGAGATTTTGATTTGTTATGCACAGAGGTGTAACACGATTTACTTCAATTTCAGGGATTGTCGGAGTCCAATTTGTTGCTAGCATGAAGCTTCTTTGATAGAACACTTTGGTCGACGAACAGAAGCTGCCCCTTTTCGTTGGTTGTCGCTGGCAGCCCAAACTTCAATCGACGTCCCTTTGCATACCGTGTGGTGTTCTGTGCGGAGATTGATAGCAGCATGACAGACAAAATGTCCGCTCGCGGAGGCCCGACTGTCTAGACAGAGGTCTGAGTTACCGTTGGAGTCACTCAAGTAGCAACAAAGGGCAGCAGAAGGGCGTAGAGTAGCTAGCTTGTATTGTGCATGGGGCGCGGGGCGTGGGCCGGTGTTGTTAGTCAATGCGTAGGCCAGGTTTGGCCGGCGCAACCCCACCGGCCATGTTGGTCAAAAGGTCAAAACAGGCTCTCATCCTGTTTTGTATGCACAATGACCTTTCGACGCTGCTCCCCGAGATTAATTTTCAATACGATCCGATGGAAGGATATGCTGTTCCTCAAGAAGGAGCAGGTCGGTCGCTGAGGGAGCAAAAGTGTCAACATACTGAACAATGTGCTGCTATGAGTACGGCCATTGTGTGGGTGTAGTGGAGATCCAACTCCAGTCTTGGCGGTGGAAAGGGCTTCTAAATTTGGTGCTGGAGCGATGCAGGCTCAGGTCAACGGTTGAACGGAGCGTGAATAGGAGTGCAGCTTCGATTCACGGAGGACCCTGAAAACAAACGATCTCGCGATCAGCACAGGAAACTCAAAACACCACTCTCTGACTTTCTCCTTGTACCGCACCCAGCATGGCTTCCGACGACAGTGTTCTGTGAAGGAGAAGCCCGAGCTCAAGCCAAAGACTGCACGGAACGACGCCACAGCTAGCGTAGGGTCAAGCCACGTTAAAAAGCCGCCTTTCGGGAAGCTTAGCCAAGTCAGGAGAAGCGGAGTGAGAAGAAAGAAGCACCTGCCAAATGAAGTAATACAGTAGAGTAAACAAGCAAGAGCCTCTGTGTGCTTCCATCAGATCTCAGGCGTACATCCTTCTCTTGGCTGCAGAAAAGAACAAAAAAGTCGGGAGAAGATTCGTCAATTCTTGGTATTATGGCTTCAAGGGCTGTGCAACACAATCTTTTGCTGATTCTGTGAAACAGCGCGGGAAACCCTGGCCCGGATCTGCTGAACATCTTTGAACGAGAGTGCCACAGAAACATCGCCTAGAGTCTTGTTTTCTCTGAATGGATAAGCGAGGAAATTCATGCTTTCATCAGACACTGCTTCTCTTCTGCAGTAAACGGGCTCCAAAGTACAGCAACCGTACTGTACCGTACTGAGTCATTGGACGGGGACTCCCGACCAAGATCACACAACACATCCAGAGTGCGCGCAGAGACGCTGCAGATCCGACGTCAAACTTCAGGTTTCCAGGGTCTCTCATCCGTCCTCCTACTGTATCATGTTCTTTAGCAGAAGCGGAGTTGCATCAGTGCTACAGTCCTAAGAATAGCCGACATGAGCAGCAGTTTTTTTTGAGTCTCAGTCGATCGCCCTCTGTGTCTCTCTCCTTTGTGTCGGTTCGCCGATGATACGACTAATTGTCGGTCAACGAGGCGCAGCGAAGATCATGGCTCACTTGAGCCAAAGCCTTTCGTCGGTCACGCCGTTCTAACGGTCTTCGTCAGAGAATGCAGAAGTACATATAGAAAGATGGTCATCCGAACCTCAATGTCACTACCCAGCGCTCTCCTTCCTTTTCGCTACGCCTTGGTCCCTCTCGACTGCTCCGTTGAACGGCCACGGCCTCTTCCGTCTTCGCCATCACTATAATACTCGACGCGCATCTCCGAGCATAGCTTCCCGATCCAAAGCTGCTTCATCTGTGCATTCACAAAGCATATACTTGTCCTTTGGCATATAAGCTATCTTGCTCGACCTCCCAGATAGTTTGCTTCTTCTGAAAGCACATCAAGATCATTCACAACACCTCGGCATCTTCGATCCTCGAGCCTCTACACGCACAGAACCGCTCAACACCATGACGAAACGACGCAATGCCGTAGCAGCTGCAGCTGCTACTTTGGCCGCGACAGCTGCTTCGACCATGGCAGCAACGCCAGGAGGCAGCGAGATCGTCGGATCCTCTGCCGTTTCCGGAATGATGATGTTCAACAGTGCTCCCGGCAAGGTCGTCATCCTCGACAAGACCGAAGGCAACGCCGCTCAGATCAACGGCCACCCTGCCTGGGGAGAGGAGTGGGACACTCGAAATCGCACCGGTCGTCTCATGAACGTTATCACCAATACCTTCTGCGCTGGTGGCATGTCTCTCGGTAACGGCACCTGGGCCTCGTTCGGAGGCAACGAGAACGTTGGTCCAGGAGGCAACTCCACCTCTCCTCGATTCTCGACCTCGGCTCCTTACTACGATGGAGACGGAGGCCCCGCTGCTCGTTTCTACACTCCCAACTCTCAAGGCACCTCCGACTGGGACGACGGCAATCACTACATGCAAAAGCGAAGGTGGTATCCCACGGTAGAAGCGCTAGGCGATGGTACCCTTTGGATCGGCGGTGGTGAGGACTACGGTGGATATGTCGGAGACGCTGGTCAGAACCAACCCAATTTCGAATACTGGCCTCCAAGGGGTGAAGCAATCAACATGGACTTCCTGACCCAGACCTTGCCTATGAACCTCTATCCTCTGGCGTGGCTGATGGAATCGGGTCTCCTCTTTGTGCAAGCTGGGCAGGATGCCATTCTGTACAATCTCACCTCCAACTCGGTTCAAAAGGGCCTTCCATCCACCACAGGACCGATGAAAGTTTATCCGGCTTCCGCTGGTGTCGCCATGCTACCTCTCACCCCATCGAACAACTACGCTCAAGAAGTACTCTTCTGTGGCGGTGTTCAGCGTCCTCTCGACGAATGGGGAAACGGCGTCGGCCCTCTCTACAACCCTCTTCCTATTCCAGCAAGCAAGATGTGCGAGCGCATCACTCCCGAGGCGGATAATCCGACATGGGAGCAAGATGATGACCTCATCAATGGCCGATCGATGGGGACCTTTGTCTATCTGCCCGACGGAAAGCTATGGTTCGGTCAGGGTGTTCGGATGGGTACGGGTGGATACTCGGGTCAGAACTACAACAAGAATCTCGGCATCTCGCTGGGTGATCAGCCAGACTACCAGCCTATGGTGTACGATCCCACGGCACCCAAGGGCTCGCGCTTCTCGGTTGACGGACTGTCTCAGATGCAGGTGCAGAGGATGTACCACTCGACTGCCATCTTGCTGGAGGATGGGTCGGTCCTTACTGCCGGCTCGAATCCCAATGCGGATGTCACGTTTGACAACCCTGCCAACTACACCAACACCGAGTACCGCCTGGAACAATGGTATCCTCTTTGGTACAACGAGCCCAGGCCCACGCAACCCAACGTCACCCAGATCGCTTATGGTGGTGGCTCGTTCGATGTCAGCCTGACTAGCTCGGATCTGTCGAACAACATCACCAACATCAAGTCTGCCAAGATGGTCGTGATTCGTTCGGGATTCGCAACGCACGGTGTCAACTTTGGTCAGCGCTATCTTGAGCTCAACTCGACCTACACTGCCAACCAGGATGGCTCGGTGGGCGGCACGCTTCATGTTTCTAACATGCCTCCCAATTCGAATATTTTCCAGCCTGGACCGGCCATGGCTTTCCTCGTGATCAACGGTGTTCCGTCGTACGGCCAGCACGTCATGATCGGCACGGGTCAGCTCGGAGACCAAAGGATCATGGCCTCGACCTCATTGCCACAATCGCAGGATCCGCCCGCGCCCAAGAACAGCAACAAGGGCGGCTCTGGAAGCGGATCTGGTAGCAGCTCCGGTAGCGGCTCTGCGTCTGGAGCTCGAAGCATGTCGATCAACAGTGGTATGCCGCTGATTTGCGGTGCGATTTTGGCTCTGGCTGTGGTTCTGATTGCCTGATGATAGCCACATTGATATGCATCCAGAGACCCGGCCGGATGTCCTTGTAACTGTACAGTACGCTACGCTAAATGGACAATCTAATCACTCTTTTCATAACCTTCTTGCACTTGCATCTTCGCCATCATGCGGAACTACATGATCGATGCCGCCTTAGAAGCGCTTGAAACATGGTATAGTGGTCAAGAATTCCCCAAATTCAGTAGGCTGTGATGTAGTCAGTCTAAGGCTCGCACGATGATTGCTCGAATGGCATATGATGATTGGCAGAGACCAGGTTAATCAGCTTAGCATTAGGATGGGCGTTTCTCGCGTGGCTTCTCGTGGCAGAAATGGGTATGCACTACGCGAGAGCTCATGCAGGTCCGCCTCGATTTTCCCACCGCGGTGCAGGTTGTCAAATTCGCGACGGCTCCCTTGAACCAGCTGAGATACATACTGTACAGTACGAACTTTGAGCTTAGCTTGCTGCGACTGTAGGCTCATTCGGCAGAGTTTGACAGTTTGAGCTGTACCTGAGGATTGAGCATCAGCTTGACACAAGGAAACGAGTGGTTGGCGAGAGAGGTAGACGACGGTCAGATCGGCCAACTACTGTACTGGAAAACTCGCACAAGAGCCGAGAAGCACACTGAAACACGTCTCAGCTTTTGACGTGTCCAGCTGCCTCGCGTAAGTTGTCCGACGCGGGCTGCACACACGAGCTCTTTACACGCTGGCCCTCTTGGATCATCTCGCTATCTCGTCCTCTTGCTCGAACTCTTCTTCGCTTGCCTTGCACTAGTCAGTCATCTGTCTGAGCAATGAGATTGCACTTATCGCACACGCGTACTCGTCCATTAGCAATCCATATCTAAGCGAGCCCCCACTTTGTAGTTGCTGCACTCGCAGCCCTTCATATCTTTAAGCAGGTCCCACAAATCAATCTGGAACGCCACACCATGAGAGTCTCGGCAAGATTGAGTGCATCAGACGAGCTGCACTGCTTCAAGCGCAAGCTTGCAGCCAAGTTGCAATGTCGGCTTCAACACCGAAAAAAAAGAGGGTGCATGTGCTCGCAGCGGCATTTGTGCCATGCGTTTCGGCGCTTGGATTCTGGAATTATTTGGCTGGCCAGAACGTTTGCCCCGAGGTGGGGACCTGCAGCTCTTGGCCCCTCCGCCATTGCCCTCCCAACGTCTGATATGACCATCATCATCATCATCGCCTCCTACATTCAACCCTAGCGTTTCCTCGTCGTCATCTTCGCGCAGGTCGCGGTCGTACAGTCCGCGTCTGGCAGCTGGCCTGCTTCTATCAACACCGTTTGCTTACACCTTCTGGACGTCTCCCAAGCCACCTTTCGTCCAAGCCGGGACATCTCGATCCCCAAAGCTACCCGCAGCAGGCGATGAGCCAAGGCCTCAGCAACTTCCGCTAGACCTGTCGCGTTCGAAGCATTGGCTAGGTGGAAAGGTGCGCCGTACAACAAGCACCAACTCTCTATCATGACTGCACTGCTCGGACTCAACGAGACGCAGTCATCGACGCAGACAAAGCGTGCACACTCGATCAAGAGAAAGCCCGTCGCCGCGTCTGACCTCGTCGACGCAGGCGCTGGCCCGTCGATCGCTAGCGGCAGCAACAGCGGCAGCGGTGGTATCTTCCGACTGCGCAAAGTGTCCTCGGGAAGGAATGGCAACACCTCCGATATGATGTCGAGCAAGACCGCAGCTCAACCTTCGAGCTCGCAGACAAGCTCTCAAGTCTGGCAACCTCGATGGGCACCGAAACTCAAAAAGGCAACCCCGTCCGAGAACATCACTGTCTATTCGCCAGTTGCAAGTCCTCAAGTCGCATCTGAATCGTGCTTCGTAGCGCAGAAGTATCCATCAATGAAGCAGCAGTCATCCTCAGTGGAAGACAGCCAGTTTTCAGCCAAGTCTGGTCCATCGACTGCGGCCGTCTTCCAGTCACCTCCACCAGCAGTCCAGCTTGACGACACTGGCTTCGGCCGTCCCTTCAGCACCTCTGGTCTTCTCGATCTCGACTCTTCGCACTTCTCGTTTCTCGACATGCGCAGCAAGAGTTATGGTAGTGATTTGGACTACGAGTCAAGCATCACGCCATCAACATCCGTTCCGCAGATTCCGAAGGTCAACGAGCCAGTCGGTCCGCAGCCTCCAGGTCACGCAATCCTCAAGGATACAGCCGCTTCCATCAATGCAAACTCTACCGAATCATCACGCAGTGTGCTCGCCGCTACTACCGGTGATTCGCTTCAAGTGCCACTCTCTGCAGTATCGCACGTGGCAGACGACTCTCGATCCACGCGATTGTCCTTAACGGCGTCCTCGCCAGCTCTCGGATCCCTGATCAGTGTCTTCCCATCGCCCATCACACGCGAGCATATCAAGATCCAACCTACCTCTCTGTCGCTGCTGCCTGAAGAAGAAGAAATCCGCGGCTCACAAGCCTCCGAGCTATCGTACTTGGCAAAAGACAACCATTGGGATGGCGGAGAGCCTTGCCGACAGCAGAAGGAGCTTGGTCGCACAGACGCATCAACTCAGCAGCCTTTCCTCTACATGGAAGACGATAGCAACGAGCTGGAGGAGGAAATCGTGCATGACATCTCGGAGAGGGCGATGAAGTTTGATGCCGGCTTTGCCTCGTCTTCACGGCTCAGCCGTTGCAATCGTAGACCCCCTCCTGGTCCTGCTCCAACTTCGGCTCTCCCGCAATTACCATCCTGGCAGAGACAGCGGGATAGCACCTCCACGCCTGTCCCTTCTGCGATACAAGAAGCCAAGCTGCCAGCTGGTGGATCCTCATCAACGCGCTCGTCGACACCGAGACCACTTCTTCTGCTCACCAAGCAGTCCTCCACACCTATCGAAAAGGCTGCTGGGACTAAGGACAACGCAGGCGCATCAACTTCCCTGCTCGCAAAGACGACCATAGTCCCTGAACTAGCACGAAGGAGGCAACCCGAACGGTCGCTTCCACACACTCCTACCACGCCCGAGCTGGCGAAGTCGCTCGAGATACCTCGCGACGCTGCCGAGCAGATGATCACGACCACCAAGCATGTCTGGCGTAACCATTTGCCCGGGTCTCACGTCGGAGGCATTGATGTTGCCGTGTCCGATAGCCGCAAGCAACCGACGGTCAAGCACAACTTCTCTCGACCGACTCCTCGCGACGCCAACATCGCGGCGGGCCACATTGATGCGAGTCAAAGCATGCCTTCACTCCGAGCAATGAGAGATCAGCACTACACGAAACCAGCACTGTTGCAGAGCCCGCTATTGCTCAAAGGCGAATTCGAGGCTACCGGCTTTGCTCAAAACTACACTGGGGACGAGGAAGAAATTTTGGCAACCTCGGAATCATCAGAATCGCACGGGACTTCCCGTCTGCCGATCGCAGCGGCAGCAGCTCTCAGCTCGGTCGATGCTGAGCTCGCATCAAACAAGCCAAGCCCGGCTCCGTGCGTTCCGGAAAAGGCAGCTCCGGCGCTTCCGCAGAAAGATGCGCTCCCGACGACCAAGCTGGTGCGACGCAACTCTGAGTCAAGCTTGGAGCGAATGGCCACTGACGAGCACGGCAAGCAAGCTCCTGGCGAGCTTCATGCCTGGAGCGTCTGTATCAACGACGATGGCACTCCTGCTATCCGCCCTATGCCTTCTGCATTCCATCGGCCCGGCTGCCGCGTCGCTGGCAAAGGCAACGCAACTTGGCAATGTGGCTGTCGAGATTGGTTGGACGATCATAGTGTGACTGCGAAGTCGATGGGCCATGGCTCGATGCATCACAGCTTGGTCAGCTATGGTCCTGGTGGTCAGAGTCTCGACGTTCCGGCTCAGACATCGCCAGGTCGGGGTCGGTCGATGAGCTCGAGCGACGCCATCGATCCGGTGCGCCAAGCGGAGCTCTGGAGGCAAGTCGAAAGGAACAAAGAGCTCATCCGAAAACATGAGCAAGAGATTCAGGGACTGCAGGAGCAAGTGGTAAGGATGTCTTCCGAGATCGCAGCTGCGCCACCGTCCGTGTCCGTCCACAGAGGCACAGAGCATGCATCAGCACCCAAACTCCCGCTCACGCAGATGACCAATTCCAAGAGCGTCAACAAACCGTTGCCTTCGATTGAAGGGCTCGAATCGAGCTCGACCTCGTCTGCAACCACTGCGCAAGCTCAGCTCAAGAACACGCAGCCGTTTCCCTCGAATGGGGCAACCGCTGTGGCACCGTCGCGCGCCGAACCTAGCCGCTCACTCCGGGGCCGCATTGCTTCCTTGACCATGCTCAACATCCTTGCACGCGATGAGGACGCTCGGCCTGCTTCATCCACGAAAGATGAGCAACCGCGCCTTCGAACTTCAGCTTCGACAACGAGCCTCAACAGGGTGTTCCGATTCCCAAGAAATCGCACAGAGAACGACGTGCCGACCTCGAAGGTGGTACTCTCTGCTCTTGACACACGCAGCCACGTCAAGTCTGCTACAGCCCCAGAGGCCACGATATCTCGTGAGGAGGAACAAGCTGATTCGCGCAAGCCATATGTGGACGCACTTCCTCCACTTCCTGTCTCGGCCTCGGACGCTGCAATGTCGAGCAAGGACAAACGCTATCCTCCGACGTCGCGCAAATATTCCTTTGGGACACTGCATGGACCTTCCTTCCACACCAGCGTTGGCGCGCGACATATGCGAGGTCGATCGGGCAGCTCTAAGGGCTCTTCGATTGGAAATAGCATCTTCTCGAGAGACGATGGCCATGAAATTTCGGAAGGATCTCGTTTCAGCAGCCTGCGCAAGTGGGGCCGTCGATGGGATTCTATCTCGTCACGGGGTACCGTTGTTTCTGCTCGCAACAGTGCGGAGCTTGCACCTTCCTTGCCTGTCGAAGTCATGTCGAAGCCGGCTGCGTCTGCGGCTCTGCCCAAATCACAGTCCGCGCCGGTAAATAAGCCGATGCCCCCTACACCGGCGGACATGTCGACTCAAAACGGTGACCGGGACGAAGGCCGGCTGGGTCCCAAAACGCCTCCTCCGCGGCGAAGCTCACTGATGAGAAGGTCCGTCGACTCTTGTAGCAGTCGCGATGCTTCAGTGGACATTGCTCCAGTCAAGGAGATCCTGATGCACGCCATCGCAGAGCAGAGCGAGGCAGGAAGTCCGGCTTCGGCTCGCATGACTTCGATCCATGCCGAATTGGACATGAGCCCAGCCTCACCAATCAAGCCGCCCAGGATGAGCATCAGCGAACGATATCGTCTTCAGGGTCTCACCGTTCCAGCTCCTCTGCCACTATCTAGCCCACTGGTGTCGCCCTCACTTGCGCCTGGGTCGGCGTCCACATTCGAAGGTTTGCCAAAGACGCCAGTCTCGGCTGGATTGGCATTGTGATCGGCTTGTCATGTGTGTTTTTAAGGTCATCCTGACTTGGATCGTGCTAATTGTATACATGCATATTCAAGAATCGTTCATAGCTCTGTGACGAGGTCGAACGCTACTGAATGAAGAATGTATGAAGCCGGCATTAGGAGCTGTCAAATACAGCCAGCCAGCTGCTAGCTTAGCGGAGTCTGAGTCTCAGCTGGGTCAGGAACCGGCGGACCATCCTCCAGTCAGCTACTGTAGCTGGTCTTTGGTCTACGCTCAGGGGTCCTTGGCCTCACCATGCTCTCTGCGTTGAGCTGAGCTGGCGCTTGTCTTTGGATGCCTTGGTCAGGCACAGAATCCTCACCTCAGACGAAGTTGAATGAATTCAGAGACCGAAATTGGAAGAGAAGTTCAAGAATTGAATTCTCATCATTTGGATTCGAATACAGAAGGATCGACGTTGCGAGCTTGCTTGTATTTTGCCATTGGGAAACGGTGCATGCTAGTGCAGAAAGGAGTACCGCAAGCTGCATGCGATTTGTATTAACGATATTGAGCTTGACAAGCTCGAACGCCAAGTCAAGCGACACTTGCAGGTACTGCTGCTCATTGCGTTCCCCGTGACTGTTCTAACCCCCTTTTTGTGTGCATTCACGATTTCTAAAATTCCACTTTGCAGTGTGAGTTGTGAGGCCTGCACCAAAACGAGCGTGCCCCGTGCTTATTGAGCCCTGTTGGTCTTTTCCTCTTTAGAAAAGTGGCCAAAGCCTCAACGCGCGCTGGCTGGCTGGCTGGCTGGCTGGAGTTGAAATCGCTAGCTTGCTGAGTTGGGGATTGGCTGCGCGCTCGTAACTCCACCTCTCTGTCTGCCTCAGCAGCTTTGCAAAAGACGCGCCTCGGTTGCTCATACCCCTCATCGCTTTGACTTCATCCCCATCGTCGCTGATTCTTGTCGCTCCGTTCGCTCACGGCATCATCGCTCCTACTTTCATCACGCATACCCACGCCGTCAGCTTTGGCTCGTTCGACTCGACTCTGCGCCTGCTTAGCTTCGGTTACCACATCTCGATTGCGCTCGGAGTCTCGATCTTATTCCGCACTGGCTAAGACCACCGTTCCTATCTTACTCCCAACATCTTTGCGTCTTACCGATATCTTTCCGCAGCCCGTTAGGCAAGGCCACACATACGCAGCTCACTCTGAACATCTGCAGAGCACGCTAGCATCGAGGATAACGAAAACGCAGCCGAATAGCGCACAGAACGGTCTAAGCCATGGGTCAGATCTGCAGTTGCTGCGGATGTGGCTCCTCGAGAAACGCCAACTATGAGCCTCTCTTGCTCGACAACGAGCGAGATGCGGTAGCTGATTTGCTGCAATACCTCGAAAGTGAGTATCTTCCGACTGACTCCTCTCAGCGGACACGCAAGTCCTGCAGTAGAGCACCAGATAGCATGCGCTGCAACGCCCAAAAACTAACCAAGTGGAATGCAAACTGACAATAGAGCCTCCTTCTCATGCTATTTGATGACCTATCTTAAATTCGACGCCTTCGGTATGCCTATCAACAACGACAGACCGATCCGAGACCAACTTCTTCACTGGCGACCCTTTGCGAGCATTATCCACACTCTCCTTCTCCGACAATGTCGACCTGCAGAGGAGCGCGGCCCTTGCATTCGCCGAAATCACTGAGAAGGAAGTCCGCGAAGTCGGAAGGGACACCCTCGAGCCCATCATGTTCCTCCTCCAGAGCCACGACGTCGAAGTCCAACGGGCTGCGAGTGCTGCCCTCGGTAACCTTGCTGTCAATGCCGAGAACAAGCTTCTGATCGTCAAGCTCGGTGGTCTCGAGCCCCTGATCCGCCAAATGCTCAGCCCCAACGTCGAAGTTCAGTGCAACGCTGTCGGATGCATCACCAACCTCGCTACTCACGATGACAACAAGACAAAGATCGCAAAATCCGGCGCTTTGGTGCCACTCACTCGTCTCGCTCGCTCCAAAGACATGCGTGTCCAGCGTAACGCGACTGGTGCCCTGCTCAACATGACACATAGCGACGAGAACAGGCAGCAGCTTGTCAATGCCGGCGCTATCCCCGTCCTTGTAGGATTGCTTGGAAGCTCCGATACCGATGTCCAGTACTACTGCACTACCGCACTCAGCAACATTGCCGTCGACGCCGCTAACCGCAAGAAGCTCGCTCAGACCGAGCCTCGTCTTGTCCAGAACTTGATTGGATTGATGGAGAGCTCGTCGCTCAAGGTGCAGTGCCAATCCGCACTCGCCTTGCGTAACTTGGCCTCGGACGAAAAGTACCAGATCGAGATTGTACGATCCAATGGATTGCCTCCCCTGCTGCGATTGCTGCGATCGTCGTTCTTGCCATTGATTCTTTCGGCTGCTGCATGCGTGCGCAACGTTTCTATTCACCCCGCCAACGAGTCTCCTATCATCGATGCTGGTTTCTTGCACCCGTTGATCGACCTGCTCAGCCACGAGGATAACGAGGAGATCCAGTGTCACGCCATCAGCACTCTTCGTAACCTTGCCGCCTCGTCCGAGCGCAACAAGACCGCCATCGTTGAAGCTGGTGCCGTCGAGAGGATCAAGGAGCTCGTGCTCAACGTGCCGCTCAGCGTTCAATCCGAAATGACGGCTTGTGCTGCTGTTCTTGCGCTTTCTGAAGATCTCAAGCCTCAACTCCTCGAGATGGGTATTTGCGAAGTCCTCATCCCTCTCACTGCCTCTCCCTCGGTCGAGGTTCAGGGTAACTCGGCCGCGGCGCTGGGCAACCTCTCGTCGAAATCCGACGACTACGGACCGTTCAACGCCGTCTGGTCCACTCCCGAGGGTGGTCTTCACGGTTATCTTGTGCGATTCCTCGAAAGCCAAGACTCGACCTTCCAGCATATCGCCGTTTGGACCATCGTTCAGCTTTTGGAATCCGGCGATGCTCAATTGGAAGAACACATTAGGAGCTCGGACCAGCTGTTGCCGCTGATCCAGCACTTGGCGAGCATGTCGGCAGATCAAAGTGTAGAGGAAGAGAGGACGGAAGGTAGCGATGATGGGACCAGTGCCGAGGGCGAGATCAGCAGCTTGGCTAGACGTATTCAGGAGATGATTCTTGAGCCTCAGCAATGAGGAGCTTCCATCACGAGTCATGTTGGTCTTCATGAGTGTCTCGTAGCTTTAAGTTAGCATCGCATACCCCCCCGTCTTTGTGGTTTCTCGTGTGTATCGTCAACGGAAGCTGTGACAAGTTGACGTTACGCTTCTTACTCGATTTCTGCGTAGCTTGTTTTGTTTTTTCTTGTTTCTTTATCATTCATTCGTTCATTTTCATTCGTATCTTTTCTTTGGCCTTTGGTCGGGTGTTCAAATTGGCATGTTGTGGGGGTGGGTGTGTGGGGTAAGCGGGAGGGGGAAAAAGGTGATGTTATGCTCAAGGGATTGAGGATTGGGATGGGTCGATGGATGGCGCAAAGCTACTTTTGGTCACATTTCTCTCTTGTGTGTGTGTTGCTCCGATTTGAGGCTCGGTATCGGAGATGCACACGCGGGGGTAGGTACACATACATGGACAACGTGGGAGGAGCATCTTGAATTGGAATTGAATTGGTTACCCAAAGAGCAAGACGAATGTATCGTTTCCTACGCCATAGCAATCCAACCAGCCATTCGCAACCTGAGAATAAAAGACGATTCGGGATTGCAAGGTTGCGAGTGCGGATGCGGGGATTTAGGGGTCAACCGAGTAGTTGATCATATCGTTGTGGAAGAACGACTTGCTTCCGTCACCCCATGGGAAGCCCTTCTTACGAATGTTCTGTACCGTCAACGATCATCACGCCATGGCGTCAGTATGCACGCTCCTTCCCAATGACGAATCCCTCTGTGTATAGGCTAGCGGCGCAAAGATATCTCGGGAGAAGAGTTAGGTCGGGGGAGGGGGAAGAACTTACGTTGTACTCGTAGAAAGTCCTCTCGGGGGGCTGGTTGTCGTTCTCATGGTACTCGTGAACCATGTGGTCGTAATGGTGCTTCTCAATGCCGTAGATGTAGACGCCGAGAACGATGGAGCCGGGGATGCACACGTACATCGAAACCTTGCGCCAGAGGTCAGCCGACTCTGTTCAATAGCAAATTGCACAAAGCGTGGAAATGTGGAGGAGGGAGAAGTTGGGTCAGTATGACGATCCGATATGCTTCAGTGATGTATGAGCAGCGTTGTGATGATGCACGCAGTGACGAGTGTCCTGATGAAGCCTTGCCAGCTCCTGCTACGTCGTCCGTTCTGACGACAAGAGTTTGCACCGTGCCTCCTATTGCGACCCACCTCAGCCGCGTCGAACACGACCATCTGCAAATCCTTGTTGATCCCAATCGTGCTGCGTTTCTGCAGTATCGCTTCCAAGTCCTGTAGTGTGTCTTCGAGTGTGCTACTCACTTCCAGCATGCTCCTTGTGGTGCGCCCTTTCAGCGACAAACTCGTTCTCGCCTGCAGCGGTTGCCAAACGCCTAACAGCGCCAACCTGCTGAGTACGAGCGGCAGTGAGAGTACGGCCAAACAGACCAGCGGCGAATCGAGAGGCCATCTTGAATGTATAGGTGATAGACTTCAGGTCGAGATAAGATGGTGATGACGAGAATTGGAGATCTTCAAGATGTAATTCAAAGACGAAGGAGATGCGGCCCGGCGCCAACTCACGCTCGAATTCGGAAGCGAGAATTCAGATTGGGATGCCGGTGCCCCGATCTGCGCCGTACACGTGACTTTTTCTTTCTCTATCAAATTAGATCAGACGACCTAACACAGCAGACTTGTCGACAAGCCTCACCACTCTGAGACGACTAGGTTGGTCGTTACTTCAAGTGGCTGACACCCACGAATCACACATCTTCGCAAGGTCCCTTAACTCCTGAGCACATGTTCGGTCGGACGAACGATATCTCGAGCGGAAGTAGACGTCTAGGCAATGCAATTCATTGTACGTATATCACAAGTGAGTCTACAAAAGCGAAAATATCAACCTCCTTTCAGAGGGCCCGGGGTATCACTTACAGTCTCTCCTGCCAACTGTTCCTTGCCCCCTACTCATCGTCGTCATCTCCACCGGATCCACCGTCAAAGTCACCTTCTCCATCCTCATTCCTCCTCCTCTGCTTTTTCTTGTCATTCCTGACCGGGATCTTGATCCCTTGCGAAGCCAGTTTCCTCGAAAGCGGCGTCGGGTCGAGCATCCCTGGAAATCTTCTTGGCGAGTAAACCGTGAAGGGCTCAGTATACGTCTCGGCCAGCGCCTCGGCTACACCGGTGCCTACGCGACCGCGCACCTCAAGATTGACAAACATGAGCTTGATGCGATACACGCCTTCCGTCCTGACGGAAATATCTTGAAAAACGAAAAAGATGCACCATTTGTCCTGCTCGTCCTTGAGCACCGAGGCGCTTGCCACTGCCGCACCCACAAGGTTTCGCGTATACGATTCGGCCTGACCTTGGATAAAGTTGCCGCCTCCAAACTGCATCGATGAAGAAGCTGGTCCTCTTGCATCGATTCCAGCTCGGTCAAAGGCTCCACCTCGCATGACATCGGGAGAACCTGACCCCTGCGGACCGCCGCGATAGTCTCCATCCGAAGGCCCCTCAGCAAAGTTGCCGAAACTCGGCCCACTGCGATGCGCATACTCGTCCGCTGGATATCCGCCGTGCTGCTGCTGCATGGGGTGGATCGGGAGTGACGAAGCGTGGTGATGCACGAGAATGTTCCTCGGCGCCAGCATGAGATCGTCCGGATGGCAGAGGTCGGTTGCGAGCAAGAAGAGCGAAGTATTGACTTCGAGAGGACTGATTTCCTCTCCTGTCGCTTCGTCGGTGATGACGAGCTTGACGATCAAGGTTGGACTGAGAGGGCGCCTGTCCTTGTCTCCGAATCCACACATCCTAGCTCGACTAGGATGTTGAACCACCACAAGTCGGTATCGCTTTCCATCCTCTACCCGTGAGAACCCATCCAAGCTGGGTCGCTCTGTCGACGTCAACCTCGGTCCAAACTCATCCGCCATGCCACGTGGAGCGGGGACGCCTCCATACGCATTTTCATGATCCGCAGACCGACCAGGCCGCGACAAAGGTGCACCGTAGGCACGTTCCTGATCTTCACGAGCCTTCATCATCTCGAGCTCGTGTTGATATTGCCTTCCTTGCAAAGTTGGACTATGCTGACCGCCCCTCGAGTATTGAGCCCGTTCCGCGTCGCCACGAGGGTATGGGTCGTATCCGGATGGCGGTGGATTGTGAGCGAATCGATCGTGCGATGGATAAGGTCGATGTGGCTCTTCGTTTGGATAGTCGAGACGTTCACGACGTTGGGAAGAATGTTCCGAGCCGTGCGAAGGGCCTGCAGCGCTACCGCCTGCGCGCTCGCGCTCGCGCTCGTCGACTTCTGATCGTGACATGATTGCGCTAGTGAAGCTCCCCCTCTTCGCCCTTGATCTGGTATAGCCGTTCAAGTCTGACTATCAGATGACTCTTCCTTTGTTCTTGAGCACGCTGATCAAGTGAAACTGACCCGCTGTGAGGCCAAGTGATGGCTTGTGAATGATAAGAACGGGAGTGGTCTAGCCTCGGATCCCGAACAATGGATTGTGCGGTGGGGGGTGGACGCCGACAGACGGAACCGAGCTGCATCGAGTAGGATGAAGACAAAAGACAAAGCGACGGATGTTGCGAGTGAGTTGACATGCTTTTGCATACGAGATAATGCGGAACGACTTTCGACTACGGGCTTGGACAGCCCACTGTGCAGCAGAAGAGGGCTGCGACGGTGCCTTGCGCCTGCCCGCCATCCGAGAGACGCCATGCATGCCAGATCAGAACGCTTCGTGGTGGGATCCAAGCCATCTGCATGTATTGCGTATGAATCTCGGACGTCCGTGAGGCGGAATGATCTCCATTGTTGGGTAGGCGACTTGACTGATAGGAATGCATAGTCGGCGATGCCGCTGACACCAAAGTCGAGAAGGTGCGGTTTGCAAATGACCGTGACGCTGAGGGATGCACTTACTGTCGAAGATAGGGTGTTGCCGCGTTGGTTGCCGATTGCGTCTGAGCTGCGATTGTTTGCTCCCAGCAAATGCGGACGGAACGGATGTTGTCTCGTTTCGTGAGGTGACGGGGTTTTCGGCGGGAGCGACGTCTACTTGCTGCGCAACTGCACTTGATCTCGAGTCAGTGAGACCTAGATAGACCGTCTTGACCTTCCTGCAAGCTTTTGATATTGGAACCGACCTTGTGAACTCTTCCGATATGTGCCACGAAGCAAAACGAATCGAATCGAACAGCCAAGGTCGGAATATCCAAGAACGCTGATGGTGTAAACAGAGTAAGCTGCTTGCGGTGTGCAGCCTTCGTCGAAACTCGTCGGGAGATCCGCTAGTGACGATAGGTAGGAAGCAAGAAGAGGAGCTCGAGAGTGGACAGAGCTCGATGAGCGAGTTGCAGAGGGCACAAGTCGAAGTCGTAAGCCAGGCAAGCGCTCGAGGAAGAGAGCCTGTTGGGAGTGAGCTGCGAGGAACGATTGGTCGCCAAGTGTAAAGCGAGACGGTTGCGAAGGATGC
Source organism: Pseudozyma thailandica (assembly GCA_023212835.1). Lineage (NCBI taxonomy): Eukaryota > Fungi > Basidiomycota > Ustilaginomycetes > Ustilaginales > Ustilaginaceae > Pseudozyma > Pseudozyma thailandica. Next base: position 800,885 of record JALCCH010000002.1, read on the forward strand.
AGGAAGTTTTCAAACAGTACGTTGGTGGTGTGAAGAAGAAGGCCACGACTCTCGAAGAAAGCTCAGATGTAGGGCACAGATCAGGTCAGATCAAGAGGAGGCGTACTGTACTGTACAGTACACTTCAGTTTAGTAGCGTGATGGATTCGCACGAGGTGCAGCGGCATGTCAAAGCGAGAGAGGTAAAAGCCGCTTAGGTGCACCGGAAGCTGCGACAGCTGGGTCGGCGTTTGAAACAGAGGCAATGTGCCTGTGTGGCCGGGCAGGATGGCAAACGACTTTCCCATACTCAAACGCATAAGTTCGCAGGGAGAGAAGGAGCGGTTGGAAAGCAGCAGCATGATGCTCGGATGGGAACTTCTCAATGCCACCCTGCCTTTGAAAGCCCAGCCCAGGAACCCTCGATTGCTCAAGTCACATCTTGGGAAGGATCGTCACCGGGGATGAGCCCAAATGGCAGATTCCAGCAAACCTGATGGATGCATGGTCGGTGCCTTGAGAGCCAAGTGCCGCCGCACCCTGCCGCACGTCTGGTGCACGTCAGCTGCATCGCTTAGCAAGAGTAGAGCCATCAAGAAAAAAATATTTTAAAAAACATTAAAAAAATATAAAAACAATTCGTCGGGAAGGCATGCGCGGAGCATGCAAGCCAATTCTTGTATCAAGAATGGAATCGATTGGCAGCTCCAGAGATCATTTCGCCATCAAGCGAAACTCTACGCATTGTTGGGAAGCCAGCACAAGAGGAAACAGGAAAAGGGGGCGGCCTGTGGACGCGAATCGGAGTGCTCTGCAGGCGATACAGTACTTAGCAGCCAGTGCATGGCAAACGCCTCGAGCGTGGTCAAGAAGCAAACATCAATTATTCGAAACGAGATGCCGTCTGCGTTCCAAGTTGCAAACAGTTTTGCCATAAATGAAGCACTCGCTTGCAGAGCGAGAAAAGGTGAGTACTGTACGTAGTAGAGTATACACTACGTCCCTACCCCGAATCAGCCCGGTCAAGTAATGTAAGCTGCTGTCACGCGCCATTTGCAGGAAACTAGAGTTTCCGTTTGCTAAAATAAAAAGGTTGCCTTGTCTTTGGCCTGAAAAGACTTGTGTGGACGCCGACAAAGAAACCCCGGTTGCTTAGTCGAGACAAGCCATCGGTGAGGAAGCTTCTTTTTTTTTACATTTCTGGCTGTGCAGCTGCACATCTTTTGTAGACACGCCTCGTGTGCACCGAAACTCCGGTCGGTAACCGTGCAAAAGCCCAAGGGTCCAGAACACTTTGATCCATTTTCGAGAGGTCCAACTACAGTACTGCTCTTTATTACATGAGGCGTCAGGGTCCCTTTCGATTCGACGCAATTCGACAGCGGAAGGAGGAGCTGGGGCAAAGGAGAACTTCGCTAGCACAAAACCCGTTCCGTGTCTCAAGCAAGCAAGTCAAGGCAAAGACTCGCTTCAAACGTGATTCTCCTCCAACAAGAAGCGGGTGAAACAGAAATTCTTCGGGCTATCCTTCTTTGACAAAATAGAATTGACCTGACCAGAAATCGCCTGACTATCGTGGGAGCTGGTTCTTGTCTGTAGCTCGATAGTGAAGGACATCCCAACGCCATCATTATTCGAGTTGATCCGCACAATGGAATGTCAAGGCACAATGTTCATCTCGATTGTTGCCTCCAAAGTTGCCTGAAACGAATAGCGGTCTCGCATTGTTTAGTAATTGACCTGTTCTTTTGATTTGACCGTGCTTTTATCCGACAATTCGCACCCAGTCGGCAGTCAATCGCGAAGCCATGGGCAGGAAATGGGCATCATGCCAACTGGCTGTACCACGCTTCTTCGTCCCGACAATCATTTGTCTCCGCCAGGGTGAGGCAGATCGTGCAGCGATTCATCATGCAAACAAGTGGCAAGGCCAGACGAAGTTTCATTATACAGCCGGCGAGCATAGCCACTCAATCTTTGTGTGGAACCGCAATTGGCTCGGCTCGGCTCAAAATCCCTCTTCTCGCTTTTCATCATCTTGCCAAGTATACACTTATTCTTGACATTCGCTCCGCAGTGAAGCGCTATGGTTGGGTCCATCATACAATTGGTGCGTGTGCGCTTTCGACGTTCCTGGTTCGCTCTGCCTTTTCCCCTAAATCACAGGACAACCAACACTTTTCGTCATTTTAGCAACTCTTAAGATCGCCTCTGGAAGATTGAAAGTCTCTCCTGTCTCCGTGTGCTTCAATCAAAAGAGTTCCGCACGCTGGAGCAAAAACACGGTGGTGAATTTTCTGTATTCCATTACGATGCAGGAAAGCGACGGGGACATGGCAAGTTCATAACGTGCATGTTTGGACAACGGGCTTATGGATTTCTAGGCCCAGTCTGGACTTTGATGAAATTGTGCAGTCACCGCTTTTTTCAGCTCCCGACTACCACCGATGGCTCTCTGACAAGACTTGCACATTCATCTATAGATCTGCTTTGGCTCCTCCGAACATCCGCTGATGGCCGCCTGGATCGAATTCGCCGACCTGGGCTTTCCTGAGCTACCGGATTGCATGTACCGTGGGAGCGATAGCATCCAGCTGATTGCAATTCACCTGGGCTTTGCATCGCCCTTTGCATAGCTTGATGAGAAGGATGGTGCATCAAACGTCTCCTCTGCAACACCTATGCATTAATCGCGCATGCTGGCGCCATCTCTATTCACAGTGGGAGTCCAACTTGCGGTGAGAGACCGAGACGGACGGGACCCTTGCGAGGGTTCATTACGAAATTTAACCGGAACGCCGAGACCGCCTCGATTGCACAGATCAAAGATTAAGCGGGGCCTCAACCCCGATGCTCAACTGCACCTGCCATATTGCAATTGCATCCTCGTGATTGGACAAGAGACGATGTATTCCCATTCAAAGGCACCCCGTCAGATCAATGTATCAAGAAGCTTGTGCTTCCGCCGATCTTGCAAAACTGTCAAGATCAATCGACTACGTCGGATGTGATTCGAGATGACCAACGGACATCGTCCAGATGGGAAAGTGCCAGGAGCCTCGCCCGGCAACCGACTCACAAGCATGCATCCTGAGTGTGTGTGTCCATTCTCACTCGAACCCTGATGTGGCAGAGCCGATCTCGGCTGTATCGGACGGTTTGAGCTGCCTCTCAACTCATGTTTGTACTGTCACGCGACAAGTTTTTGGACCACGGCTCGCTTTGCTCAAATCGATCCCTGGCCAGATGATGTAGTGAAGACCTAGATGGAGCGGTATGTGCTGCCGAGATTCTTCATCGATCAGCCAGAATTCGCTCAGCGACTGCAAGACTCACAGAGCAAGCTCGGGTCCTCAGTCTCACTCAATTCAGGTGATGCAGCCATGCCAAGGCCTTGATGTATGCCGCATCGTGCCGCAGATTCTAGGGAGCCAACACCGTAGACGAACCATCATGGATGACGAAACTCTCATACGCAGACCACTTGCATCAAGGTTTGTGACGTTCCTTTTCCCAATTGCAGGCCGCTAACTCTATTCGGGCAGATCGGCCTCGTCGGCAATGGGCTCGCAGAGCTGTGCTTCTATCGGGCAGTCAAGTACATATATCATTATAAAGCTCAATACGCGGATCTCGGAATTTTGAAGATCGGGACACGATGCATTCCCCACAATTTGATGACTTTTTTGACGTTTGGAAGAAGCAGAGCTACCTCCTTCGAATCAACCACCAACCCTCGTCTCTCACACACTTCAGTCACGCTCGTTGCAAACATCGAGCGATGAATGGGGACTACGCCGAAGCAAGTGGCTCAAGCTCAGCCAGCACAGCCCACCTGCTGCTACGACAGGTCTTGGACTCCACCAAAGTCTCGGATGCTCAAGTATCACAATACTATCGCGAGCGATTGCAAGATCGTCGAATCCAAATCACCAATCTCGATCGCGCTCGGCCCAAGACCGGCGGGAACGACAATGATGCTCGTATCAGAGCTGAGCGCAAGCTTGTCAAGCGCAAACGAAGAGTCAAGAGCGAGCTGTCCGAGCTCAAAAGACTTCGCATTGAAGCTGGACGCTCTGCAAAGCACTCCGCGTCCGATGAGCAGACCGCAGAACGGGCTTCTGAGGAGGACATCAGAGCACAAGATGACTTGACGGAGAAAGAAACGGTCAAAGTCAAGCAGAGACTCTTGTCAGATGCCACAAAGCAGCTCAAGCGCTTGCAGTCTGCACCACGACACCGCACCAATGAAGCGAAAAAGGTTGACAAGTCTTCGCGCAAGCCCCTCAGCCGTACACAGCGCAAACGGATGGGCCTCGAAGACACCGATGCCAACATCAGCTATGACCTTGTCAAACCGCTGCATGACATGTGGTGCTCATACATTCAGCAGCTGCTCAATATTGTTGCAATGAACGGCAATGGTCAGCTTGTCTCGAATCCTCAATTCGACCCAAAGCAGCTCGCTACCATGTCCTCAGGAACCGTCAGCGCTATCCAAGCATCCTTGATCAAGGCCGATCTGTGTGGTGCCGAGGTCGAGGTGGTCCGTGCCGCCAATCCCTCCCTCGTCTCGCAGACCGGTCTTGTTGTCAAGGAGACCGAGCATACCCTCATCATTGCGGCGACGCCTCAGAAAGGCAACGGAAAGATACCGAAAACGAGCAGCGCAACCCGCACTATACCCAAGAAGAATGCGGTCTTCGCCATCAAGGTCCCGCTCGCCTCGAACAAACAGTCTGCGGAATCGGGCCACCTTCGCTTCGAGCTCCACGGTAATCATATGATGCACACGCTTCCCTCGAGAGCTACACGAAAGTACAAAGCACGACCGACCATCGACTTCTAAGCATCGCGACTCTCGTATACCACCGCAAACATCCTCATTCGACCACCCTGTATTTGTATCTTGACCCGCAACATCTTTATATCAGCATTTGACTCGGACATTTATCGACAGACGTGGTTGATTTTCAGAGCAGCGCTTGTTCGCACAACAGGCAGCTTGATAGCATGAAACTTTGAACCAGAAAGGCTACCTTACAAAGGTGAATCCAGAGCCGGGAGACAGGCATTCCTTAGTCTGGAATCTGCGAGATGTCATCGACGATGATCTCTTCTCGAGCATTCAGTCGGTGACGGAGAGCGGCCGACGCCTTGTACACTCCCTTCCTCAGACGGTTGATCGATCCGAGCGGCTTGTGTTCTACCAGTCCATGCCATACATCGAGGCGATTGTGGTCCTCCCAGAAACTGACCCTCTTGGGCGGGAATGATTCTTGGGACGGCACAGTGAGCTTGGCGACAGTGACGTACGGATACTTTTCCTGGTCCCATTCGACACGCACGTCCTCGATGGGTTGATCTTGCAAGTTCTCGAGGAACTGGACTTGAAAGTCGTACGTTGCGTGGTTCGACTTGTAGTACTCCTGGAGCCAGTCTTTAAGTACCGTGTTGCCATTGTCGCTCTCTCCGACCGTCTTGTTCGCGAGCGCTTTCTGGGCGTCCGAGGTCGGTAAGAGCCGGTACTTGACGACGTAGTCACCGTAGCGGATGGCCGATTGCGAGTACTGGCGTTGAGCGACGAGGTGAATGTTGGGTGCGGTATTTCTCGAGTTCTGAACCTTGTAATCGTCCCTCTTCTTCAGATCTGCATCCAATCCTTTGCTATCCGGTCCATGCAGCAGACGCAGAGCGATAATGTCCCTACATGTCCTAGCATTACCGAGCTCTAAATTGGGGCTCGAGTTGAATTCAAAGTCTTGTGTCTCTGGATCCTTCATGTCCTTTCGCAACTTGGGGCCCTTGGCACCAAAGACCTTCAAGCCGATACCTCGTGGTTGCGGGACACGGTCATCGATCAGATCGGTCGTCTCGGTCGAGTATCGCATTGCAACGGGGAACCTGGCGCCGGCATTCTTGAAAAGACCTTGGTAGAGGTGAGAGTCGAGACCTTGAACCACCTCGAGCTCGCCCTTGACGATGCCTTGGGTCTTGACGTGCGTACCGGAGAAGGCGTGACGATGGCACTCCCATACAGCTTTTTGGGCAGTGTTGATTTGCCTCTCAACTTCGTGGATCAGTTCGTCTTCTTCGGGCCCAGCGCCGGATTCGACGTTGGGGTCGTCCCATCGGATCAAGGTTCTGGTCATGTTGGCGAGATTGTGGATCGGTTGGATGAGCAAAGATGACAGGGCGAAGCAGCTCGATGGTATCACTCCATCCCGACAGCGGGGCTTAGCATATATAGCCAGGTCCGTCGACGAGAGCATTCAGAGAGCGTGATTGGCTCTTTGGGCGGGCCAACGGGGTCTCACTTTGCCGCTTCTTGCTCTCAAGCGATGGTTTCCGTTCCGGTACTCGACACTCTAGCGCTGTTCGGGCTTCCATTTGACAGAAGTCGCCAAGCTTGGACGGTAGAGAAGGAGGCACCATGTGATGCGATTGCCGGGACGCCGCTTCAGCAAGAGCGTGTGCGGCATCTCGTACATACCCGACATTGTCTCTTCCGGGCTTCCATGCTCCCATACGCCGCTCGCTTCTACCTCCTGCTTCTCTCGGGCTCGTCGATACTGTACGGTCTTCATCAGCCTGCACATCTGTGCACCTGCAGCGGGTGCCTGCCGCCTAACTCGATCGGCGATTCATTCACATTATTGCATCAGTCATGCCGCTACTCGTACTGTACATGATCATTCTCTCTGCTATACACGATCTTTCAGCTCAACGCGCAAGCGCTGATCAATCTACCATCATAGCACGTGCTAGTTGTGAGCCGTCGCCGAGGATTCCGAGCTCTGCGCATCTTTCGCAGCATGGTTGAGACCAAAACAGACGCTAAGGGGTAGGCGTCATTGAAAGGAGCACTCAAGCTGAACTGTCAGGCTTCAGAAAACGAGCAGACGGCGAATGACGGCTGTTCGCTTAAGAAAAATCGGGGTAAGTTTGGCTGCACATGGCTTCTAAGTATTTCTTTTCAAAAGCCGACGGGGGCCTCATGTCGCGCGGTTCGCATCTTTGGTTCATCCGGTCTTTGCATCAACTTGAACGCAACTATACTTTCTTCAAAAGCGAAATGATACGATAACATACCGAGTCAAAGAGATACAGTACCAGGCCGGCTTGATAGCAGGGAACAAAAAGCTTTCGGCGAATGTCACAAAACGCTCAACTGTTCGCCGCTGCTTGTATGCCATCCGCTTGCATCGCAAATTCCCCGCCTCCATCATCTTCACCTCTCCCCTGCTGCTTGCGAAATCCCCAATGGCCCAATCCAGCTTCAAAAACATCTCTCATCAAGCACACACTCACCAACCTCACAAAAGTATAGGTATGAAAAGCGGTATCCTCAAATCCAATCCCCACCCCCCCAAAACGGAGTGAGTGGGCGGAGAGGACGACCGCAGTCATTATTACCAGCAACTGAAAACTAAGAGAGAGTGTGGATGGTCCAAGCGACGCAATGAGAAGAACGAGCACTATGCACAAGGAAAAAACAGGATGCAAGGAGTGAAAAGGTTCAGCTCCGACCCACTGATGTGATCGGATCAGAGATGTCTATAAAGAAGAAGCAACGTGGCGATAACTTAAAGCATCAAAGCGAAAGCAGCAGCGACGGCACCGAGGCTGACGGTGGAGGCTGTAGCGACAAAGCTGGTAGCACCGGAGGTAGACTGACCCTTGGTGCTGGACGAGGAGGAGGAGGAAATGCTGCCAGAGCTACCGGAAGAAGAGGAGCTACCGCTGGATCCGCTGCTTCCGGTCGAGGCAGCGCTGGCAGCGCTAACAGACGAAGTGAATTTGGCCTGAGCAGCCTTAGCACTTCCACTCGCCTTGGCACCGGCGCCACTGCCATCAAGGTCAGCGAAAGCCGTAGTATCAGGAGCCCTCGAGCTTCCCCTGGGAGCATCCGAGTGGACAACGTTGATAGCCTCACGAGTGGGCAAGATGCTGTCGACAGTCTGGACCCTGGAAGTCAAGTTCCATTGGTTCTGGTAGTAAGGCAAACCCTGGAGTTCGGGAACGGCACCGACGCGCCAGTGGTTAGCCTTGAGAGCGCGGTGGTAGGCCTTGAAAGAGTCGATGGCCTGGTCAGTGGTCTCGTGCTCGAGCGAGATGAATCCAGTGCGGTCGGTGCTGTTGGCCCACGAAGTCATCTCGCGAATGACGCCGGTCTTGGTAGCGCCAACACCGGTGGTGCAGGTCTCGAGCTGAGCAGTGCCGTTACCCTGGCGGAGACACCAGTCATCAGCGTCCTTGTTCCACATGACGGTCTGGAGACCAAGGACCTCGGTGGCGATGGCACGAACACGAGCGTCAACATCGCCCTCGGGGGGACGCCAGTACATGGGGACCTTTCCAGTCAGATCATAGATGATCTGCATAGTCCATCCGAGGTCACCCAGGATCTCCATGTCGGTCTTACCGGTCTGGAGAGTGTGGGACCAGGTGTGCACACCGAGGTGCATGGGAGGGTCAGACTTGACGTACTCGTCCATGGCGGTAGGGTTCCAGACGATGGCAGACCCGATGAGGAAGTGCGTCGCGCTCTGCTTCTGGTCCTTGAGGTACTCGATGAGTTCAGGCGACTGAGGAGTGGGACCATCGTCGAAGGTGACGGCGACGTAGTTGTCAGGCGCGAGCCAGATGTCACCAGTGTCGCACTTCTGGACAGTCCAAGAGCAGACGTTGGTCATGTCAGTACCGGCAGGGTAGACAGTAGCACGAGTGTTGGGATCAGTGATGGAGCGAGGGATGGTGGGGATGAGACCGGCGTTCTTCTTGGCGTTGTAGCGGTCGACCCAAGCCTGGGGAAGCGAGCTGGCGGGGGGAGGGTCGGAGCCAGCAGGAGGGTAAGGCATGCCGTTCTTGGAAGTGGTGGCGAGCTGACGCTTGGTGAGGCTGTGGTGTTCATCACGCTTGGAGGCGAAAAGGTGGCCAGCTGGGTGTTCGGAAGGGTTGACAAAGCCTCGCTCGTGACGACCGGCGGCGGAGACGAGGGGAGCGGCCAGAGCCATAGCTCCAACAGTCAAGGTGGTGAGACGCATGACGAAGCACAGACACTATCTGGGGAAGGTCGTGAAGGGAAGATGCGATCCGGAAAGGGGGATGAAGATGAGAACGCCGGGAGCGAGTGTATAAGTAACAAGAAAGGATCAGTAAAGACTGTGGGTAGCAGCGAGTCAAGTCGCTTGCCGAGTTGGGATCTATCCGTTCTCGAGGTGTTGAGAGACGGAAGGGAAGAGAGACGAGATTGGGAAGACGGTGGGAGGGAAGGAGGAAGGGATGAGGTGAGAGAAGACAATCAGGAAGAAGGGAGAACAAAACGAGGAAAAGGAGAGACAGCACGACCCACGCACACACGCAACACCCATCACACTAAATCAGTCAGTCTCTGAAACACGTCTCTGACAGCAGTTCGGAGTGGATTGCTTGCATCGTTCTCTATCTTGAAGAACAAGACGCCGGGATCCCTCGTCCTGGTTGAGATCACATCCGAGCCATCCTACACTACGTCTTTGTTTGCTGATGGTAGGCAGGTCTTCTCGAGTCTGGTCGGATGTCACAGGGGCCAAGTGCTGTTGCTGCGGATCGATCCGCAACGAAAGTAGACGAGCGGATCAGCCGAAGCAACACTGCAGCAAAAGGCGCCATCGGAGTCTCCGAGAAGGAGCCTTCACACGACGTCGGATGCAAGCCAACACTCAGTGAGATGACAGCAACAACACATTCACACGAAACCCACCGCCACTTCTCCCACGCGTCGGATTCATCTTGACCTCATCCACATCCCCCTTGTTTCCGATTCTAATTCTGCGCGTGCTCAGACTCATTCTGCGTCTCGCGAGAGTGAGTCGAAACGAAGCACAATCCATGATGACAAGGGCCGTGGGCCGTGTTCGAGCGAGGGACGGATCTAAATATGGGCTGCAACCGGACTGCCAAGAAACTCACCTTCGGACACTTTACCGCAGGCAACATCTTCTCTCGCACCCACCGAGCGGGTGGGACACCAGACTGCAGTGAACAAATGGCAAGACAAAAGGAGGGCATGAAGTTGCCAAGCCCTTCCAGAATGCATCACGCACATGCATGTGCATGAGTTGAGCTGCCTCGCCTCTCTTTCGCCCGTTCGGTGCTGCCAATTTATGCAGTGTGAGGATTCAGTGTTGCGCTGGCATGCAGACGCGCCTGCATGTCTGCTGCGGTCGCCTTTCTTTTTCCACCGAGGTCCTTCCCTGCGTGACCTGTCAAGATCAGAGACTCCCACTACATACCAAAAGGGGCACTGCAACTGGCCTCCCACTAATAACTTTATGCAGATCTTTCGCATTTGTCAAGTCATGATCAAGTCTATGTATCTCCAAAGCCTAGCTCTTGCTCGTAGGTGAAAGCATCGATGCAAACAGGGATGGAATTGCATTTGTGAAGCTGCACTACAACAAGAAAAAGGCGAAACTCAGCAGCCGAGACGAAGCTTCTGCGTTTCGTGGGTTCTCTCGTAGATCCTTTCGAAAGCTTGGCAAACATGCCCAAATCCTGTTTTACAGCACTTTGATTTTTTTTTGGCTGTGTTTTTTCAGCCTCGCTACGCACTACTGAGACCAACACCGAAATTTCTCTCGGGGCCCAAGTCAACGCCGAGCACCACGGAATTCCGCCAGTCAGTCTCAGTTTGGGCCAACCTTCTCGTCTTACTCACAGGAAGTACAGTAAGACATGGCTATGCCTTGCTCCCTGTCCCTGCCTCTGTCTGCGATATTGTGAGAGATACTGGGAAGCCGGTGATCTCGGCGGATCTGTCTCTGTTTCGAGCATGCCAATCTTCTTGAAACTCATCTCGCTCTGCAAGCCTGTGCGGATTAGATCGCAAAATGCATTCCGCAGACAGTTTAGTGCTATTCTCGTACACCTTCCCTGCTGCATGTAGAAGGCCCGTTCTACCTCGTAAATCTCTACGTCATCGCCTATTGATAACCTTGGAGGTTTCGCGCTGCTACAGAACGTGCAGAATCTAGCCTCGTTTGGGCGTTGTCGCATCCCGAACTAGTTTCCCGAGAATCCAATCGAGTGGAAAACAATGGCAAAGTTCCGACGCCAAGCACCGACTTCCGCGCTCCTCCGCTACCTAGCGTTGGTCGTTGTTCTAGAGGATGCTGTCAAGCACTGCTTTGCTCCGCTCGTCAGAGGCAAATACCGGCAAACATTGTGCTGTGCTGTAGTCTTTGAGATAGTGTCAGAATTGTGATCTGGCTTAGATGTGTAGGTGCCAGTGTCGATGTGAAGGTGGCACTACACAAGCATCCTGAGAACAGAAATGCAACCCAGCCAGTGCTGTTTAGTCAAATACAGTACATAAATGACCATCTGGCCAAGATGAACATCTGCGGCCATAGAACCTTGAAAGCACCGCATCCCGTCCGATCTGCGAAGTTAAGCAAGGTATCGCCTAGTCAGTACTGCGGTGGGGGACCACGCGGGAATCCTAGGTGCTGCAGTTCTTTCTTTTTTTATGTCCTTTTTGGCACCATCTTTTTTCACTCCGCTTTCGGCCTTCGCGAATTTCTGATTCCTACTTCCGAACAACGAAGCCGTGGGTCGGATAGACCACTTCTTGGGAGAGGCTCTTTCTTTTGACACCTCTAGCTGGACTTGGGTGTACACTGCGTTCTTTGAGCCTGGCACTATTGCACAGAAGCGACAATGAAACCCCGTGGTATAAAAAGGCACAAATACTAGCAATGATATTCCGTGAGCAGAGTATTGGTGCTAGAAAGTACGATCGCATGTAAGAATACAGAACAGTAGCTGGCTCTGGAACGCTTGCTTAGCTCTGCGAGGGAGCTACCGCCGGCGACTGGCTCTCAGCTGGTCGAATGGTGGATTTGCCCAATTCCAAAAAGTCATCTGCCGAATCCGAAGCCCGGTTGAACGTGTTCGACGCCAATGCTGCCACGCGCTCGTTTGCAGCAACAACCTGAGCTACACTTCCCAGGCTTGCCGCATCCACCTTGCCCTCCTTGAACGCCTTTGCAGCCTCCAAGTAAGCCTCACCCGAAGTAAAAGTCTGATCGGTGCGCTTGACCCTGACCGCCTTTGTCTGTTGTGCGTCAGCGGCTGCATTGGCCGCATCACCGGACATTCCTCCTGCAGCCCAAGCAGCCCACGACTCGAGCGCCTTGTCCTCCTTTTCGAATCCTCGCTGTGTCTCGGTCTTGCCCAGATCGGCACCATAGTATTTCGCCTCCAAGATAGCATATCGGCTAGCATGTTCGTGTTCGGCCTTCAATCCGTGGTAGGAGGAAAGCGTGTTGTGGTATGCTTGCGAGAGCGAAAGTCCTCCCTGACGATGTGCGGCCAATGTGCATGCAACAAAGTCCTCGACACTTGGGTTCCTGCCATACGAACGCAAACGCTTAGGGTCGCCGTGAACTCTTGTCTCGCTTCCCACCTCTTCGCTCATCTCGACCAGTGTCTTGGGACGGTACGCTTCCCATGGGTGATCGCGGAAAAATTGCTGTCGGATCTTGTCCTCATCGTAGACGATGGGCTTTGGTGTGAGCTTTGGTGTGAGAGTGCGCGACTTTTTCTTCGAGTTGGTAGAATCTCGACCATGCGGTTGTCGGGCCGCTGCCTTCGAAGAAGAGCCTGCCTTGGCGGAGGCGGCCTGTTGTGTGGAGCGGAGACGCGGTGGAAGGTCGGTGTCGGGTCGCTTGACGACGTGACGAGGAGGCACAGCGACGGGAGGGTGGTTGTTGACTGCCTCGAACCAAGCCGGAGGGGTCTTGAGGAAGCCAGACTCGAGCAATCTCGAGACGGTCTGCGGGACCTGTGATGGGATTCGGCGGGGCATTGTTGCAAAGTTCAAGGATCTCGTCGACGTCGATGCCCAAGGGAACGGAGATGATGTAGATGGTGACAAGGCAGTGAAGGTATCGGGAGCTGTGGATATCGTCTGGTACCGGAATGTCCATGTTTGTCTGTGAGCTGCAATTGAATCGGCAGAAAAAAGAGGTTGGCTAACGGACCTTTCTTCCTCAGACTTGGTTCACGTGACGCTGGCATCCTGAGCATCCCGTGCGAAAGAAAAAGATCAACGCGTGTTAGTTTGCTTTCGAGATGCGCGGCACGCGAGACAGGGGCTTTCTGGAGAAAAACACCTTTTGGCTGAACCCTGAATTGAAGACTTTATGCAGCAAAGAACAGACTCAAAACTCAGCCATGCACGCTCTCGCTCACGCCTACACACACTTACAGTGGAACTACGCCGAGGTGGAGGTTTGAATGTCTTTCTCACTCTCCTTCTTTCAGGAGATCATGTCCCTATCTTGATGACACTGTAATGCTGTTGACCTTCGAAGTTGATCTTGTCGTACAGCAACCTCGATGTGCTTGAGCAATGTCACCGTTGACGAGGGCCCATTGAAGCAAACTACACTTGATGGTCGGGGTCGAAAAAGGTACCATCACAACATTCGAAAAGACCAACACTTTATGTTCGAGTACCTGAAGTTGGCTTAGCTCGCCTGTGCTGATGGCCACATCGGTCGATGGTATCACTTCAAAGGATGCCAATGAGACTGAAACATGAACCTGTGATCCTCTCGATGAGGATAGACATAGTTAGGAGCTTATTCTAGAACAAGATCACGAGAGGGATGTGCGTGTGAAATGGAGAGAAAGGGTGCATGTTTCAGCTGGCCGAGCTCTGATTTCCGAGAAAACACAAATCCGCCCTTTGCTAATGTCACTCTCAGACAAACACCCGAACCTCGACACTTGACCCTCTCTCTACACCATCATCCCCGACCTCTCTTTACAACACTGCAGCACCCATCGTGCGCGCGGTCAACTCGACAAATCGATACATCATCTCTGTATCGGTCTCACGACCCTTATTACTACTCGGCGCAACACTTCATCTCGCACTGGTGACTCAAGATCGATACGTCTTACAATTATCTCGCTCGGGCCCTGACTGCTAACTCACGGAAGGGATTGACAACAACGCTTGTACATGACTGCTGTCAGCATGGCTTCCTGAATCTATTCTGCCAAGAGAATCATCTCCATCTTCAACTACATCTCACCAGTCAAAGCCAACCGTGGCTGAGGCGAAGAGCTTCACACTAGAATGGCAGGTCGTGAGCTGCTGCAGGTCCTCCTGCCAGGCAATGCGGCTATCCTCTCCGCTTCTGTTCCATCAACAGCCTCCACTTCCATTCAGGATTTAATCATCGCCCTCCTCACCGATCAAACCAATGCCAAACAACTCACCGCTGCATTCGGTGCACACTTCCGACCTTGGGCCTCCGCTACATCCAATGACTACGAGAGCTCAGAAAGGTGGCTGATCGATCATCACGGACAGCTCTGGGGTGTGCAGTGTGTTCAAGTCACAGAACCCAACCATGAGTGGAAGGAAGCAGAACTCAAAGCTATCGGAGATGGTATCGTTCCGTTGCAGACCGGCGTCTTCGGTTTCCTTCGAAGTCTCGCGGAAGGCTCCAAACAGACAGAGCAAGGTGAAGGCTCCCCCGCGACGGCAGATCTCTCCTCACCCACGGCCTTTTCCGACTTTCTTCTCTCGTCACATCTCCACACACCACGACTTCGCCTCGTCTGTGGCGCACCTGGTCTCAGAGTACGACTGCGTTTTGGCCATGTCCCCGAGATCTACGATGGCTGGGATCAGAGAATATGGTATCTGCCTGCAGATTCCTCAATTTCGGGTGCATGTGGTGTCGGCTCCAGCGTCGGCGATCTTGTCGAAGCTGTCTGTGAAGAGCTTGGAATCCGCAGAGTCGTGCTTCAGGGGAGCAAGTCAGCACGAGTCGTCTACGCGCTATCACCCTTACCTTCGACTCCAGCATCTGCTCCGGCTCCCATGCCGCCCCCCGCTCCTTTGCCAGACATCGCCTCTTTACCGCAACTGCTTCGTGAGCTCGACAGCCCTGACCCTGCGCTCATGTTCACCATCAGCGCCAGCTGGCTTTCCAAGCTTGGAACAGTAGCCCAAGGCTTCTCGAAACATGCTCGACGTCAAGGCTCGAATGGCGTTCCTGCCGCTGAGAACGGTCAGCCGGCCCTTTCCAGCTCCCCGACCAAGCAATCTGGCGCAAGGACAGGCATGCTTGGTCTCTGGGGTTCTGCGAGTGTGAGCAAGGCTACCGCAGCCTTGTTACCTGCTTCCTTCTCGGCGCCTTCGACAGGCACATCGCATACATCAAGCAAGACGGGAGATGCTGAATTGGATGCTCTCTCTATGGAGCTCAGCTCAGCGGGCTTGTCTGGCAATCAAGGTGATGACGAAGATGATGACGCAGGTGGGACGCTGAAAGGCAGCAAGCCAAACACGCCAGCTCTGGCCAACGCAATTCTGCCAGAAGACACGCAGACTGAAGGTGGGCTGAAACAAGATCTACCATCTAGTCCTGCGCAGGGGACCATCAATGTCCCTAAAAGTCGTCGTCACCAGACACCTTCAGCTACCGCGAGATTAAGTAGAATGTTCGAGGGCTGGATAGGAGGCAGCGGCGAGCCACTATCGCCGTCATCGCCCATTGTTGCAACAGGATCGGCGCAAATGCCTGAGACACCCACAAATCCCAATGCCCGTCGTGTCCCCGGTACGGTTGGTCGTAGTGGCAAAACCTTCAGTGTCAGCGGACCGCTCGAGCTCGAGAGCGACACCAGCACGATCTCCCGCTCTCCTTCCATCGGTTCTCTCGGCCAACTCTCTCCCGTCCCTGTGGACCTCGACAGCGCGGAAGAGCTTGCAGCCCGCTTCGAAAAGCTCATGCAAGATTTAGGCATTAAGGGAACCAGCCGCTCGGCCATGCTTGCCCTTCCAGACGACCGCAAACGCTTCCTCATCAGCCAGAACGAAACAGCCAAAACTTCGACGCCATCAAAATCGCGCAACTCTACTGTAATGCACGGAGACAAGCCCGTATCGCCAACACTCAGCAACTCGTCAGACACTATGGGTCGTAGCTCTGTCATCCCTTCCGGCTGGTCCAATCGCTTCAGCATTTCCAGCATAACGTCGTGGGCAGCAGGTGACCAAGGTGCATCTGCGATGCATGCCGACTCAAGTCCACGTGCCAGCATATCTGGCGATGTATCAAGTCAAGCAAGTGGTAGCACACGCCCGACGACCGTGCTTTCTGAGACTGGCTCGCTCGGGTCATTGGACGCGAGACCCCATGCCAACGGTGAGGGTACGATTCGAGCAAATCACACCGGTAGCAGCGCAGGCGTCGCTGCCAGTCTCTTCAGCAGCTGGTGGGGCGGAGGCAGCACTATCGCTGGTCAGCAAGCAGAAGGCGACGAGAACGAGCGCAACGCGGCACTGGGACACGTCTCGAAACTCAGGGACGGAAAACTCGGTCGAAAGGACCTCTTCAAGCATCTTCTCTCGCTTCGCGTCACACTCAGCAGCGCGAAGCTTTCATGGATCGACAGCTTCCTGCATTGCGATGGACTCGGCGTCTTGGAGCACATCATGCAGCTGGAGACGGATGGCATCGTCAACAGTCTCAATAGTAAGCAAGCCAAGCATGCCGAGCGCAAAGAGATGTCAGACGCGATTTTGCTAGAAGCAGTCAAGTGTCTGCGCACGCTCATGAACATCGAGCTGGGATTCGAAAAGGTGCTCGAGCAGCCCAATCTGGTCAACTACATCGCCTTCGCTCTTCGCTCTCCCTCCTACAAGCTTCGACTCCAGGTCGCTGATGTTCTGGCGGCTCTGTGCGTGCTTTCGCTCGAGGATGGCCATCGCATGGTCTGCGGAGCACTCTCAGAGCTCAAGGTGGTCACCGGTGAACGCTTCCGTTTTGCCTTTCTGGTGGAAGATCTGAAGCCCAATTCGTCCAGCGACAGTCTCAGCGACGCATGGGACTCGTCCGTCGATCTCGACGACGCTGATGCAAACGAAGCTATCGAATGGGAGTACAAAGCCGCAGCAATGGTGCTGATTAATGCCATCACAAATAGTCCAGAGGATCTTGAGGAACGCATCTCGCTGCGTGACGAGTTTGCCCGACGCGGTCTCAACGAGGTGCTTGTATCGCTTCGCTATGTTGATCCGCCAGAAAGTTTGGCGACGCAGATTCAAGTATACGTCGAGGAAAAGCAAGAAGACCAAGACGAGTTGCACGACCGAGCTCTGCATATTGGCGGCCGCGACCATGGTGATGATGCTTTGTCCGACCTCGGTGAAGCTGGTGAGATTCTTCGCAGGTCGCAAGACGCCCACGAGGACCTCTATCCGATCATGATCTCTATCCTGCGTCACACTTCCAGCATCCTCGATCGTGACATTGACCATCAATTCAAGACGGACCTTCTCTTCGTGGTGGACAAGTACGTGGAGCAGTCGGTCCATGTGGCCGATTTCGACGAAGGATGGCGCAGCTTCATGCGATCCTACCTTGCCAACATTCAGCATCTGGTTGGCAAGCAGGCCATGATCAAGGCGAACAGAATGAGCGATACCAGCACGGTGCCAAGTAGCTTCATCGAAGAACTTGAAGGTCTGCGTGCCAAGGTGGAAGAGCTCAGCGATGACAAGGCCGAGCTGAGGACCAAGCTCAACGAGCAGACCGCCGAGGTGATCACGCTCCGAAGTCTTCCAGGCGCAGCTGCTCTCCGTCAGGACTCTCCGGATGCGGAAAGTGCACCCTCAGGTCCACCTTCCACCCTGCCGAAGCGTGGCGACAAGGAGAGCTTTGCTGGTGTCATCCAACGTCTGGTCGCAAAGGAGAAGCAAGTCATCGAGCTTCAAGCCGAGCTCGACCGCCTCTCTTCTGCCGCAAGACCGAATGAACGTACCGATGGTGACGAACGAGCAAAGAAGGATCGACTCGAGCGAAATCGCCAGTGGAGCAACCTCATGGACGAGATCGCCCGTCACAAGGAGCAGCTCGCTGAATCGGAAGCCAACAATGAATCGAAGGAACGAGAGATCAAGTATCTGAAGCGCGCCCTTGAAGCTGTTTATGGTCGTTTCCAGAACGGGATTGCTCAAGCGCAGGAAGAAGCTGAAGCAAAAGATAAGGAGGCTGAAGCGACCAAGGCGGGCACGGCCAACTCAGAGATGGAGGCGGATATGATGGCTCGTCGCACCATCGAGGCGCTCAGCAAGAAGGATTCCGAAATCTCGGAATTGCGTGCAGATGTGGCCAAGTTGCAGGAGAGAGCGCTCAAGTCGATGGAGGCCGCCAAGGTCACCGAGCAGACTGAGGTCTTACAAACGCAGCTGGACGAGAAGGACAAGCAGATTTCCAAGCTGAGGGGCGAAATGGCCAAGCTGCAGGCCTTGCTGTTGCAGCTTCAGCTTCAGCCCGCCGGAGCAGAAGTCGCGGGGTTGGGACGAGCAGCGACAGTACACAGGCAGGCCCCAAGGCCTCCTGGAGCTCCACCAGTGCCAGGCGCTGCGTCTGGCGTAGAGGCGAGAACAGCACCGCTTCCGCCAACTCAAGCGGCGGAGGCAGCGTCGAAAGCGAACGATAGCTCAAGTGCGCGGGCAGCACCAGATGCATCTGGACCTCCTCCTCCACCTCCTCCACCGCCCCCTCCTCCCGCTGCACCCGGCCTGGGTACTGCTGTTCCCGCAGGAGGGGTCGGTGCCCCACCACCGCCCCCTCCTCCTCCGCCGCCTGCTCCAGGAATGCCGTCGAGCGCTGGCATTGGAGGCGCTGGTGGACCACCACCACCACCACCTCCTCCGCCGCCTCCTGGACCACCTGGTATGACCACTGGAGGGCCTCCCCCGCCACCGCCGCCTCCGCCTACTGGAGGAGCTGCAGGTGGACCACCGCCTCCACCACCACCGCCGCCTGGGGGTGTGGCACCACCTCCGCCGCCACCAGGTCCGTCGAATATACCCAAGCCGCCAGCCTTGCCTGCGATCCCGAAGAAGAAGCGCAAAGCTCTTTTCTGGAACAAGCTTCCGGCGCAATCGTTGACGAGCACAGTGTGGAGCGACCTCCCAAAGACGTCAGTGGACGTCGCCGGTGAGATCGACCGCCTAGATGAGCTTTTTGCCATCGGCAGCAAGCCTGTCGCACCTGTTCCCGAGGCGAAGCAGAATGGCCGCAAAACAAACCCTACCACTCTGCTCGACCTCACGCGCGCACAAAACGTTTCTATTGTCCTTACGCGTATCAAGCTGCCTTTCCCCGAGCTCCGCACTGCCATCCTCCAATGCGACGAATCCGCCCTCACTATCGACAATCTCAAATCCATCAAGTCCTGCCTTCCGACCACGGAAGAGCTGGAACTTGTACGCGACTTTGACGGGAATATCGCCTCGCTCAGCAAAGCCGATCAGTTCTTCAAAGAGATGCTTGGGATTCCGAGATTGACGGAGAGGCTCTCGTGTATGGTGTACATGCGGAAGTTTGAGCTGGAGCTGGAGGAGTTGAAGCCGGACCTGAGGACCTTGAAGCATGCGGTGGACGAGGTGAATGCGAGCGCAAAGTTCAAAGCGGTGCTGCATACGGTGCTGACGATCGGAAACATGCTCAACTCGTCGACGTTCCGTGGAGAAGCGGCAGGTTTCCAGCTGAGCGACTTGCTCAAGTTGAGAGATACGAAGCCGTCCACACCGACACCCGCGACACCCACGCTGCTACACTACCTGGTGAGGGTGCTGAACAAGACAGACAAGACCTTAGTAGGGTTTTTGGATGACTGCTCTCACGTCGAAGCAGCGGCTCGACTGTCGACGACTTCGATCATGGCTTCGATCACAGCACTAATTTCGGGCCACGAGACGGTCAAAGAGGAAGTAGCGACGCTCAAGCGGATCGGAATCTCATCGCAGTCAGATCGATTCTTGGACGCTACCGCCGACTTTTTGCGCCAATCAACCCCGCAGGTCAAGGCACTTGAACTGGCCGGCACCACAGTGCAAGCTTCGCTGAACAAGCTTCTGACCTACTTTGGGGAGGACCCAACTCAGACGAAACCGGAGGATTTTTTCGGACTTCTGTCGAGCTTCGGCCAGGCACTCATGCGTGCTGAGGAGGACACTCTTCAAGCAGATCGCAAGGTCGAATTGGAGGAAGCGAAGAAGCAAAGAGCAGCAGCGCAAAAGTTCCCCGGTTTACGCATCCCTCAATTTGGACCCGAAGTTCGCGGGCCTTTGGCGCACAAGAAGAGCTTCGAGCAACTCGATTCTCCTTCAACCTCGCCCGGTGGAGGGGAGCAAGATGCTACGCCGACTTCATCGCACTTCCGCAACCCGGCTTCCGTGTCTCCGAAGAGAGAAATGCCCTCATCTTCGGAAGCTGGTCGCCGCTCCTACCGCGGGCGAGGCCAACTGGACGAAGCGATCAAAGAACTCCGTGCAGGCAATGCTGCAGGTCGAAAACTGGCCAATGTTTTCAACAATCAGCACAGTACTCCTTCGGCCTCCCCCTCGGTATCCAAGTCACGCCTCTTCGCTAGAGCTACAGCAGAGGTGGACACGGAGACGTCGATCGAGGAAGAAGCCGAGACTGGAGGCGAAGGTGAGGGCACGATTGGCCGCACTCGCTACTCGGCGAGCACCTTGAGAGGAGCAGGAGCAGGAGGAGGAGGAGGGAGCGTGGGGAGAGAGTCGATGTACAACACACTCTCTGGCAACCCCAACGGCACGCTCAGCGGGAGAAAGAGTCTACGAGTCAAACAGAGTGGTGGAGCCAGAAGACCGCTGAGTAGAGTGTTTCTAACGGGCGAACCCGTAACTCGCAACAACGATGATCATTATTGAACTTTCCCCCTCCCCGTCCTCCCTCCACCACCCGCGGGAATGCCGCCTACTACAGTGTAACGTTTATGACGACGGATTCGAGATGTAATGCTAACGATGACCAAGTGCTCATGACCCAACCACTATCACACTCATACTGGCATGGTGTTCGGACCTGAAAACCTTGGGATTGCTCAACCGACCCTGTGTGAATCAAAAACAAGGAACAAGGGGGCGGGGGCAACGAACCAATAATCTAAGCCTTCTTTGTTGAGGGCACCATTGTGACGACCTCTTCTGCGCTCGTCGGATGAATAGCACACGTTTCCTGGAAATCCTTAACCGTGGCACCCATCTTGACAGCCACCGCGAATCCCTGCAACATCTCATCCGCGCCCAACCCCACAATATGCAAGCCTACCACCTTCTCACCCGGCCCCACCACCATCTTGAACGCCGACGGCGCCTTGTGCTCCAACATGCCATAGTACATCGACGTAAACTTGGAATTGTACACCTTGACATTCTCCTTTCCAAACTTGTCATACGCCTCCGCTTCCGACAGTCCCACCGTCCCCGACGTCGGGTGCGAGAAAATCACCGTAGGGATATTGTCATAATCCATATGATCATCCGACAGCGATGCATGGCCGTACAACCGGTTCGACAACTTACGTCCCGCCGCAATCGCCACCGGAGTCAACAACGCTTTGCCCTGAATATCGCCAATCGCAAAAATGTTCTGGACATTCGTCTCTTGATACTTGTCAACCACAATATTGCCCCCCTTATCCAGCTCCACCCCAACCGACTCCAGTCCCAAGTTGTCCGTGTTAGGTCGACGTCCGATCGCCCACAGCAGGCAATCCGCTTCAATCGTCTCGCCTTGATCCGTCTCAATCTGCAGCGGCTGGCCGTTCCCACCCGTCACCTTGGTAATGTTGGTCTTCTGATGTACCTGGAGTCCCGTCTTGGACATGTAGTCCTGCAACGTCTCCGAGATGATAGGGTCAAACGGACGCAGGAAAGTGTCATGACGGATAAGAAGGTGCGTCTCGGATCCAAGGGTGTTGAAAACACCGGCCAGCTCCACAGCAATGTATCCGGCACCAACCACCACCACACGCTTAGGCTGCTGCTTCAGCTCAAAGAACCCATCCGAGTTGATACCCAGCGAAGCACCCGGGATCTTGTCGTCCGACGGAATGATGGGTCGTCCACCAGTCGCAATGACAATACGGTCACCAGTAACCTTGTAAGTTCCAGCGTTGAAGGAACCATCCTCGCCACGCATCGTGACCTCGACCTCGTTCTTTCCCGTCACCTTTCCGTGTCCGCTGAAATACTCGACACCATCCTTGTCCAGGTTCCTATCGTAAATGCCATTGAGCCTACGAACGTAAGCATCCCTCTTTTCGGCAAAGTAGTTCCAAGCAAATTCGGGGATCTTGGGTTTGTTGTCCACATCTCCAAAACCATATTCGGGAGCTTCTTTAAGATGCTCGGCCATATCCGCCGCATGCCACATCAACTTTTTGGGCACACAACCGACATTGACACAAGTGCCACCGAGTCTTCCGTCTTCTTCGATGACGCACACCTTTTTACCGTAGGCGGCGGCACGACGCGAGACACCCATGGCACCCGAGCCGCCGCCGATGACGATCATGTCATAGTGGTCCGAAGTAGGTTTAGCAACGGGAGGCATCTTGATTGAGGTGGAAGTGGAAAAGTGGGAAGAGGTCTGCGCGAGACGTTGGGTTGCAGATGCTGTGGTGTTGGACGACAGCTTGGTTACAGCTCGATGAGGGGACGAAGGAATAGACCTGGACCTGGTCGAAAGAGAGGTGGTGGTGGAGAAGAGAGCTCGTGAAGAGGCAACACGCAGCAGCACACGAGGCGATGCTGCCAAAGTTGAGGTGGTGAGCAAAGGTATCTTGCGTAGAATAGAGACTCCAGCTGGGGTAAGTAGCCGGAGACGATGGATGAGGAATGGAGGAAAGAAAGGATTTATGCGAGTGGGAAGAGAGAAGGAGAGGAAAGACGACGGCCAATGCGTGTGTGGTGTACAGGGTGAAAATGACAGAGTAAAGCCGAGTGTCGACGATCGAAGCACGAGCCAAGCGCTTTTGAGAAAATCACGCAAAATCGAAAATAGTACTGTAAGTCCGGTGAGAAAGCGCAGTCAGCGCAGAGCAAAACGCGCGCTCCAACGTTTGTGTCAGCTGCCGGAGATATCTAGCTGAGCTGAGCACACAGAGATTCGATCAACGCTCAGAATGGTCAAGATCAAGACGGCTATACAGTGCATTCCGGCGATCCTGTAACCGATCATCATCTGCTGCCAATCAAGGGTCTTGAACCGAACACACACACACCAGGACCCTGACGTCTTTCATTCAGTCCTACACTATGCTTTGAGCTTGTTCAATGGGGGTATACTTTCCATTGAGCCAAAGACAAAGACTAGCTCCAAATGTCAACCCATCACTTCTTCTTACCCAACTTCATCCACTTTGGCAACCTGATCTTTTTACTCGCTGAGCTGCCCTTTGTACTCGCTGTCCGTGTGCTACTTGACGAAGGGAGTAACGACGATGAAAGCTGTCTAGCTGTATCCGTACTGCTCCTCCCCACTCCCGGCACTTGCGCCGACGTCGCAACGCTCATCATTGTCTGTGGCATCCTCTCTTGCTGCTGGTTGCGACTGAGTGGACTACCCGCCTCGTCAGAAAAGACGTGGCTCCCCCTCGCTCCATTCCTCGTCGAAGCCTCTCCGTTGTTCGAACCAGGGCTGAAGATGCTGAGCGTAGATAAGGTTCCTCCTGAAGCTCGTCGTTCGGGTAAAGCAGCACGAGCGAGGCGAAGTCTCGCTTCTTTGCGTGCGACTGCACGGTTAGGTGTAATATCAATAATGTCATCCGGATCGCTACCCTCCCCTTCCTCGTCGTCTCCTTCTCCGTCCTCGTCGTCATCCTCATCCGCGTCAATCAGAGCTTGACCAGCAAGCTCAGCAGCGTTGGGCGAGCCAGCATACATGCCTGACCTAGCCGATGTGCTACGACTCATCGCGTGCACTTTGGCCGAGCCATGGCTTCGGACGCTTCCTTGATTACGAACTGAAGGCGACTGAGAGTGAGACGGGCCCTCCGGAGTTCTGGGCGCGTTGAGTATGCTTCCATACCCACGCGGTGTATGCGGACTGGCTCCTAGCAGAGGTTGCTCGCTTGCCTCTCGGTCCATGCCAACACTTTGTTTGCTCACGTTTGGTGAGATGGGCGATGCTAACAGTCGTCTTGCCTGCTCCAAATCCTGCTCATCCAAATTCGTATCTGGCTGCTTGGCACCCACAAGTGCTTCTTGCTGCTGCGCCGCCTCCTCTTCACCATCGCTGAGATACAAACTGTGGGCGTCCACCCCACGCTGATACCCCTCATCATTCGACAGTCCCCTCTGCCACCTCTTGCCCGCAATACCGCCAGGTGGAATCTTGACCCCGACCACCGCAATGTACAACACCCACTCAAACAATGTGAACCCAATCTGCGCTCCCACCAATATCGGCATCGTCGGTTCAAAGTGTCGGAATGCATCACGCCATCTCCACTCGCGCGTAAAGCATACAAGGAATGCGTTTAGCGTGGCAGGTTTAGAGCGAGCCTGGAAGAGCAGGTTGGCAACTGAGGCATAGAAAAGGGTGCTGAGGATCGAAGTGGCAGCTACCGTGACGCCAAGTTGGCGGATGCGGAGCGAGATGCCCACAATGAGATACGCAGCAGCGCGAGCCACCGAAAAGGCAATCACTGAGAGGATGATTTTGCGTCTTTCCCAAGCTGCATCTTCGAAAGGTGGGTCGGTCGTGGGGAGAGACGGGTCGGGTTGGATGTGTTTGGCTTCGGAACGGAGGATGAGGACGCCAAGAGTTAGGGAGACTGCAATATCGAGGACCGCGACAAGCGGAAGGAGCCAGAAGAGCCTCGGTCGAGAGCGAAAGGATGGATCCGTCACCTCAGAGGCTGCGTTGAAAGATTCGTCGAGAGGGGAAGCGGAAGGGACGAGGACATAAGAGCCGGCTCTGCGAGGTGAGGGCTTCGC
Organism: Pseudozyma thailandica; assembly: GCA_023212835.1. Lineage (NCBI taxonomy): Eukaryota > Fungi > Basidiomycota > Ustilaginomycetes > Ustilaginales > Ustilaginaceae > Pseudozyma > Pseudozyma thailandica. The sequence goes on from JALCCH010000002.1 coordinate 825,699, forward strand.
ACGGGTGGACGACATGGTTGATTAGGGTATAGCGTCGTGATTGGTGTCGTTATTGGTTCTAGCTGATATCATGCACAAGAGGACATGCTGAGTAGGATGCAAGCTCACGATCGAGTGTGCATCGTCGCAGTGTCGTCTAAGGTCATCTAGATGATGATAGTTGGAGGATGATTGGTTGTGCTCAGGGGCTCAAGAGTTGACAGCAGCGAGACCAACACGGTTTAAATTTCACGCGCGCAACTTTGTAGCGCAGGGTCCAATTCGCGCCAACCGCCAAGAGAACACACGGCACCCACCACAGTATAAGAACTTGGACGTCATCTATTGCTATGGTGTCTGAAGGCCCTTGTATCCAATACACACCCAGAACTGCTCTCGCGACTCCTTTCGACTGGCAGCCATCTTCTCCGCCTTGACAAATTCAAAGTGTTTCTCCAGAACTTCTTTACGGAACATGTCGGCTTCGTGCGACATGAAGTACTTCATGACCAGCACCGAAGATTTGCAAGCAAGAGAGATGGGAGACTTGCGCGAGTGGTCGGGTGAGACTGATGCGGGTTTCACTTTGAGGGTTGACAAGGCGAAGCTCTGCCATGTTGGAAATGCGGAACAATATCGACAGAGTGTCAGTTCCGGTGATCATCATTGCGCAATGCGGATAGGTGTTGAACTTACTGCAGCGGCTCTACATAACTCGAGAGATGCCTCTGTATCGCTGATGGTGTTGCCCGTCGTATTCGCCATCATGTCGCTGACGACCACATCCACAAACCCTGCTCTCTTTGTCTCGCCGTCCTCATTGCTGCTGTTGCTCTGTGCAGCCTCTTCTACCATCGTCCTAAGCTTGTCCTGCATTGTAGGATCCAGGAAATCACCTTGAATCGACTTGACACCGGCAATGTCCACCACCGGCAGCAGATCTAGTGCGAATACCGGCACGCTGCCTTGTCTCTGCTTGCCCTTCCTTGTCCGTTCCACAATCGCCTGACTCCACCCACCCGGTGCAGCCCCCAGATCTACAATCACCCTTCCTGGCTTCAAGAACTTGTACCGGTCATCCAGCTGGAGCAACTTGAACGCTGAGCGTGCTACGAAGCCACTTGGTCCTCCTTGGTCGTCGTCAAGAGAGCTGGATGCAGCTGAGCGCTGCTTGACGTATACATCGTTCCGCTGTCGTTGCAGATATCTGCTTGAAGATCCACCGCGCTTGTTGGATGCCCATCGCACCGCCTCGCCCAAGCTCAGGTAGCTAGCCGCTTGCCTTTGAGAGCAAGACGGACGAGCGCTGCTGAACAATGCAGGCAATGACGCAGCCCGCATGTTGAATGGTAAGAGATCCGAGAGAGGGTTCGAGCGTCCTCTACGGCAGATTCTCTTTCGGCCAAATCGACGCCGAAGATTCCTCGAGAAAAACAGAGGTTCGTCAACCGCCGGTCAACATGCACGTGGTGAAGCCAAGAATCACCCTTTTTGTCCTGAGCACCGCTTTCAATCTGCTCGTCACCTCGTTCTCTTCCATCTTCCATCTTGGCAAAGAGCTTGGCAGGACAAGGATGCCGATATACCCACATACATCACGCTGAACCCAACGAGACCGCCTTGGCTCCTAACCTCAGCCTTCCATCTTGCTCAAAATCGACAGCAACCATGGCGGACGTCATGCTCATCGACAAGCGCCAAGCTGGCAAAGTCACAGTGGATACCACAAGAACTTCGCTGAATGGGTTTGGTGTGTTTGCCATCATCGTCTTTGCCTGCGTCTCGCTGATTGTCATTCATCCGCTCAAGATTCCAATCCCACGGCCAATTGCAAAGCTCATTCGCACAATAGCCAAAAAGACATGGCTCGCTCTCGCTGGGCCCCCAGACCCGCCTTCCGATGACTCCCAGGACCAAGACACAGTTGAGCGCGAGCTCAGCTCCAGCGCAGAGACCAAGGACGAACCCATGTACATCACCATCGACCACGTCTCTGCCCCCGTCATTGGCGTCCTCGTCCTCCTTGCGACCACCACCATCGGCGGCGAGCAAGTGCGACAAGGCATCGTGGGCGAAGACGGCATCGAACCCTACGACGTTCTCGCCCTCTTCATCTCTCTCGCCTACATCGCCATCTCGCTCGACGCTACGGGCTTGCTTCGATACTTGGCGTTCTTGATCTGTCTCAAAGCCGGTCGTCAGGGTCGTGAGGCCAAGGGCAAAACGCTGTATCTGCTGCTATACTTTTTCTTCTGGTCCGCAGGCGTGCTTGTTGGAAACGACCCTGTCATTCTCTCCGGCACCGCCTTCTTGGTTTACTTTACAAGAGTCGCGGGTATCAGTCCACCAGATGCGTGGATCTGGGCAGAATTCGTAGCGGCTAACATCAGTAGTGCTGTACTGGTCTCTTCGAATCCGACCAACTTGGTTATTGCCACTGGGTTTGATGTCAACTTTATCACCTATACTGCCTACATGGTCCTTCCGGCGTTTGGAAGTGCGGTCGGTGGGCTGCTGGCGATGTTGCTATTCTTCAGGAATAGGGATGGCAAGAAGGAGCAAGAGAAACAAGAAAAGAGTGGAATCAGAAGACTGGTGGAAAGTGTGCCTGGCATCGGGCCAAAGGCGAAGATGGACCGGAGAGAGAGTAATATTAGGCACAGAGGTAATGCAGCCGATGATGGACATGCTGCTGCGAGCACTCTCAATGCGGACGATCCGTACACGGCAAGCAATGCGAACAACGAGGCCACTGCCAACGGCGGCGCTACTCCCAATTCAGAAGCGAATTCGACCGCTCCGATCGCCTCTTCGAAACTCAAGAAGAAACGCTCTGCACCGCTCATCTACATCCCCGAAACCATCATCCGACCGGACGTCGATCCTCGTGCCGCACTGGTGGACAAGACTGGTGCTATATTTGGCAGCATCGTCATGGCCGCGACTCTGGCAACGCTGGTGGGCACGTCGGTGATTGGTGGTGTCAAGGTGTTCGAGATTGCCGTGCCTGGTGCTGTGCTGTGCTTGGTGCGAGACGGTGTAGCGGATTGGTTGAGGTGGCGCAAGCTGCGATTCGAAAAGGCAAAGCCGCAGGATGAGGTGGAGCAAGTGCACCAACAAGGCTCGAGCAGTGGCGAAGCCAACAAAAGCGAGGCGGTGGAGAATGGTCAAGCAGCAGCGAAGGAGGTTGAGGAGATCGAGATGGCTACCCTCTCGGCCTCGCGACCTGATGTCAATTCCACCCAATCGCCCTCTTCATCCTCTGCTGCGACTGTCTCGCCCTCTGGCGCGCGCAAAAGTCGCAATGTCTTGCGGCGCATCATCCGCACCCACCACCACCTCACTACCATCTTCCCCACCGTCTCGATCGTCCTCTCGCGTCTGCCCTTTCCGCTCCTCCCATTCGCCTTTTCCATGTTCATCCTCGTCCAAGCTCTGGCGCACGTTGGATTCATCAACATCCTCTCGTCCGGTCTAGGTCGCGTCTGTTCGGCTGGCTACATCCCCACCGCCTTCTTCATCTCCTTCCTGGGCATCATCCTGTGCAATATCGGAGGCACCAATATCGGCGCAACGATTCTGCTCACCAAATCCATCCGTTCGCCCTACTTTTCCGACAAAATCAGCGCGCTGAGCCAGGGCGAGCAGCAACTCATCCTCAAAGTCGCACAGTACAGTATTGCTTTCGGTAGCAATGTCGGTGCGTTGGGCGGAACGTTTGCAGCCAGTCTGGCGGGCTTGTTGTGGTTGGGAGGACTGAAACAGGGCGGCATCAGTGTAAAGGCAAGACAGTTTTTGTTATGGTGTGCAGTAGTGATTGTGCCAAGTACAGTGATTGGAATCGGCATCATTGTGGCCGAGGTTAGGTACTTTCACGTCAACTCGTAGATGCATTTGTCCCAGATCCCAACAAGAAATCCCAACCCGCTCTTTTCAAGAAATGACATACACTAAATGTGGCATGCGGTATGATTGCAGTGAATCCAGAACGTACAGTATAATCATGCAAGCTACAGATAATGACGGAGCGAGTAGAGCAAGACTTTCCCACGAGTGTTACCAATAGCGACGTACTGACTTGCCGGACTAAAGTCGACCGAAGACACGCTTCCCAGCGGTGTACCCGAAGTCGGCCAATTGCTAAACACCCTCATACTCGGGAAGTGCACCAACCTCAGTGCATCCTTCTTGAGCTTGGAAGCCACGGCCAAGATCTGTCCGTCTCCATTCCACCTCATCGTCGTCGTCGCTGTGACCAGATTCTCCACCGTCTTGACTGGGTCCATGTTGCCGCCTGGCACTTTGCCAAACATGGCCGTTGCCGCGTCGTCCACAGCACGGGCTGAAGGTAGGAAGGTCGATCGGGATGAAGCAGGCAGGCCAGAGGCATACGAGTCGGCGGGTCGCTTGTAGATGTTGACAATACCACCGTCGCTGCCGACAGTCCAGAACTTGCCGTTCGGCGAAACTTCGAGCCCCTTGGCGGCAAAGGAGCCCGGGTCGTTCCAGATGGATGTGCATCCGACTTCCATACCCGTGTTCCTGATATCCCACAAATGAATGCTGCCTTCTGTCGACATAGTGAGGAGCTCCACATCCTTGCCCGTGCCGGTGACTCCAATGCCTGTACCACGGTCGCCAAGGACAGAAGCTGCGTCCCAAGTGAAGCCCGCAAGAGGAGAGTTCATGCGTACACCGCCGATCCTCGTGCCTCCTGCTGCTCCGCTACGACCCCAATCCAGCAAGTGCACCACACCTCGTCTTCCACCAATACCCAATAGCCTGTTACCTTGTTCGGCCGTATTGGGCTGGAACTTGGCATCGGACAGCTTGAGCTCGGTACCGTCATCCTCGGCAGAGGATTGCGAGTTGAGCGAGCTTGCACCTCGCCATGGGATGGAACGGACGACACGACCTGCTTGCAAGTCGTATGCGTAGAGGAAAGGTCGGAGACCCGAGATGAGCACGGACGATCCCGAGGGGTGGAACGAGGCGTGCTGGATGGGCAGGTCCGGCACGTGAATGGTCTGAACGAGTGGGTTGGTCTTGCCGTCGATCTGGAAGAGACGCACACGCCTGTCCCTGGAAGCAGTCATGAGCACGCTTGCACGCGGGCTTGGGTGGAAGCGCACCATTTCGATGCCTGGCAACGACTCCTCTGCTGCGATGGCGTGGGCGTTCTGTGCATCGTTGGCATTACGAAGACGGTCGAGCTCGATCTCGCCTGCTTTGAGCTTGCCGCGAGCTTTGACAGACTTGAGTGTGGAGTCGTCGTTCTTGGAGCCATAGCCTTCGACGAGACCGGTATCGCTACGCAGAAGATCGTGGATGCCCTTATTCGCATCTTCGTTGATAATGACGGCCTCTCCGGCGTCGTCGAACTCGTCGGATTTGTCGGCAAGGGCGGTAAGACGGACAGAAGCCCAATTTGGACGAGGATGCAGCTTTTCGAATTGTGCACGAAGACGAAGCTCGTATTCAAGACCACTGATTTTGGACTCGCCGACTTCTTCGCGGAGGCGGCGAAGGCGTCCCATTCCAACACGAGAGCCGTTCGCGGCGAGGTTGTTGTTGCGGGTGAGGTCGATGGTGAGAGCAGCATCGTCGGGATCGGTCCAGACGCAACGTTTTGTGCGCTTGGGTTTCTTGACTGGCGACCTGCTCGAGCTGGCTTCAGCACGGTCGATGAGAATGTCGTCTTCGTCGCTATCGTCCGAGTCAACTTCAGAGCCAGAGGCTTGATTTGGCTGACCATCGTCGAGCTGACCTTCGTCATCCCCTCCCGCTGTGTCTACCATGAAGAGATCTCCATCTGCTAGAACTTGATCCTGCGAAGCATCATTGTCCTCCTCATCGGTGTCGGGAAGGACAGCATCCTCTCCCGTCGCTCGTGTTGCTGATGTCGAGGGATGCGAGAGAAGAGAGGAGGAACCGCCAAAGATGAGCTTTTCGAGGTCAAGCTCATTGTCTGCTGGTGGCGGCGGTGGACGCTTTTTTCGACTGCCGGGAAGCGAGTTGAGCTTGTCGCCTAGGACTGTTGGTGTTTCAGCTTCAGTGTGTGCATTTGTTCGTGTAGAGTCGGCATCGCGCCTTGACCTCTTGCGACCCATTGTTGCGCGGGTGCACCAAATGAGTTCGGATCTGACCTTATAGCTACGACGTGTGCGAAGCTAGAGTGCTAGAGATGTGGTTACAGCAGAAGTTAAGATGATGGTCCGGGTCGTTGATGTCGAAGGCGCAGTGTGAGTGACAAAGTGTGTTGGACAGGCTCCACTTTTTTCTTGGTGTTGGAAGATGCACAAAATGGCCAAAAATCTCAAAACTTTCTTCTTTCTTGTCAGGGACCACAAGATCCAAAAAATGTCATTACTCAATGCTGACAAACTTGAGAGCGAAGATGTGAGATTGACGAGCTTCTCTTGATTAGAAATCGGCGTCCAACTGAAGCTTCTGTTGGCCGCTGGAAATACCGGCAGCCTCCGGCTTCGCCTTCCGCTGTGCTGTACCAAAAATCTTGATTTTGCTTCTCTCTGAGCCAAACAGCTCCACACTACTTTGGGCTTTTCAGCTGGTAGTGGCGAAGGATGAATGAACTAGAAAAAAAGACCCTTCTTGAATTGTACAGAGTAGCAGCGGCGAGTCTCGTGAGCTCGCATCCTCCAATTGCATACTGTACTGTATCGCTTTCAAGCATCGGAGAGAGGTTCGACAGACTGTACCCATCAACGAGCAAACGCTTTTGCCATCCTATCTTGGATTCGCACCATCACACGCTCCATCCAGCGAGATCGCTACCGTCCTCAAGCACTGGCCCTTCGGACAGCAAACGCTCTAGCTTGTCTTCTCGCGTCAATCGCCACCAATACGCATCACATACCCAGCAATCCGTGTACAGATCGAGCTGAATCATCAACACATCAACAGCACTATCGGCTCAGCCAGCATGTCGTCCGCTCAAGAACACACACATGCAGATGCATCTGCATCTTCACGGACAGAAGCTCAGCCAACACCACAAACAAGACAGAATCGAGCGCCATCCTGGAGTGATGGTTCCTCCTGTCCCGTGCCACACGCCAAGTCGCAACCACTGCCACCTGGCCACCCTCCTGTTCCTGATGCACCAGCATCCACCTTGTTCCCACCCACCGACTCACGATGCATCTTCTACCGCTCGCCCGAAGACCTGGCGCAGACACCACCACTCTCGCGGTCAGCATCTTCCTCGATGCTCTCTTCCACCACCACCTTGCCATCGCTACATGAACTTGCCGTCACTCACAGTGCATCTGCGCTGGAGTTCGACCGCGCTCAAAAATTGGACCAGGCCAGGAAGGAAGCCAACATCAACCCATTGCCTGTAGACAAGGAAGGTCAGCTTGGACTTGACCCAGGTTGCACCCTTGTTCTTGCCAGTCGCAACAGCCAGCTCGCGCTCGTGCAGAGTTCTCACGTCAGTGCCATGCTCGAGGCGCGCTACGGTCGATCATCGCCCCTCTTCCGATCGCAGTTTGCTCACTTCAACACCGCGCTCGACTCTTCCGCGAGCAGTGATGCCAGTTTGATCAATCCAGAACCCTCTAGCTCAGGCATGCGTTTGCAGCAGGTCTGCCCCGACCACACGCAGAAGGATACCGACTTCCTCCGCAACATCCTCGAAAGCTTTCAAACCGCACCACAGACCGCTCTCAGACCTCATGTCTTCCCCATCACCTCAATGTCGACCGCTGGTGATCAGAATTTGCGCTCGCCACTCTACGTCATCGGTGGTGAAGGCAAGGCGATCTGGACAAAGGAGCTCGAAGTTGCGCTCGAACAGGGTGCTGTTGACGCTATCGTCCACTGTCTCAAGGATGTACCCACTGCTCTTCCCAAGGGTCTTGAGCTTGCTGCTGTGCTTGAGCGCGAAGACCCTCGCGATGCTCTCGTTGTCAAGGCAGGCTTGCCGTACAAGGTTCTCGACGAGCTTCCCGTCGGATCCGTCATCGGCACTTCTTCCGTGCGTCGTGTAGCTCAGCTTCGTCGCAGATACCCACACCTTGTCTTCAGCGATGTGCGCGGCAACATCAACACCCGTCTCGCCAAGCTTGACGCTCCCAACGGACCGTACACTGCCTTGATCTTGGCTGCCGCTGGATTGGTCAGGCTCAACATGCACGCAAGGATCACCGCTTTCCTCAGCTCGCCAGTGCTGCTTCATTCGGTCGGTCAAGGATCTTTGGCGATTGAGGTTCGTACACCGCCCGAAGGTGCTGACCTTACCACGAACCGTGATGCAAGAATCCGTGAACTCGTACGCTCCATCGGCGACTGGCGCGCTACCTTCCGTGCTGAAGCGGAGCGCGCCCTCTTGAAAGAGCTCGAGGGTGGATGCTCGATCCCGGTCGGAGTCGAGACAAGGTTCGATGACCACGAGCAGATTGAGGGTCAGCGCAGTGAGGCGACGGCGCTGGTCGATGACTTTGTCACCAACGGCGACGCTAGTGCCAAAGCAGAATTACCCAATGGAGGTGTACCGCTCATCAAGGATGGGCACACCATACCAGCATACCAACTCACTGGTACCGACGTCGACACACAAAAGCCTGCTGCAGCACCAACACGTCCACCGCTCGAATCGCTTGCCACTGGCGTACAGGAGCTGGAGGCAGCCAAGGCCAAATTCACCGATGCCACGACCATCGCCGAGAAGATCGTGTCTACTTCTTACAGCATCGTCGACCGCGCCACCCCAGCACCAGAAGGCCGCACTCTTCACATTGATGCAATTGTTGTGTCGCTCGACGGCAGTCAGGAATCGCGCTACTCTGCTTCCAAGCACTGCAAGACGATCGAGGATGCCAGGGAGCTTGGAATCCACGTCGCTCACGAACTCGCGCACAAGAAGGGCGCCAGAGCCATCCTGGAAGAGGTCGAGCGTCACAGAAAGATGGCGGAAGAAGCGGACCGTCGTCGGCGCGAGGAGGCACGCAAGCGCAAAGCTTTGGGCTTGCCCGGCGGAGAAACCAACGGCATTGCGGTCACAAACGGAGTAGCAGGCGCAGCCGAGTCGGGCGACCTCAACGCACTCAAGAAGTCGAGAGAAGGGTGGATGCGCGGACAGGCAGAGATCAGTCTGAATGCAGAGCTCGAGAAGCTCAGAGAAGCGCACGCCACCAATACTGGCGGTGCAGCTGACAAGGATTGTGATCCGCTCGAGATGGATAGGAGGGGTGTGCCTCGTGACGATGGCCAGCCCAAGGCTTGGGAAGTCTAAGCAAGCTCCGCCTGGAAGCTGTACAACATATCTTATCATTGTATACTCTTCGCAATGGATACCTCTACTCATCTATGCTTCTTTAAAACGAGCTCTTCTGCGTCTCTCTGTGATACGATGTGCAATCAGCAGCTGTGGGCCAAAAGCCGATTGTGTTAGAGCGACTGTATGTGGAGAGTCGATGATTTACGTGCGACAGACTTGGCTGTAGGATCTTAAATGACCGGATTGCGGAAATGAGCAAATGAGATTTGTGCTGTCTGCTGATTCTGCGCTGCCTTTTGCTGCACGGAGAAGAAAAATTTGAGAATTTTTGGCTCAGGGCAATTTTTGACTTATCGGCCTCAGCAAAAGTCTTAGTCTGTGCCTCGTCAAACTCGAAAGCTGTCTGTCGTCTGTCCTTCCACTTTTTTTTTCCTCAGTCGAACCCTGTTCAGAAAGCATTGGTGCTTAGTCTTTCTGGTGCCTCCATTACTGTACCACACCTCTTCTTACATCCTCTCATATCCTACAGTCGGCCATACCTCATCTCTCCTTTGGGATCGTCGACACTGGAGTGTGCGAATCGTCGCACCTCTTTTCTTCATCTCCTCTTGCTCTGCTTCGGTAGAGCGCAAAACACACCACAATGTCAAGCATGTCGTCAGCGAGCTCCTCGAGCTCCCGCTCGTCTTTCGATGGCCCCTCGACGCCTCCCGATAATGTCCAATCTCTTCCCAATGCCATGAAGGCTGCTCGTCAGGAAGCTGGCATTGACGCTGAACAGCCTCTGTGGAAAAAGCGACACACTTTCTTCCCTCTCGAGCGTCAGGAGCGCTACTCGGCCCCCACCGACAAGGGCTTCGTCGCTCCAGAGCTCACTGAGCTTGTCGCACCCAACATCGAGTCCTTCAACGCTCTCTGGGCTGAGGATCCGTCACTCGACCCACCAGTCAACACCATCTCCGGCTTCCACAACGAGGGCACCGGTCTCCTCGAAAAGTCTCTTCGTCGCCTCCCTCCAAGAATCGTCTTTGACGGTCAAGGCGACGCCAACAATGGTCTCGGCAACCGCATCACACTTCGCATGGACAGCGTCAACCTTTCCAAGCCGCTCGTCTCGGATCGTGCCAAGGGGGTCAGGGAGCGCAGGGTTTTCCCCACAGAGGCGAGAGAGAGGCTGTTTACCTACACCGGCAAACTCACTGCTCGTCTCTGCTGGAGCGTCAATGGCGATCCTGAGCAGAGCGACATTGTTGCGCTCGGCAACTGCCCCGTGCTTGTTCGCTCGAATCGATGCAACCTCCGCGGCATGTCGTCGCGAGAGCTCGTGGCCCACCATGAAGAGGCCAACGAGTTTGGTGGTTACTTCCTTGTCAACGGTAACGAGCGTCTCATTCGATACCTGATTGTGGCCAAGGCCAACAGTCCTCAGGCGATCGAACGTCCATCGTTCGAGAAGCGTGGTCCAAGCTACTCCAACAAAGCGGTCGTCATCCGATGTCTCCACAAAGAAGACCTCATCTCGGTCACCAATGCTATTCACTACCTGCACAACGGTGGCTTGACACTTCGATTCAGTTGGAGGAAGCAGGAATACATGGTTCCCGTCGTCATGGTCCTCAAAGCCCTCGTGGACGCTACCGACAAGGAAATTTTCGCTTCCATCGTCCAGGGTGACTTTGAAAACACTTTCCTCACCGACCGTGTCGAGCTACTTCTCCGCAACTTCAAGCAGTACAGTCTCTGGTCCGGTCACCAGTGTCTCGAGTACCTCGGATCCAAATTCCGCGTCGTGCTCAGCTGTCCAGATGACTGGACCGATGCGCAGGTCGGAAGCGAGCTCATCCACCGCATCTTCCTCGTTCACCTCGACAGTCCTAGGGAGAAGTACAAGATGCTCATCTTTATGATCCAGAAGCTCTACTCGCTTGTTGGGGGCGAGTCGTGTGCCGACAATGCAGATTCTCCGCAGCACCACGAGATCCTCATGCCTGGTTTCCTTGTGGGTCAGATCATCAAGGAGCGCATCGACGAGGCTGTTGGCAACATCCGCCAGCAGATCTCCAGGGATGTCAGGAACAAGGTCAAGGGGGTGGACTTTTACGATGCGCGATACATCAAGAAGACTGTCTCCAAGGTCAACGTCGACATCGGTGTCAAGATTGCATCCTTCCTCGCTACGGGTAACCTTTCGTCGCCCTCGGGTCTCGACTTGCAGCAGACTTCGGGTTTCACCATCATGGCCGAGAAACTCAATTTTGCTCGTTACCTCGCGCATTTCCGATCCGTTCATCGTGGTGCTTTCTTCGCCGAGCTCAAGACTACGTCGGTGCGAAAGCTGTTGCCAGAGGCATGGGGATTCCTTTGCCCGGTCCACACGCCAGACGGTTCGCCGTGTGGATTGCTCAACCACTTCTCGCATACTTGCCGCATGACCACGCGTCAGCCTGACGTTTCGCACATCCACGCACTGCTTTCGGGTCTCGGTATGACCGAGGCTGCCTTTGCGATTGGTGCGGTCGGTGCTGCTGCCTCCAAAAATGCCGCGGACCGAAACAACATTGTAGTGGTCCAGCTGGATGGCGCCATTCTTGGCTACACTACTCCTGCGCTTGCCAAGCATATGGCTACTGCACTCCGTATCTGGAAGACCGAGGGGCTCCACCACGTCCCTCTTGATCTCGAGATTGGATTCGTGCCCACCTCGCGTGCCGGTCAGTATCCTGGTCTCTACCTCTTCTCCAACCGTGCAAGGATGATGCGTCCCGTTCGATTGTTGCACAACAACAAGATCGACATGGTGGGTCCCTTTGAGCAGGTCTACCTTGACATTGCATGTGATCCTGCCGAGGTTGTCCCCGGTGTCTCGACTCATGTCGAGCTCGCACCTACATCGATCTTGTCGGTGTTGGCCAACTTGACCCCTTTCTCGGACTACAACCAATCGCCACGAAATTGTTATCAGGCGCAGATGATGAAGCAGACCATGGGTACCGCTTCCACTGCCGTGAGCAGGCGTACGGACAACAAGCTTTACCGCATCCAGTCTCCTCAGACTCCCGTGGTTAGGCCGGAGCTGTACAACAAATATGGATTCGACGACTACCCCAACGGTACTAATGCTATCGTCGCCGTCATTTCGTACACGGGTTACGATATGGAAGATGCGATGATTCTCAACAAATCGGCACACGAGAGAGGATTCGGTTATGGTACGGTCTACAAGTCCGAAACGATTGATCTGAGGGATCTCAAGGGCAAGTCGAGCTCGAGTGTGCCGACGCTGCATTTCGGCTTCGCACCCAACTCTCGTCCTACGGAAGCTCAGCGTGCGATCCTGGATCAGGATGGTTTGCCTTATGTCGGACAGAAGGTTCTTGCTGGCGAACCCATCTGTGCCTACTGGGACGAGGTGAGCGGCAAGACCATGTTCAAGAAGTTCAAAGGTGACGAGTACGCCTATGTCGACACTGTGCGTCTTCTGGGTGCGGATGCGGGGATGGGTGGAGGGGATAGCGAGTGTCAAAAGGTGCAGATTATGCTTCGAATCACGCGTTCGCCCGTGATTGGAGACAAGTTTTCGTCTCGTCATGGACAGAAGGGTGTTTGTTCGCAGAAGTGGCCTGCGGTGGATATGCCGTTTTCGGAATCGGGGATGCAACCGGATGTGATTATCAACCCGCATGCGTTCCCTTCGCGAATGACGATCGGAATGCTGATCGAGAGCATTGCGGGTAAAGCCGGCGCCATGCACGGTATCGCGCAGGACTCGACGCCGTTTACGTTTTCGGAGGATTACACGCCGACCGAGTTTTTCGGCGAGCAACTCAAAGCGGCGGGGTACAACCATGTTGGCAACGAGCCCATGTACTCTGGTATTACGGGGCAGGAGTTGCGTGCGGATATCTACTTGGGCGTGGTGTACTACCAGCGATTGCGACACATGGTCAACGACAAGTTCCAAGTGCGTACGACGGGACCGGTGCATGCGTTGACTCGGCAGCCGATCAAGGGAAGGAAGAGGGCGGGTGGTATTCGATTTGGTGAGATGGAGAGAGATGCGCTGCTGGCGCATGGTACGAGTTACATGTTGCAGGATCGGTTGATGAATTGTTCGGATTACTCGACGAGTTATGTATGCAGGACTTGTGGGTCTTTGCTGTCGGTCGGGTTTGATACGCAGGCTTCTCAGGGTGGAGCGGGAGGGGCGATTTCGACGATGGATATTACGACGCAAGGGAGCATGCCGATTTTGGGACCGAATGGAGAGTTCTGCAGGGTCTGTAGGGCCGAGGATCAAGTGAGGAGGCAGCAGGGCTTGGAACCGCTGCGAGGCAAGAGGCAGCCCATCGGCGGAGTCGAGGGTCATATCGGAATCCCCAAGGAAAACGTGATCAACAACGTCACCGGCGGGGATTTGGATGTGGTGGCAGTGCCATATGTGCTCAAGTACCTCGTCGCCGAATTGGCCGCAATGGGCATCAAGATGAGCTTCGGCATCTCGCCCTAGCCTAGACCTTTCTTACATCACTTGGACGGGCAGATGTAACAGCGTACAGTTTTGGCATTAATGTTAGTCGAGTATACAGTCATTCTTTCTTGTGTGTGATACGACGAGGGGTTGGGAGATGAGCTGCAGGGGAAGGAATAAAAGAAATGCCGGCTGATTTTGGTGCTGAGACGCGCCACGCCGGGAATAGGATGGGAAGGCGGAGCACTGAAAGGGGTCAAGCAAGAAGATCTGAATCCAGTTAGCCAATCTACTCACTCGGTGCGGGGGCCAAAGCGGGAATGTGCATTTTGTTCTGATCCGCGAGCGTTGTTGACCTTTGCCCACCCGGTCGACTTCGAATCTCGTCCACTCTGTCTTGCTGTCAGAGATAGAATCATCGTCCTTGGAAGAAGAAGAAGAAGGACGAGGAGGGGAAGAGGAGCCTTCGACTTTTGGCCGAAAACTTAGGGTCCCATTCAAGCGCCCCTCCTTGACTCGGTAAAACCCTCTCGACCTCGGCCAGAATCCGAACCAGATTTGCACTGGAGGATGAGCTCGCTTGAACCGTATCGCTCGCTACGTATTGTAAGGTTACAGCAAGCAGACGCTACAGTACAATCGGTGATTGAATTCGAAAGAGGTTGCATGCGCGCACGCATGCATGCACAGTCTAAAAAAAACAAACTTTAGAGCTCTTCTCTTTTTCTTCCTTTCTTCCTTTCTTCCGCTCGCTGCCGCTACTGCCGCTGCTGCTGCATGTCTCTTGGAACCTGTCGAAGCGTTGCTGGAAGTGCAAGTCATAGCCCACTGACCGCTTTATTTGCGAAAGAAAGACCAAAACCATACTGTAGCATGGTTGCAGTCGAGTCGCTCTTTTTCTCTCTCTGTCGACCAAACAAGCCAAACGGGGTTGGAGACAAGGATGGCAAAAACTTGGTCTCGCACGATGGCTGTTGATCGATCCACATGATTCGGTCTTAAGACGGGGGGATGAGTTGAGCAAACAAAAGGCGGTTCGCTGTTTGCCCCGACACCCTGTACCGCAGTTCTGAAACTCGCATACCCGAGATGGTTGCCGAATTTTAGAACCTGAATGTTAGGCTATTGGAAGCAGACATGAGTGTCTCGAAGTCTTGGAAAAAGGCCGTGAAGCGGTTGACAAAGCGAGGCTGTTGTAAAAGGGATTTAAAGCTCACTTTTTATGCACGTTCATGCGCGATCCACGTCGGCCTCGATCGGCCACACCCATCGAACAAGGCAGCTCGGTCAAAGTGCCCGCCCCCCCTGCCTCCACCACACCCCCACTACAGCATGTGTCACTCTGGTAGGCTTTGATTCCTCTTGGTTTGGATGCTTCGGAGTCCGGAAACTTTTCTATACTGTAGCAATGCTCCTGCTCCTTGCTTGCTGCTTGGTTGGCCGCAGCTACGTAGATACGGTAGTAGGTATGGAGTCTTGGGAAAGTCCCGGTGCAGACTCACGAAGGGCAACCGTCTGAAGTCTGAAGTCTGAAAGTCTAAAAGTCTGATCAAGTACCGACATACTGAAGCTGGACGGAGCGATGCCGGTTGTGGTGCATCCGATCACCTTTGGACCAAACCAATCCAAAGTCGGGACGGGACTTGACAGTTGAAAGGGACGCACAAGCTGTGCAGGAGCGACAAGATTCTCGAAAGCTGTCGTGTACCGTTCCAAGCGAGTGGTCATGGACTAGCAAGCGTGATTTGCCAAGCAGCAGAGCTTCCCACCTCTGCTCACCCCGGCTTGCGGTACACCTCTCTGTAGGAGACGACTCGCAAACGGATGTGTATTAATAAACGCACAGACAAATTTTGAAATGTAGACGACCAAAAGACCTGATGAAGGAATAGAGATACCAAAGTGCTTGCTTGGTCACTGTTGACGCTTCCAAACCGGCCAACTTGGGGTGCTTACCTCGTTTTGTATTCGCTTAAAGCTTCCTCGTGGTTTCTGCCCACCCAATCCCAATACAAACCATTGGACCAACCATCTTTTGAATAGTGTGAGCCTTTGTAATGACGTGGTGGACCATGTTCGTCACTGCTTCTACTTGACTACCGTACTGTAGTGTACCGTACTACATTGTAATTGGTAATTTGACCTCCGAATCATGACTTTGTAATGATGCTCCCCTCTGGGACTGCTGTAACTTGTTGGTCGCTTTGGCGTGACAACAAGCCCTCTCGGCTCGTCGGATCTGTACCGAATTTTCGAGAGTGATGAGGAGCAGGAAAAGATCCGTAGAATTACCAAAGCCTGGCTGCCTCTCCGCGTCTTTCTTCGCAAAGCTGGCTGCATAGCACAGTCATACTGGCATCATCAAGCCTGCCAATACCAGACGATACTTCCAGTCTCCCATTTGTCGTTGTTGCTGTTGTTATCGCAAGGAAAGGAGGTGGACCAGCGGCACTCTGCACTAAAAAGCTACTCGGGAGGCATCAAGAGGCCTCTTGCTCGCTGGTCGAGGGGCCGAACAGGATCCGCGAGGTCAGCTTCTCATTTGGTGTGGCACTCTGTAGAAAAATCTTAAGCTGTGCGCGGAAGAGAGTGAGTGCAGTCTGAAAATTGCAGCTTGGCTGTCTGTAGAGCTGGATTTTATGATTTCTTGACTCGCTCATGATGAATCACACCTGCTATCCCTCCTTCTTTCGTCTTTTGCGCTACTCTGTGCCTTGCCTACTTGCTGGAGTACTTTTGGATATGCAACTGCACTCGAGTTGGCGCTCAATTTCTGCTTTCCAGAAAGGCCGCTTCGGATCATCTTTGGCTCACCACAATACTGACGGCCTTGAGTTTGGTACATCCACACTTGCATGAGACCAAGGAGAGCAGCGAAGAAAAATATGGCTTCATTCTCTCCTTTCCTCTCTCCCTTTCTTTTTCTTGCTTTTTTTTTCCCTTTCTTTTTGTCCCGTTATTACAAGTCGGCGCGATCTCGAGAGTGCGATCCTGAACGGTGGTGCTGCGAGCAAACTGCGAAAAAGAACATCCGATCTGTGTGTGTGACTGCGCCTCAACGAAAATCCACTTTGGCTTAGCCTCACAGACAGCCTCTGCTGTACGCCGCTTACGCTTCCAAAGCTGCCACAGCTGCCATCTGCCCCTCACGCACTCACACATTGATCTCGATCATTCCTCACCATCCCCATCACATGTATTCAATTCCCTACATCCACGCCATAATCTCTCCACCATCATCACCAACCTTTGGCGTTCCATTGCTGCCGCAGTTCTGCTCTGCATATTCAGCTCGTCGTCTACTATTCCGTGGAATCCTGAACGTCATTGTGCTACACTACGCATCGCCCCGTTCTCATACAATCAACATCATCACAGTTTTGTAACCTTCGCATCGGCAACAATCTAGTATAAAAAACGACACCAACAACATTACAGACCCAGCATCGTTTCTCGTCGCTTCGACACAGTCTTGGCGGATCCCAATAAACCTGGATCTTGTCCTTGCTCCTACACACTTCTTGGCTCTTGGAATTTGTTGCGACGTCGCATTCGTCAGCTTGTGATCGTAAACGCCAGTTTCTTTCCATCCTTACGACTCCTCCTTCACCTTGTTCCACAATCACATCCGACTGGACTGCTTGACGTAGACAAGGGACCAATTCATCCATCCTCACACCCATCTCGCCACGTTCTTTGGTTCATTCGGCTTGGGATCTCGTGTATCACGTCTCTCGACACTCTGTTGCCACATCTGCGACCTCATCAGCACAAGCGTGGCTCGACATTGGTTTCGCTTCATTCCACCCACCCTTTCTCCCACCACAAGATCGTCAACCTCGCTCTGGTCTCCGAGCGAGCTTGAATCAGACAGTCATGGACGGGTCAGCTTCTGGATCTTCGCCAAGCGCTTCTCACGTCGGTACCGGCACTGCCACCACCATCGGCTCGGACGCTGGTCGAAGCGTTCTCATTTGCTTGCTTCGTCTCGACTTGCGCATTCACGACAATCCTCTATTCTATTATGCTCATCAGACACCAAAACCCATCGTCAGCACCGCAGAAAGGACAGTGGACCTCAGCAAACTCGAAGATGAAGCTCTTCTTGGTTCCACTGCCGATTACCTCGTCCCCGTCTTCGTCTTCGACGAGCGCGAGATGGAGCTGAGTGGTCTTCCTGGTTATCAGAGGAAAGGTCCTGAAGCCCGTACCAAGGAGTACGGTTTCTGGAAGACTGGCGGTTTCCGTACGCGTTTCATTTCCGAGTCGGTCTACGACGTGCGTTCGCGCCTTCGTGCTGCCGGTTCAGACTTGCTCATCCGTTTCGGTATTCCCGAGGAGGCAATTGCCAACCTCGTCAGTGCTTTCCAGGCCGAAGGCACCCACGTCGAAGGCGTCTGGATGCAAAAGGAGATGACTTATCCCGAGATTGACGTGGAGAACGCCATCGTCGAAAAGCTATCCGGTAGCGGTGTACCTGTTCAGTTTGTTCATGGTAAGACCCTTATCCACCCTTCGGACCTTCCCTTTGACAGCAGCGAGACTCCGGACGTCTTCACTCCTTTCCGTAAGAAGGTCGAAGCTCTGGGACCCAAGATGGTGCGCCCGGTCAAGCACTCTCCATCCAAGTTCAAGGCCTTTCCTCCCTCGATTCCTTCCACACCCGACTACGCTCTCGATGTATCGTACGAAGTCGATGTCGATGGACTGGCGCCTCGTGCGCTTGAGTCCAAGGATAAGCAGGAAGGTCAGGTGTCGTTCCACGACATTCTCCGCTTCCTTCTCACCCCTCTCAATGACTCCCAACTCCCGCCCACACTCGAAGCCAGCGCGCTCCTACAACAACGACATCCCGCCTCCGCCTTCCCCTTGCGCGGTGGTGAGTCGTCCGCCTTGGATCGTCTCGATTGGTACTTTGTTCGTGGCAAATCAGCCGACTCGACTCGGTGGGGAAAGGCGGATCCACCGCCCGTCGCCAGGTACAAGCAGACTCGAAACAATCTCACCGGCCATGCTTACAGTACAAAAATGTCGCCCTTCCTTGCGTACGGCAGTATCTCGCCGCGTCAGATCTGGGAGGCGCTTGACGATCACGAGAAGAAGTTCGGTGAGGATCAGAATACCTACTGGGTCCGTTTCGAGCTCTTGTGGCGTGACTATTTCTTCTTCGTCGCCGAGAAATTCGGACACTTGCTGTACGACCTCGGCGGCTTCGAGCGTGCTACCGACCCACGACAGGCAGCCAAGAAGATGGAGGAAGGATGGTGGCGTACGTGGGATCCTCTCAAAGATGGTCCTGAGCACGAGATGACGCGATTGTTGGAAGGTCGCACTGGTATTCCCTTTATCGATGCCAACATCCTCGAGCTCCGAGAATCCGGTTTCATGTCGAATCGTGGCCGTCAGAATGTTGCCAGCTTCTTGTCCAAGGATCTCGGTTACGATTGGCGTATCGGTGCCGAGTTCTTCCAGTCGCATCTCATCGACTACGACCCCACCTCCAACTATGGCAATTGGCAGTACGTAGCTGGTGTCGGTAACGATCCACGTGCCTCACGCCAGTTCAACACCATCAAACAAGCAAAGGACTACGATTCGCACGGTGATTACGTCAAGATGTGGATCCCAGCCCTTCGCAACTTGCATGCTGACTACGTGCACACACCATGGCTGCTCAGCTCCGAAGAGCGAAGACGTTACGGTCTCAAGACTACCAAGATGGACGTCACCATCGATGCATACCCCGCGCAGCCACTGTTCGAGCACGAGGGCTGGCAACGCCACTACGAGCGTAAGCAAGGTGTTGGCTCCAAGATGCACGGCAACCCTCAAGAAAAGGTCAAGGACGGGAAGGTGCCTCGTCGTCACCGGCCAAGTTACCGTGTACAGGCTGCTACCTACGGCGCTCTTTCGGATGGTGGTCTTTTTGATCAGCTTTCGGCTTCCGCGGGCACCCTCAACTTGTACGATGGCAATGCGCCGCGCAATGTCATTCCACCACTTCGAGGCGCCTCGGGATCCATCGGTCCCTCGTTCAACAGCCGTCAGAACCCCAACCTCCCCAACGTCGGTGCACTAAGCATGGCCAGTGGATCTGAACGAAGCGGCTCTCCTTACGGCACCTCACCAGCGGGTCACACCTCTGGCATGAACAAGTACCGTCCCACAAACAGCGGTCAGCAAGCCAACTTGCCAGCGCCAGTGGGACGCGCTCCTGGTAATGCTTTCGACTTTGGTCCTGGCAGGACTGGTAGCGCATCGTCGACTGAAATGCCGAACGGTAGGATGCGTCGCATTGGAAATGATGGCATCGGTGGCAATGGTGGTAATGGCGGATACAATGATTCCCAAGGTTCATACTCTACGACTATCAACGGATACGTTGATCCCGTCTCGGCTATTAGCCATAATGGCACGGTTCACACCGGCGGCAATGGAAACGGAAATGGAAACGGAAACGGACACGGAAGCGGATATGGCTACGGTAACGGTCAGGCCAACGGCATCGTCGGTAACCACGGCCAGCTGGCAAACGGAAACGCCCACGCACCACAAGTGTCCAAGGCCGATCTCGAGACGAGCTGGCGCCGCGGATCGAAGTGAAAGATGTTGTGATTTTTTCACGTTCTTTTCCCGCATCCGGCCCCTAGTTTTTCGTTCTACCTAGACTCATCCAATATCAGTAGTATAAACAGGATCATCACGTGGCTTTAGTCTTCCTCCTCCCCCATCACCTTTTCCAGTCTCATGGTCTCTTGCAAGCATTTGTCATTCTCGGCCTCTCGACTTGTGTGTCTAATTATCCATCGCTTCCCAGCATCAATCACAACATGATACAAACAGAATGATGGTCTCTCGCGTGTGTCTTTGCCTCCATTGTGGCTGACTGAGGCTTTTACACTTTGCCGACTTATTCGCGATGTCGACTGTCGGTTGTGGGAGCGCGATTGGCCATCTGTCGCTCAAAGAACTCGACGAGGTTGTGCGTCAGAGAATGAGTGTGGCGGCAGCGACGGGCGCGGATGGACGCAAGAGCGCTGTCGAAGGTATTGCGATCGCGCACCGACGCAGATGCATGGCTGTGCCCCCCGGGCTGTCACCCACGTCGCACTCGAATCGAGTACGGACGTTGTGTGGGCTGACACAACTCAAACCATGGCAGTACGGAGAGGCAAAGACGCCGAGCATTGCTCGAGGCCGCTGCGAAACATCCAAAGCTTTTCTGCTCAGCCTGCAGTACTGTACTTGGCTGCCGATTACGATCAACTTGTGCATCGCGACTCGATTCGGGTTGAACGCCGGAATGAAAGGACAAGATCGTCGGAAACAAGAGTGCAACGAGCAAGGGTCGACCTTCGGTCAACGCCGACTTGATGGACGAGATGAAGTCGATGGCGTCCTACCCTCTTTGCGAACCAATGTACATGGTGGGTCGTCGGCCATGCACTTGCCCCTAGAACATCGTTTTGCTTGGTTTGCAAGCATCGCTCAAGTGGAGCCCATCACCATTGGTCTGTATGTGTTCGATGGGATGTTGAGCTCGCTCGAGCATCAAACACCTCAAAAGACTTAAAGGCTCGAAATGATCGGGTATCTTTCGTGTTCCCATCCTTCTCCGTTCCACGAACCCAACCCACATCATAGCAGCCACACAATGCTTCCAACACGGCGCTTTATTCAGGCGACAACAGCCTTGCTACTTGTCCTTGTCGAGCTATGCTGTGCAAAATCCACCTCTTTCTGGTCACAAATTCAATCCATCGAGAAACGCGACACGGGGATCGCAAAGTCGTCGCACCAGTGTCCTCTCTCGACGCGCGACAACATTGCGCCTCCCCCGCCGTCGTCCAACTCGTCGGCTTCGAGTGTCAAGTGCACGCACCCAGTGCCGCGAGTCTCGTGGTACGCTCTCACCGATGCCGAGCGCTCGGCTTGGATCCAAAGCTTTCAAGACTTGCACCTTGCCGGGAAATCCATCTTTGTACGAGGTGGGAGCTTCATGGACGATCTCGCTCTCGTCCATATTGGATTGCAGGAGGAAATGCATTACAACTCGTGCTTCCTCGTGTGCCATACTGCCTTTATTCGAGCTTTTTACAGCTTGATGCGCGTCAACGGGTATCAAGGTCGAGAGGCTTACTGGGATATTGAAAGCGACAGCAAGACGGGGATGCAGAATGCAGCTCTGTGGAGTGCGTTTGGTTCGGATGACGGTGGCAAAGGTGGACCGATCCCCAACGGACCCTTCAAAAACCTCACCTGTGGCGTGCTACCCAACACCAAAAAGCCCGGCTACTCGATCTACAAACCGCACTACGTCACACGACAGTTCAACAGCGATTGGAACCGTCAACCTCTGATGCGTGGCGATATGTACTCCTCTCATTTCACGCACGACTATTTCCCCAGCCTGCTTGAATCCGCCAACTACACAGTCCTACGTCGTCATGTTGAGATTACGCTGCATGCGTGGATACACCAAAGTATCGGCGGAGAAATGTGGTTGTTCTCGGCGGTTTGCGAAGCAGCCTTCTGGTTGCTCCACGCCGAAGTCGACCGCATCTGGAGAAGCTGGCAAGCCAAAACTCACAGATGGTACGACTACCAAGGCCATCGAAGAATCCGAAACCCGGATGGATCCGAGCACATTCAGCAGGCAAGTCTTGATGATCCCGTGGATTTCTACGGCTTGTTCGAAAAAGTTAAAGTAAAAGACGTCATGCATCCAAGAAGAGGCATCATGTGCTTCCAATACGACAAGCTCATCGCAGGCGCTCCCGACGACCAGTTCTAATCACGCTAACGCCAATCCAAACACCAGACCTCGCTCCGATCGTCAAAAACATGGGCTACTCTGCAAATTCCAGCTTGTCCCATCTGCAAATCCTTGTCACTCGACTGTCGATCCGTTTGAAACTGTACGTGTAGGATGTGCTGAGCTCACAAACGCACATACTCACAAACGACAGACGACACGAGACGCAAGACCGACACACGGGCGACAGGTTTGCAGAGCGATGTTGACAACAGTACAAATACAAAAAAGGTACCACACAGAGACGCAAAACCCAACGTCAAATCCAAAGTGAACCTAGGCCGGCGGTACAGTGCTTGCAGCTGTTGCCCCACCCGAAGCAACAGCCGCATTGTTCAAACTTGCAATCCTATTCCTAGCCTCCTTGAGCGCTTTCTCTGCCTTGATCAACTGATCTCGTCCCTTCTCCAGATCTCGAATGGCTGCAATCCTTGCCATGTCAATCCGGTCCGCTTCCGCTTGTTGCGCCTCCTGGGACAGTGCGTCGAAGAGGTACCCCGTCGGCGTGTGCAGTGGGTGTGGCGGAATGAGCGGCGCTGTGGTCGGTTTGCCTTTGGCAGCCTCAGTGACGGCGTATTGGTATGAGCGGTAAGCGGCTGGGTCGGCGAATGCAAGGGCAGAGGTGGAAGGCAGAGGTGTTGGGGGATGTGTTGAGAGTATGTCGTAAAACGCCTCCATGGGTTCGGGGAAGACGATCTCATCGTATTGCCAGGAATGCACCACTGGTGGGAGTGCGGGTTTGTAAGGGGCAGGTGCCGAGGACTCCGCCATGGAGGACCCATCTGTTGGCGCGGATGTGGCGTCCTTTGCTGTCGATACTGGGTCGACATCCATTCCATCAACATCCGCTTCCTTCTTGGTCTCCTCTCCTGCTGCCGTCGAATCTGCTTCCTTCTTTCCGCTATCAGCATCACCGTTCGACACTTCGGTCAATGCCGTGGTATCGGCTGGTGGCATCGGCGCAGGCATCGGTGGCGCTGCTGGCTCCGCCTCCACTGCAGCAGCTTGTTGAATCCATGGATGCAGCTTCAGGTGGTGGAATAGCGTGACTGGCTTCTCGTTTGCTTCGGGTACCAAGAAGATCTTGATCTGAATCTCAAACTCTCCCCATCCCGTCTCCGTTAGGCTATACGGCGGTTTGTCAATGTTACGCGTTGGATTTGCAAACGACTCGTGGAGCTTTATCTGTACTCGCTTGATGAAGTGTGAGATGTCGTCTTTGCCTCCGACCATTTTATGGTAGTCGTGCTCTTGATCGCGACCGCGGGTGGAAATCGTTGCAGCTGAGCCGACTGCGGCGGGAGTGGCTGGGCCTGCAGCAGATGTGGCTGCGGCAGCATTTGTAGCGGCTAGCTCAGAACCTGATTCGAAGTTGGCATTGTTGGGTAGACCAGAGATGGCTGAGAGGGAAGGAAGCGGATGCGAGGCTGCGCTACGAACGGCAACGGTCCATTTGTGCGTGTGGTCGGGAGGGGCAGTGAGCTTCTCTGCAGGTGTGAGAGGTGTGGATGTCGAGCCGTATAAGATGGGTCTGTGAATGGCGAGACCTCGCACTCGTTTGTTCGACATCCTAGCCGCCAGATCAATCAGTGTAGCAGAAAAGAGGGACAAAGGTCAAGATGGTGTTCGCGAAGGAAAGGGTCTCGAGTCGTGCCGATTTCCGATATCCGTGATTCGTGATTTTTGAGAGTGACTATTAATAATGTCGGGCGAGAGAGGGAAAAGTGGAGAAAAAGTCAAAGTAAAGGAGGGATCGACCAAGGAAGCGCTGTGAAATGGCTAAATTGTGACTTCTCGGATTGAGGTTGGAAGAATTGACTTTTTTTCAGGAAATGGCAATTTGAGCTGACGTTATTCTCCCCTGTTTGATAGCTCAGCCGACCGATGCCACTCAAACACAACCACACACCAACACTGACACGCAACTAATCATCATCATCATCCTCATCATCATCATCATCATCATCTCCACGACGAAGCCTCCTTGGCTTGTCACCCTCTCCTCCATCATAACAGCGTCTCCCGCCGCAGCAGCAGCTCCGGTCGCCGCGCAGTCAACGGACCATACTCAGACCTTTGTCTCAAGGTTTCCCATGCTTGCATAGGTCCAATTACCTTCCTACAATCACCGGCGCAGCGACGATTGACGCCGAACCACTCCAGGTCTCAACCTTTGACCTCACGGCGAACCGCAATTCTCTCGTATGGCGGCCATCCTCAGGTGTTCTGGTGTTTCTGTTCTCGGCCACTCCCGGTCCTGATGCAAGAGGGCTAGCCTCGCTTCGATCAGAAGTAGGCATCCTGCATGAGGCCACCACCACCAGCCCTCGTGCGGGCGAGCTCCTCGCAAGCCGACAGTCTGCTTGGTCTGCTCGCTCTAGCCAACAGGATCTGCCGCCTGGCCGCGGTCATCGAGAGATTGGATCAGGTCCAAGTCCAGACTCGAGTCGCCCGCTCACAGTCCTTTCAACGATCTGCTCGAGCATCGGCGGCCACGACATGCCAGCTCTCATCCCCTATCACCACTTCAAAGGCATATCGAACCCGGAACACGCAATCTTCCTCGAGTACCCAGCCAAAATTGAGGCATATTGTCCTTAGCAGACGTTCTATCACTCCACTTCCGCCACCACTATCCAGTATTTCTCAGGCTCGCTTCGCCTCGACAGCCGTAGCTTCTGCGGCAGAAGTTGTACATCACGCGACTTCTTCAGTGGAGGAGTCCTTGCCTTCCCTCTATGGCACCGCAGCGCCTGCGCAGTCGCGCCGACAGTCAGACAATGGAGCGCGATCCACGAACGCGTCTTCCACCAAAGGCCTTGTCTCACCCCCGGCTCACTGGCTTCTTCCATGGCAAAGAAGAAGGGTAAACGAAACTGAAGTGCGTACTCTGGACTTCTATGGAATCCGCAGGACACAGCGGCACGCCTTCTCCCCAGGCTGGGAAACTCGCACGAAAATCAATGGTATCACGCTTCGCAGATTACAAGGTCACGAGCTCTGGCAATTATATCGAGGACATGCGCACAAGGAGGTCTTGCCAGTGCACACCCGCACCTCGATAGCCCACGAATTAGCACGGCTTGCAAACCTGTCCACGACCAATAAGTCCGATTCGGTGCATTCAAAAGCGTTGCGCTGCCTGTTTGGTCGGCGGATCGATGCGATCCTTCAAGATTGTCACTTTCACATGTCACACTCACATTCGCCGCCACTATTGAAGCATGACAATTTCAGTATGCTTCTGCTCCGACCCATCTCGCTTGCGCTACAGGCACAGCCGATCGCCGCACTTCGAGCCATGGACCAAATCCTGATTCGCTGCCGACCCGACATCTACAGGTTCAAGAATGACGACAGCATCCAACGTGATTATCTCTCCCCCATCAACCTCACTGTCCGCACCATCGTCGATTCGATCAACTTTGAACTTCATTGTCGACCCGATGTAGACAAAGTGGCTCAGGTTATCCGTTCACAACCCACATTCTTCGACGGAACCGACATGCTTGCCGATCTCATCGACGGCCAAGTCAATCTGCAGGAGCTCGAAGTGCAGCATCCGGTTCAGGAGACCTTGAACTGGGTTATGGATTCACCGCACTCATTCCTGCTCTCGCATAGCGCACTCCGCAATGCGCGCAGTGCCTTCCTCCACTGCCTCTCGCAAGTGCAAGACCCTCATGAAGTAATTGAAGCGATCGCGCAGGACCGCGACGCCGAAGAACCGGGCCTCGCACTGGCCTGCGATCTCTTGCTTCGATCTGTCGTCATGTACAAATCTCCAGACGCAGCCCTCAGACTATACGACGAGCTTTGGTCAAGAGGAGTAACCTTGTCCTCCGAACTCGTCCGCAGAGTCATCGATCGCAGCACTGGCCAAGGATCGTCTTCGCAGCTCGAACGCCTGCTTCAACGCAAGGCAAATATGCGATCGGCGTCTCGATTTTCCACAAAATTGCTTCGTACCATCGCAACGTCCTGGGCAACTCGCAATCGCATTGATCGCGTCGAGCCCCTTCTTACATTATTGGGACAGCGCCAAACCAAAGGTCATGACGCCTTTGCTCATCGGGTCTATTTGGAGCTTTGCGCCGTCCGCGGCGATCTGAAGGCACTCCATGAGGGGCTCGCTCAACGTTACGATCTTGAAGCTCGCCGTACAGAAGACTGCTCGGACGGAAAGAAGCTTCTTACCGCCAGAGCGTTCAGCCTTCTCTTGAAGGCCTGCAATCGATCAGACGACGTCGACCTGGCCGAACATTACTTGGCAGAAGCGCTCGAGCGAAATCTCAAGCTACGATCGTCCGACTTCAACCTCCTCATCGACATGCACGTTCGCAAGACCAATGTTGATGCCGCACTTGCCATCTTTGAACAGATGAAAGAGTTTGGCGTGTCACCGGACAGATTCACTTTCACCACGCTTATCCATGGCTTCGCGCTCCGACGTGACCCAGACTCTGCCGCCCACACACTTCGAGCAATGATCACCGCTGGTCTGACCCCTGATCGCGTCACATACGCTGCGCTGCTCAACTGCTTCGTGGAGTCGGGAATTTACGATGCAGCTATCAGGCTCTTTGCTTGGATGCAAGCTCAGCACGATACCCGTCTCCGTCCAACTATCGAGGTCTGCAACATCATCCTCAAGGCGTACGTACTCAGCTCTCTGCCCATACAAAAGGTTTTGCAATTCGTCCGCAACATCACAAAGAAGGGTCTTCGACTCAACTCGAACACTTATGCCTTGATGCTGCAAAGTGCTTCCGACGCTGGACTGATGGATATTGCCGAAGATATCTTCTCAGAAGCAGAGAGAATGTTGCCGAATCCGACCGGAGTTGGGTCTGGTCAGGGTGCCAACCTCTTCCATTTCACCATCATGATCCATGGTTATCTTCGACAGGGCGACCCTAAGGAGGCCAAGGAATACTTTGAAGAAATGCGCAACCGAAAGCTTCATCCGAGCGCCGTAACATGGGCAGTCATGGTCAAGAGCTACGCTCAGAGCGAGAATGAGACAAACTACGATCTCGCGTGCACTCTGGTGTCACAGCTCGTTTCCGATGAAAGCAAGAAAGCTTTCAAGCCATCGTCGTGGAATGTGCCTTCATCCAAGCACGAGACCAAGAGCGTCAATTCGACAACGGCTATTTCGGCTGCTAGCAAGCAAGGTGTTCCTTTCGAGACGCTCTACACTGTGCTGATGGTAGCTCAAGCTCGTCGCGGCGAGCCAGAAAAGGTGGAAAGCACTCTCGATCAGTTGTCGCGCACCACGCCGAATTTATCCGTTTATGCGATGACGCCGCTTCTCGATGCGTATCGAAGGGCAGGTGACGTCGACAGGGGGCTGCAGCTGTACGAACGCATTTACGAGTCCGCACTCGAAGCAGTGAGCAGCAAGAGCCAACGCATGTACGCATACAGCCAACCTAGCGCCAGCAAACTCCTCCAAGCGTCGTCACGCAGACAGGATGCTAGCAGCCGCAACTTGCTCTGTCTGCCCATCTCGATCATGATCGATCTTCTCTCAACGGCCGGCAGACACGACGAGATTGCCAAGATGTGGGCCAGAGCCAAGAACGATGGCTTCGGGTTTGATTCGGACAACTGGAATCACTTGGCTGCCTCGATGGCCCGAGCTGGACAGCTCGAAGAAGCATTGTCAGTCGTGGAGCACGTGCTTCGCAATGACCCACCGAACGCCTGGATACGATCCCGTCTCGGCGCGGATGTCAAGCGGGATGGTCGTGACTCTGCTTCAGCGGACGCGGCATCCGTTTCGTCTACTGCGGATGATCAGGGCGAAGCAGAAGCGGAAACCGTTGAGAGTGCTACGCAGAAGCACGAGGAATTCGATCCTTTACCGGCTGATCTGTCACTCGATCCGGCCACCGCACATCGGTCCGATGCCGCCAGTCCACCATCTCACCCACCAAATCGCCGTCACGAAGCGCGCACCGACGACGACCCCTACGTTGAGCTGCCCTTCGAAGTCCCGGACAGCGTCGAAAACATGCTTCTGGCCCACGAAGATGAGCTTGAAAGCAGCCGCCTCTTCTCAGCACGAGACGAATCCGCAGAGGACGACACGAGCGAGCCGAGCGCATTCTATCTCGACTCGGAACCCGACGTTGCGCTCACTCGCGATCTCAAGACCATCCCGAGCTTCTCTCCCTGGTACGCACACTTTGAGACCATGGAAGCCATCTCTCGCGGTCTTGCTGAGATGAGGGAAGGACGCGAGGTGATTGCGTTGTTGGACAAGTATCGCAAAGCGGCGAGTTTGTTGGATGTGCATGAGAGGAAGGTTGAGATGATCAAGGGTAGGCAGAAGGAGGAGGCGATTCGGTCGGCGAGGAATTTGATTGATGGTAGAGATTGATGGTAGAGCCTAGGTCTCGCATTCGTTGCACTTGTACAATCACGCATGCATTATCATAAGGATCAATTGACACATGGAGACACTGGATCCGTGAGTTTAGGTTGTGTTACGAAGGTATATGGCAGCAGAAGAAGCTTTCCGAGTGATGCGAATGGTGACTAGAGACGAGCTGGGACTTGGCAGCCGAC
Organism: Pseudozyma thailandica; assembly: GCA_023212835.1. NCBI lineage: Eukaryota > Fungi > Basidiomycota > Ustilaginomycetes > Ustilaginales > Ustilaginaceae > Pseudozyma > Pseudozyma thailandica. Next base: position 854,778 of record JALCCH010000002.1, read on the forward strand.
GAAAGAGGTGTAAATGGCCAAGCCTTGTTCTGGGTTGTTGGGGTTGCCGTATTCGGCGTTTAGGAAGTTGTTGAATACGAATGGGATCCAATCCACGCCGTCGACGATACAAGTGGCGGTGAAGCTGGAGATGTAGGTGCCATCTGAAGTGTTTGTCGCGCCGCCGGTGCAGCCTGTTCGGAATTTGATTCCCTTCAAAGGATTGCTTTCATCCTGGTCGTCGTGATGGGATCTTGGTTTTGGGGTTAGAGGAAAAGTGGTTTTGAGGGTTTGGATTTTGCGCGAGTAGTAGTCGTTTTTGAAAGCGGTGCAGAAGGCGTTAAAGGCAGGACAAAAGGCTGAAGTGGGCGGAGCGGGAGGACCAACGACAAAGGTGCACGAGGAAACGAGGGCGCCAAGACGGATGTTTTCGTCGTTGTTGGGTGGTGGGTCAAACCAGCTCGGCACAAAGGGTGGTAATGATGTTGAAGCTGGGGTGGATGAAGAAGATGTCAGTGATGAAGAGGAGGGAGAGGTCGATGTGGGATTGAATGCAGACAGCAAGAGTTGGGCCAGTGACAAGGCTGAAGTTGGGATGATCATTTTCTTAGATTGTGATGCGGTCAGCTCGAGCTTCGAGAGAGGTACCTTTTTGTGAGCGTCCACAGAGCAACTGTAGCTTCGATTGCCAGCGGGACCAAAGAGGATGCTGGTCGTGGAGATGGAGAGGCCAAGATGTTGAAAAAGCTTCGTCCTGGTGATAGCCTACGTGATGATGGTGGAGTGTTTGCTAGATAGGACTACCATTCGTTAAGATCTGTTTGCATCCCGACCTTGAGCAGGCATACGGCCATCCCCACCACCTTCTCAGTTGCACCATGCAAACGCATCTGGTGCTGCTTGCTGCTTTGCTCAGGCTCCCTTCGTGTGCGGGAGCTGCGGTAGCTCGGAGTTCCGCACGCCAAGCACTCTTCAGCCAGCACACACAACTTTCAGAAAACGATAGTGGGAAGCGGCTGAAACAGTCAGCTCTGGAACAAGGGTCCAACAGCGCCCCTCCCCTCCGGACCAAGAGCAGGCATGACGAAAGACCAGCCCGCTCTCTCACATTCGGCGTTGCGTCGGAGTCAAATGTAATGTACAGTACTGCGGTTGGCCAGCGTGCGATTTTTGGCCGTAGAAAGGGTTCATTCAGCCTCGGCGAGCGGCGTCGATTGGAATGCGGAGTGAAATTTGAGCCTACAGTACCGTAGTCGACTGCAACCCTGTCGAGGCTACTTGGACCAAAAAGCCAACTGACCCAGGCCGAGAGAGACGTGGATGGAGCTCCTACGGACGACCATGGCTTCGCTGAGCCCCTCTCGATTGCTCACCTCAAACGCACCAGTCAAGTACTGTATCCATTTTGACAATCGACAACGTCTTGGCTCGCGTGGCTCGCTTCCACACCACGACACCTCGGCAGCGCGTCGCCTTGCAGCTTCCCGCGTCTCCGTATGCATCTTGACATTCTCATATCCTGATTTGGTTCACGGTCGCTAAGCTCATGGTCCTACTCTCATCCATCACACCATGCAGCCTTACCTGATGCAACTAGCGAGTCTATGTTATTGCGCGTGACTGGACAGATCAAAGCGATGCTATGCTATCAACTAGTACTTCTTGCCTTGCACCATCAGCCCTAGCGCCTGCAGCCCGAATCCGTCCATGATATCCTTTGTCATCAGTCTTCTTCTCAAAAGACTATCGAGGAAGAGAAAGCCTGGCAGAAGGAGCACCATGAACATCCATGTACGCCTGGCGAGCGAAATGAGGGTGCGCTGCTTCTTCCAAGCTGCTGGCAAAGCGTCCAGCGTTGCCTTCTCGATGAGAATGCCTACACCTTGGGCGAGGAAGAAAAACATCATACCATCGTCGATCATGCCGTTGAAGATGGTGTGCACTGAAAGCGTGGCGCTCGGTGGCGTGCGGAGTCTCAAGAACATCCATGAGTGCTGGACGCCGGACCAGAAGAAAACCCAAAGCAGCTGAATAGCCTCATGGCTGGCAAAAGGCATCACCGATGCCATGTTGAGGTAGTCTCGTTGTGAAATAGCATGCCAGCTACGCGCCCACATGCGTGCTATCCCGGGCGAAGTGAGAGGTCGCTCGAAGGAAGATACAAAAGAAGTCGCTGGCTTTGGTGTCCAGACCAGGAGCGAAATGCCTTCCAGCAGCGCCGGCATCAAGCAGATCGCACCACCGATCGTACACACCATACCGATTCTGGTCAAAAGTGGCAAGTCGAACGCCGAAGTAGGTACGCCCAGCAAAATGAAATGTTGAGTCATGTGCTTGGGCAGAACTGCATGCCACAATCGTCTGAACTGCTCAGAGCCGACTGGCAGGTAGAGGCCATATACGTTGAGCAGCTGAGACGTCGGCGCTGCAAGAGCATAGAGCCATGTGAACGACCAGTATACGAAAGATGCTTGCAGAATAGCAGCCCAGAAAGGCATCTCGGACTGTCCGAATCGGCGCACGGGGCCATGAACAGGTACGTCTCTTGGCTGGCATCTGTTGACTTTGAGATAGCTGGCCCAGTCATTTAATCCCTTCTTTGACCATTCCAATGCTCTTCCCTGGCTTGGCAGGATCAGGCTCGTACCTGGTCTTCTGAGAAAGAGCACGTCGAGACCATAAATGACGCGAGCCCAAGAGAAAAGCTTGGGGAACGCGACCTCCTTCCACTCGTATTGCGCATATTCGCCTTCGATCATCTTGGGAACCGGTGTACTGCTCTTTGGGAGGAAGGGCCGGATGGGTCGAGGACCGCCCTTCGAGTAAACCAAGCAAATCTCAACTGTTTTGCACATCACTGTCCATGTGATGGTGGGCATGGCTAAATCGCGTAGTGGATTGCCAAGGGTGATGCTACGGTTGAAGCTGAGCGGTATTGTGAGGGCTGCTATCGCGGGAAAGGACGCCAATCGGATCATTTGCCATCCTAGCGATCGTGATGGCAGCGTGAGGCATAGGAGGAAGAGCCAAGAAACACAAAGAGCTATGCCGGGCAGTGCTGGTCGGAAATTGGGCTGCCAGCTCGCCAGGAGCGGCAGTGTCGATTGCTGAACGGTGTCGAGCACCATCTCGTGCATCCGTTCGCGCCTTTGAGAGGACGTCTGGTTGGACGAGAGGTCACGCCAAAGGTACAGGAGCAGGTGGGGGTGCACACAATCCTCGCGAGATCAGTCCGATTGGGTATATAAGGCATCACAGTGGCGGAATCTTCTTCTTGCTTTGAGCACAGAGCATGCCAAAGATTCCGGCGAACCGTGCAAAGTCGTCGTCCATCTCAACAAACGTGAAACTCAGCCTCGTTTGTGTGGAGAGAGTTGGCTGCTTTCCTCATCTAATGGAAGAAAAGTCACTTCACAGTTTGTTTAAGCGAGCCGGACCCTGACGTGACAAACAACTGTGACTTTGTTGGTGAAATCTGACTGCTTCTGCTGCCTATACTTTTTTGCGATTCGAGTGGATTTTTAGGCACGGAGCTGCGTTCAAGTCAAACACAATCTCCGACAACACGGGACTGTGTTGCTTAAGGTCTACGGCTTGCATGCATATTTCCGTGATTGTTAGCAAGGCGCTCTCACTTAGTGTGCTCAGTGGAGTGTCCAAGCTTTCGAGTTGCTTTTCTCTGTCAACTGGGATTCGCCTTACGGAACTCGTCGCTTGCTGCTGCAAGAAGGTTAATCCAGCTGGGCGGATGCAGGGGAAAACATGCTTTGAACGAGCTTTTGTGTACCAAAAGCAGCTCGAGCCCTTTGAGGCTGCCGGCGATCAAGGCGCAAAAATGAGAGCCGATAGTCTCAGGCGGCGCTGGAGCGTCGTCTGGATCGGGTCGATCCTCTATTTTCATTGTAAGCCTACCGGGCACTTCATCGGGGTGAAAGCCAAAGCGAAGCTAGACGTTTCGTATGGCGAAGTACCATTCATCCAGCTCTGTCCAGCCGTTTCAGCTCATCAGCTCGACGCGACCTTTCATGTCGCCCGAGTGCTGTGGGTCAAGGCTGTGATGGTCGAGTTCTCGACACAAGTGGCGGCAGATCGTTCGACATGCTCACAAACTCTTCCTCTCTGTGCCGAGTCGAGTGTGAGATCCAATAGTGGTGACGAAGCTGATGTTGATGCAAGATGATAAAAGTACAATGGGGAATCAGATGGTCCTGCTAGCGCTCTGACACATTCAGAATGTTGCGTTTGGCGTAGGACCGAGGTGCATGTGATGCTTTTGGAATCGGGCGGGGTGAACATAGCGAGGTCACATTCAAATGACCTTGGGCGCCAAACTCGCAATCTTTCCCCAGCCTGCGGCACGGAGCTCGTTAGCAACGACGCCGTTGACACGAGTCCCAAGAGGCTCCTTCTTGTTGTTGAGAAGCACGCATGCATTGTCGTCGAAACGGATGACTCGGCCGTCTGGTCTTGTCATCTCCTTCTTGGTGCGCACAATCACGGCGTGACGCACATCTCCGCGTCGGACCTTTTGTGTGTTAGCCTGGCCAGGAGTATTGGAGATTGGGCGAGCTTTCTGAACGACAACGACGATCTCGTCGCCTGAAGACATGACAAGTAGAGGAAAGATATGAGCTTTAGCGACATGAAGGATTTCGCGGCGTTGCATAGAGTGCACTGGAGCTACTTACCGACACGACCAAGACCTTGGGTAGTCTTGTTCCTCAACACGTTGACACACTCTGCGATGAGCCCGCCTGAGTTGTCGATAATGGCCATGCGTGCCTTGAGACCCAGCATTTTGTATGTGTTGACTCGATGTACCTTCTAGAGAGTAATGTGAGCGGGCAGTCTTGCGCAAGGATGGAGAAGTCAGGCCTTTGCAATGGTTTGGCGAGACTACAGTATGTATAGGTCGGTGAAGGTATAGATGCTGATGATTGCTGGCGGCACTTGGCGATCGTTGTCGTTGATGTTGTAGGTATGATCGTCAACGTCATGCAACACATATGAGCAAGAAGAAATTGCAAATGTCAAAGCAAGACCGTCTTCCTAGACCCGCCAAAAGGGCAAATTCGGAACCGTTCTACATCGTCGCATCGGATTCCCGATTCCTTCACAAGAAAGCTTAACACTACGAAAACACGGACTAAAATTCAAGCGTAACCCGTCTCGCTCGGATTCCGAGGTAAGCGCCGAGCTGCTCTTAGCCGAAATGTGGGCGTTCTCGTGCACGAACAAGCGACTCTTGGGACACCTAGAAGCATCGCTTGGTGACCGTGTCCACTCTTTGTCTTCTCGAGGCCTGACCTCGTGGTTCTTTCTCAATTGCGATTGCGGTTGGGACTGTAACGATCAGAGCTGAATAACCTATACACATGCTAGAGCTAAACTCGCTCTTGAGCCACATCCGCGAAATATGTGATGTGTTATGCTTGCAAAAGCCGGAGGTGGTTGATCGTTCTGCCTTCGACTATCGGAATTGCGGCATCGCTTTGTGGGGGCGAGCATGGCTTTCGCGTTGCCGCTGCAAAGATCCGAAGTTCCCTCCACGAAGACGGAAGGCAAGACCTCTCCCACCAAGGGATCTCGAAATTAGGAGACGCTGCTGATCATGTGAACAAGCAAGTGATGCGGGCGTGCAAAGGACGCAGCGTTAGATCGTACAGTACTGCACTGCTCAACACGGTGCAAACTGTATCGATACAATGGGATGCCTTGGAGTGACAAGTGGGAACGGTTTGGACTCCGCCGAACGGTCTAGCGGAAGAGTCTTTTGAGTGCGGAAAAACCAATATTCCCATGGGATGGCCATCTCGCTTAGCAACTGGATGCACATAATTGAAAGCCAGATGATCGTTTTCGGGAGGAGCAACGAGGAGGTGAAATGAGATTCAGCAGCAGGAGTCACAAAGATGCCGGTGCTGCCCACCATGTACGTCTGCTGCCCACCATGTACCTCTGCTGCCCACCATGTACCCAACTCCGCCATCACGCCTACTTTCTGCAGCGTGGAAGCGATGTTTGGGGAACAAGCACCGATCCTCTCGGCGTGGGGAACCTTGCATCAATTTGATCTCATGTACTGTAGTTCAGAGTCGAACCATCTTGCTCATAATTCATACCGATCGAGTGCCAAAGCACAGCGTTTGCGTCGATGAGCTAGTGAATTAGTGCGCCGTCCAAGATCGTATTTGGGACCAGGAGGCTTTGCTTGGTGCGCTGCTAACTATGAGCGTTGGTTCTGGACACCCTTGTCAATAGAACCAGTCGCACACCCTGCTTTGCGCGCTCAGAATACTTGCAAGTTCGGACAGGTCTCGGTGGTGCTACGCAGTAGCGAAGGCGCTATTGTTGCAGCGGGCTGTGTCTGCGTCATTGAAAGATAGTCAAGACACATACAGTAGTATCGCTTGGCAACGCATGGATTTTTCTGCAGATTGAGACGAAGCGACATTATTGAGAATCGAAGTCGACGAAGCGTCGGTCACCAAACGGGCCGAGAAGAAATTCGATGCAGGTCTGCCCTTTGAAATGAAAAGCGATTCTCCGAGGGGCGGCGTGGGAAGCAGGAATACAGTGAGTAACGCACCCAGCCGATAGGACTGTCCGTATTGAATACTGCAGCACAATACAATCTGTTGACAACATACGTGTGAAGCGAGTCAGCGGGAGAGGATAGACAATAGTCTACTTGGATCGCAGGAAAGAGCGAACAGAGGCATGGTAAGGCGAAGGCAACAGCACGACTTTGAGAGTGATCCATGGAACAGGTGAATCAGAAGGGCAATTGATTCTGTCGCGAAATCTTTCTGATCTCTTCCTTTCTGCTTCTTTTTTCCCTTCAGTAACGAGAGCCGAGCTGCTTTGGGATGCACCAAGCTGCAAGATCTCGTATGTCAAAAAATCAAACAGCAAAGCTCAGGTGCCGCCTGCACCGGAAGGCTGCAGCTTTGACGCATTGTCTGTTTGTTCTTTTGGGCAGGTTTCCGAGCAGGTGAAGTGTCCTCTACGACGCTTGCCGCCTCGCGAAAGTCGTGTTCAGAAGTCCCGCAGAAGAACAGACAATGATGTCTCTCGGATCACAAAAGGAAGTCAATGCGACACTATTCCGAGTTGCTCGACATATTTTTGTACAGCACCTGGAGTCGAAGTTGAGTTCCAACGAAGAACCTCTCAATGTCGGTGTTGCCAAGAGGAAAGCGAACGAGGTTGAGTCTGAGCTAGACTCGGTCCTGACAAAATGATGAATTAGGGTTCTGAAGGGGATTGCGGAACCGCTGCCTTTCCGTAGACCTACGGCTGATGAAAGTGGCTTTTTGGCTGTTGGAACATTCCCTTTGACTCGGGTTGGATTTGAGAGACAGGCTCCAGACCGCCTGTGTGCTGTAGAAGTGGGGCTAGAGGAGGAAAAACAGAGGCGGTCGAAAGAGAGGCGAGGAAGCGGGGAGTTTTTGAATTTGATATTTCAATTTGGCTGTGATGTGTTCCCTATCCCGGCTTCTTATTTTTCGAACTCATGCAAAGAAAGTGCAGTGAGGCGCCAAGTCTCAACTCTAGGCTCTCCAGCCTGCTTTTTGCAGAACGGTAAGTACAGTACACTATATTGCATCTGCTCGGTAATAGTAATCTCTGCGGCATTTTTCCAGCTCTTTTCATAACCGTGAAAAGCTAGCACCAGCCCATCGCCATCGGATTTCTGACCAACATTTTCGCGATACATACAGTACAGTGCACCTTGCTTTGGTTCATGCGATCAAGCCTGATTTGAGCCCTTGCACCTGTGCAAGTGTTTTGCAGCAGCAGAGCGAGACTGTAGAAAGTGAATACTCTGTTCTGATCAGAGCAGCTGTCCGGTTGCCCTACTTTGGAATTTTATTTTTATTTTTTATTTTTTATTTTTTCCTTTTGTCGCATCGTGTCGTGTGCTCTTTGGTATCGAATCGTTTCGGATCCCAAAGACAGGAATTCACTGACAGCTTGACCGTCTTGAAAATCTACACAGAATCTCGGCGGGCTCGCTCATTTGATGCTCCAAAAAATGTTGTTCAGCGCCGATGCTGGATTTCCTAATTTTTTTGCTCTCTGGTGACACGGCGGTGCGTCACACTTTGCACTGCGGTTCGAACCCTTCACGCCGCCGCCGCTTCCCTTTGGCCTGTGGCTTGGTGCTGCTTCTGCTGCTGCAACATTGCGCTCGTTTGAATGCTCTGGCATCAACAGAAAGCTGTCCTTCGTCTGTTGAATCCACACTTTAGCCTCGCTTCATCTCGCCTACAGTAACGTAGCCTCACGAACATTGTCGCCCCTTCGTATACGCACTCTTTTGACTGCGCTTAAGCGGAGACAGGGCCTCGTCCCCCAAATCTTGCTCTAACCGCCTCCGCCGCCCGACCGGTCCTCTTACGCCTATTCTTCACCAAGTGTCGTCTCGTCTCGTCTCGTCTCGTTTCGCCTCGCCTCGCCTCGCCTCTAGCTCTTTTGGCATTGCCCTCGGTACTGTAGCCAGCGACTTTTCTGTTTACCGACTGCCCATACCTCAACAGCCTGTTTCAAGCGTCTCGGTAGAGCCAACTAGCTTCGGCCTTGCAACGCTTCTCGAACACTGCAGTCACCACTATAGCACCTGTCTACCGTCACACTTTCGCACCTTAGCACTTGACCTTCTATAGTAACGCGTTTCCATGACGCTTCGTCTCAGTCACTCGGTCGGCTGCGTCGCATTCTCCACCATCACAATCTCTTCCATTTCATCACCTCGTCCAGCCGATTCGTATCTCGCAGGTCTACGCTCCCTCAAAGCCACCACCTCACTTGGGCACTATCCTCCACGCATGCACCTCTCTCATCGATTCGCGGCTGCATTGTGAAGTGATTTCTTCATCGGCGTATTCTTTACTCGACTTCATTTCGCCCATCTTGGATCTCGCATTTCGACCTGCGTCTGAACACAAACAGTGCGAGCCTTGATTCGATTCTCGCGATGCTCTTGAGCTCATAGTTGGTCGTTCAGCTTCAGCTCGAGACCCTCCGACGAGCTTATTTTCTCTTCACCTACCCACCGCCTACCTTCCGGAATAGAATCCAATCTCCTTCCGCATCACCCTTATTGCGCCAAAACCCTCATCGTTGCCAGCCCCGCTCCGTACTTGTTTCAGTACCTCGAGTCGTACTTCCATCTGCACACCAACTATCACTGTTGCTGCTCCGGCACCTCGTGCTTTGTTTGCTGCCCCAATTCACGTACATCTGCCCATCGTTCAGCATACCATCGCATCACTTGCCGGCAATGTCGTTGAAAAGATCCCATGATGATGCCGTCGGGGAGAGCTTGATGCTTCGCGAGAGTGATACATCTGCACAAACACAAGACAGCACCGACAACGGCGTCGCTCAGGGCAAACAACGTCGTCTTAACTTTCTGAACAATGACGGAGAATGCGCCACCGCGTCTACCTCCGCTCGTCCGCGAGCTCTTCCGACCACATCCCGCGCCAGCGATCGGTTCGTCCCCGGTCTGCAGACCTTTGTCGGTGGTCTGCAGATGTCGCAGGATTCATCCATTGCCCGCCCCAGCACCTCCACCAGCCGAGCGCAGCCGACAGCGCCCATGACCAGACGCTCCATCGATGTCCCAGATGCCATGCAGCCACTCATGATGAGCCGCAATGCCGACTCGGAGCGAAGAGCAAGTCAAGTCACTGCACGCCGTCGCTCAGAAGCGGCCTTGGAAACAATAGTTCGTCGTACTTCGCTGGTCGTCGAAGATCCTCAACTTGTTCCAGGAGTCTCGCCAGGTTGGCATGTGGAAGCTCATGGTCGTCAAGCCATGGAGCTGCAAGAGGGCGTTCGATTCGAAGATGAAGACGGCTGGACACCTCTCGATGCTTTCCCGGCAGCGACCCAGCAGGGCAGGTTGGCTGTCAAGCGAGCAAAGCTTCGAAAGCAGCAATGGCACGCTCAACTCCAAACGCATCAAGAAGCTGACGTTTCGCCCTTCGCTTCGTCATCGATACCCACCATCGCAGTGGAGGCGGCCCAATCCGAACAGAGCGTTGATGCCACCGACCCTGCTTCATCGTCTTGTATGCGCGATGCCGACATCACGGAGGATCAAGCAGGCTCCTCATCGGACATCCTCACCGCAAGAGCATCCAAATCGTCTCCCACGTCATCTCCGGAACCCGAACTTGCATGGCCCTCGACGGCAGCGTCAGGTCCATGGGCCCAAGGCGTCGCTGACAACAAGTTTGGCAGTGCGATGTCGAGCATTGATACCGTGTATTCCCGATTCAGTGTCAATGACGCTTACAAACTATCCGACTTTGAGGTCATCGAGACATTGGGAACCGGGACCTTCGGGCGCGTTCTACTAGTGCGCCTCAAGCACCGCGATGCATCGGACCGATCCGCGTATTTTGCCCTCAAAGTGCTCGCAAAGGCGGACATTGTCAGACTCAAGCAAGTGTCACATCTCAACAGCGAACGCAGCATCTTGAGTAAGGTGGACCACCCTTTCCTCGTCAACATGATTTCTTCATTCCAGGACAGCAAGAACTGTTACATGCTCATGGAGTACGTCGTCGGCGGCGAAATTTTCTCGTATCTGCGCAGAGCAGGCTCCTTTTCTGCCGATGTTGCTCGTTTCTACATCTCCACCATTGTGCTCGCCATCGAGTATCTTCATCATAACAAGGTGGTCTTCCGCGATCTCAAGCCCGAGAATCTCTTGATCGACTCCAATGGCTATACGAAGATCACCGACTTCGGATTCGCTAAGGAAGTGGAGGACCGCACATGGACATTGTGTGGCACGCCCGAATATCTGGCACCCGAGATCATCCAATGCAGTGGTCACGGTACCGCAGTAGACTGGTGGTCGCTGGGCATCTTGCTCTTCGAGATGCTCGCAGGCTATCCGCCATTCTACGACCCCAATCCGATCTTGATCTATGAAAAGATTCTCGCAGGCAAGCTTGTCTTCCCCGAGCAGATCGACCCTGTCTCGCAGGATCTCATCTCGAGCCTGTTGACGGCCGATCGAAGCAAGCGCCTCGGCAATCTTCGTGGCGGTGCCGACGATGTCAAGAATCATCCTTGGTTCTACGGTGTGGACTGGAAGGCATTGCATGAGGGCAGGATTCCGCCTCCCATCATACCCTTTCTTGGCCAGCCAGGCGATACTTCCAACTTCAGCAAATACGAAGCGGCCAGACCTAGCGCCATGCCTGGTCTGTTTGGCAACGATCAACGCGGCGAGGATTTACATGCCAATCTCTTTCCCGATTTCTGAGCTGATCTCCTTCAGTGCATCTACTCTACTCTAACTATATACTTGCTATCTATCGCAATCGTTCGTAACTCGCATCACGCACCTTTTGTACTTTTCCATCTTTCTCTAGTCTCGAGACCAAGCCCACGTCGATCTCATGCTCTTCTAGTATTATGCTAATCTCTAATTCATTCGGCCTCATCTCCTCTTTGTCGCAGTGCTAGTGGTGTGGTTTTTGCGGCGCCGGGTGTCCCGATACTTCAACTATCATGGGTACATTTATGATGCCTGCCATGCTCAACAATTCACCACCATGTTTTCTTTGAGCATTTAAGTGTCCTTATTTTTTTCAGTTTTCCCTGTGCCGAAATTGGGTTTTGTGGAGCAAAGCTCGGGAAGAAAGTTGAGGGTTGCGTCAAAATTTGAGAAGACGTGCATATTGAACAGTGCACTTCAACTTTTACTCTCACTTCTTGTCCGGATACTTTCCGACCCCCCAACATCCCCTTCCCCAATCGCTGTTCCTGCTCAACACATCGACCGGCTACGCCTTCGAATCACAAGCCATCGATGCGCAATCTCTCTATACTATCACATCGAGCCATCGCGCTCTCTTCGGCGTTCCCGCAATCGTCGTTGAGGATCGAGGCCACTGCTGCCGATCTCGAAGATGGCACCGTCTACGCAGTCGCCACTTCTCGCACCTCTCCAAGCGCTACAGATGTGACGCTCAGCTTCCACAAGTCGCGCGAAGATGGCAATGGCTTCACTCCGTTCAACTCGTTGCTTGTCCCAGGACGCCTCCCTTCGCTTCCCGACTCTTCTGCCGCCATTGCCTCAACTTCAGGTCGCAGACCACGAGATGTAGTCGACCTTCACTACCTATCGGACGGTGGACAAGAAGCGCAGAACAAGCCAGCGCTCTGCACCATCTCTGCCGGGGGTGACCTGCTCCTTCTTCCCATCCCGAACGGATACGATGCAACTGACGATGCACCTCAAGAAGAGCCGCAAGTAGTTGGCACAATCGAGCAAGGGATCGCTGCAGCAGCTTGGAGTCCAGATGACGAGTTGTTGGTCATCGTGACATCAGAGACACCAGAATCCGGCTCCACAAATGGCAGAAGAGAGGCTGAGAAAGTACTCTTGATGACTAGAGACTTCCAAGTGCTTTCCGAGGCTGGCCTTCGCACTGATAGCTTTGGTGAAGATGAGGCTGTCGATGTAGGCTGGGGCAGTAAGGCAACTCAGTTCCACGGATCAGAAGGCAAAGCTGCTGCAGCTGCGGCGGCGGCCGCCGCCGCCGCTGCAAAGGAAAGCAAGACTGACACCCGAGGCCCCAGGCTGCCGGATGACGATGGTATGCCACGCATCAGCTGGCGAGGCGACGGCGCCTTCTTCGCCATCAGCTCCCTCGAACCTTTCACTTCCACAGAATCACAGTCGGAATCAACATGGCATCGAATCATTCGCATCTATTCACGAACCGGTGCATTGTCAGCCACCTCAGACCCTTCCGTCAGGGGTATCTCTCAAACGTTGGCGTTCCGTCCTGTTGGCAATCTCATCGCCAGCACGCAGAGATTCGGGCCCTCGGATGTGCAAGGTCAGATGTGGAGTTCAGGTCGCAAGGGTCGGCATGACGTTGTCTTCTTCGAACGCAATGGTCTGCGTCACGGCGAATTCAGCTTGCGTGAAGAGTCGGCCTCGCAGCCTGAAGGAAAGCAGATGGACTGGATTACCTCTCAGCAGGAAGGTCCGTGGTCGCGAAGCCATTTTGTAAGAGAGCTGGCTTGGAACGCGGATGGCTCTGCGCTCGCTGTCTGGCTGACCCGCATTGGCAGCTCCGAGCAGGACGAGTCCCCTCGCGACGTCGTGCAGATCTTCACAACAAGCAACTACCACTGGTACCTCAAGCAAGAGTTTGTTGCTTCTAGCAACGATGCCAGCGTTGAAGAAGTCAAATGGCATTCCGAGGATCCTCTTCAGCTGCTGATTGCGTACACGGATCGTGTCGAGCAAAGGTCCTTCACTCTGGAGACCGTCGCTTCCTCTAGCCGTCCACCTCTGGATGTTGCTTGCGTGGCTGTTGCTGATGGTACAGCAACCCTGTTGACGCCTTTCCGCATGCAGAATGTTCCGCCACCCATGTCATCTCTTAGCTTGCTGACGCCACCTGCGCATACATCAGTGCGTCCAAGCTCAGCTCAAGCCATCACTGTACCATCCCATACCGCTTGGTCACAGTTGCCAGGCGCCACTGCAGACCAGGCTGTGGGTATCATGGCTTGCGTCTATCAGAACGGCTTCGTTCAGGTCTGGCGTTTCGATTGGGGCAAACTTGGCGGGAAGCTCAAGGTGGGAGGACAGCCGGTCGCAGAGCCACGATTGATTGCCACAGTAGAAGCTGTCTTGGATCCGGAGCAGACCAAGGTCGCGTATCAAGTCGCTGTTGCAGGATGGTCGAAGTCTGCTCTCAAAGACAGCGAGGCGTGCAAAATTTCCATCGCAGTGCTCAGTGCAGACTCATTCGGGGAAAGCGTCGACTCCCTTGATCTGACACAATGCCAAGATTCTGCAGACTTCCTGCCGGGATCGCACAGAGTCTCGTTCAGCCCAGGACACCTCGGTAAGAGACGCATCGTGTCTGGACCCTTTGTGCCGTCATCATCATCCCCACCCGAATTTTACCTGGAGGACAATCAAGGCTACGTGGTGCCTGTTCGCGGAGACGGCAGTGTGACCGTAACACAATTGGAGCGCTTCTGCCCAGACATTCGTATCCTTGCAAGCGGCGGGATCGATCAGAAAGCCAAGGTCATTGGTCTTGCTACCAACGGCCGGTTATACGCCGAGAAGCAGGTCATCGCCAAAGACGCAACCTCTTTCACCCTAGTTGGCAGTTTCTTGGTGTGGACCAACACCTCGCACGAGGCAAGATTCCTCCCCCTGACTTCAGTACAGTGGAACGAGACAGAGACTGGACGTGAGGCTCCGACATCAGAAGCCGTGGATCTGGGTAGGCGAGTGGAGCGCGGCAGTCGCATCGTCACAGCTGTGCCCTCCGCCATGTCCCTTATCCTACAGATGCCGCGTGGAAATCTCGAAACCATCTACCCTCGTCCCCTCGTGCTGGAAGTAGTGCGCCGTAACATTGATGCCAAACGCTACGGTGCCGCTTTCAGAATCTGCCGTACGCACCGCTTGGACGTCAACATCCTCTACGATCATGACCCCAGTGCTTTCATGGCCAACGTTACTGCCTTCGTGCAGCAGGTCGCTGACGTGGACTATCTCAACCTTTTCCTCTCTGGTTTGCGGGACGAAGACGTCACCACGACACTCTACAAGCCTGTCGCTGGTCAGCCTAGCATCACGTCTGCCACTGCTTCCTCGATGACTGACAAGACTGGCAAGGTGAACAAAGTCTGCGATGCTGTCCGCGTCGAGCTCGAAAAGATCGACTCCCGCAAGTACATCCAGTCCATCCTAACAACGCACGTTCGCAAGGTTCCGGCTGACTACGAGGCTGGTCTTTCGCTGCTTCTCAAGCTCAAGGATGAAGATCCGGAGACCACGGAAGAAGCTGTCAAGTACATCATCTTCCTCGCCGATGCGGACAAACTCTTCGATGTCGCCCTCGGCATGTACGACTTCACGCTCACCCTCATGGTCGCGCAGCATGCCAAGCGCAAGGATCCTCGAGAATACCTGCCTTTCCTCCGTGAACTTCGTGCACTCTCTCCGCCCGAGTACCAAAAGTTCCGCATCGACGATCACCTGGGGCGCCACTCCAAGGCGCTTTCGTGGCTTGTCAAGTCCGGGTCAGATCATCACAAAGAAGCGATGCAGTACGCGGACAAGCACAAGCTCTACCACGAGGCACTTGATCTGTATGCTAGTGAAGGCGGCAGCAGATTGCGAGATGCCTATGATCTGTTCGGAAATTACCTTCTTACGAGACGCAAGTTCGACGATGCAGGTACTGCCTTCCAGTTGGCAGGAAAGAATCGCAAAGCGCTCGATGCATACCGCCAGAGTACCAACTGGGCCGAGGCCATCCGACTTGCTTTCGTCGAAAGGCTCCCTGCAGCCGAGATCGTCGCTATGGCAAAAAATATCGTGGATGACCTTGAGAGTTCTCGTCGATACATCGAGGCCGCTCGTGTTTGTCTCGACTATGTTCGCGATGTCGAGCAGGCAGTCACGCTCCTTTGCAAGGGCAACGACTTTGCTGAAGCGCAACGAGTCCTTACGACGTACTCCCGTCTTGACCTTATCGAAGTCACGTTGCATCCTTTGCTTCTCGAATCCACTGCAACCCTGATGGAAGATGTGTCGGAGATGAATGATCAGCTCGCCAAGCAATTGGACCGTATCAAAGAGCTCAGAAGCAAACGCGCCCTCGCTGCGGCCGAAGGCGGCCTCTACGGCGATGTTGAAAACGACCCGGCATTGGACAACTTGGACATCATGTCCGATACATCGACTCAAATGACGCAGTTCACGCGATACACGCGCGCCGCGTCGATTGCATCCGCCCAATCCTCCCTCGCCACCTTCTCCACCAAGAGTGGTAGCAGAAAGAAGGAGGCCAAGCTCAAGAAGAAGGCCGAGCGTCAAAAGGCCGGTGGAAAGAAAGGCACCATCTTTGAGGAAGACTATCTCTACGGATCAGTGCAGAAGCTGCTCAAGGAACGTCTCGGCACAGTCCAAAGCGATGCCGCCAAGGTCTTGCCACACCTGATCTGCGCAGCCTCGAACAGCGTCAGGAGCAAAGCGAAGGAAGTCACCGAAGCCTTGACTGACTTTGAGAAGAAGGCGGAGAAGGCAGTGGAGACGCTCTGGGGCTACAGTCAGCAAGATGATGATGAGCGATTCGAGCAGTTGGTGAGATTCGAACAGGAGATCTTGTCAGGTCAAGCGGCGGGTAATCCGACCATGGCCGCGATGAACTTCAGGAGTATCGCTAATAGGAGGATCCCAAGGTCGAAGTTGGAGGTTGCGGATGGGAAGTGGCGGTCCGTTTTGCTCGATAGAAATGCGTGATGGGCTTGACGCAATACTCGGAGTTTCGCACGAGATCAACAACGCAGGCGGTATGAAGCATGACACTATCGCCGGAGTACTGAGCAGGAATCAAATTGCGTCAACATCACGTTCTGGCCAGAACACCACGAGCCCTTCTGAGCACGCTGGGTTGATGCCGAAATAGCCCTCAGATCGTCGCAACGACCGAATGCACCACAGCATTCTCGTCCAACCACTTCATGTAATTCGGCAAGAATTGATCCGGCAAATCTTTCGCCCCTGCAATCGTTTCTGCATCCCCAATCACCACCAATTGCCTCTTTGCTCTTGTGATTGCCACGTTCAATCTCTTCTTTTGCGCCAGGAAGCCGACTTGCATCTCCTGATTGCTGCGCACAAGTGAGATGATGACTACGTCCTTTTCTCGGCCTTGCATTGAGTCGATGGTACCCAATTCGATGGCGTCTGCGTTGATGGCGTCGGCTCCTTTGGGCGGGGTGAATGCGTGAGAGCGGATGGTGGAGTGTAGCAGTGCGACTTGAGCCGAATAAGGCGTGAGGATGGTCACTTGAGAGGGCGCAAGGCCGTGTGTGAATAGTTCTTGTAGGTGCTTGACAACAAGCTCTACCTCGTGAGTATTGGATTTCGAGTCGGCTAGGAGGAGACCTTCTTCAGGGGACGGGGTGGCTTCATGGAACTCGCAGCCGGCTGTGTCGTAGAATACCACCGGGGCGAGGAGCTCTTCTTCATCTTCCGTAGGTGCATCGCCATCGATCGAAATATTGGAAAGATCAGTGAGGCGGATGTCAGCGCAGGATGGGTGCGCGGACAGTTTGCCTTCGTACAGCTCGTCGTTGGGGAAGGACATGATGTCCGTAGTCATGCGGTACTGAATCGAAAGCAGTGATTTGATGCCTAAACCGTACATGCCAAGAGCGCGTGAAAAGAGAGTGGTTTCCAGCGAACGGGGCAGACGAAGGCGAGTGCGTGGAGCGTCTGCCATCGACACTGTGCTGAACTTCTCTGCGAGCTCGGTGTCGTCCTGGTCGCCATCCTTGACATCTTCCTCCCCGTCCTTTTTAGGTTCAGCAGCAGCAGAAGCATCAGTGAAGTCCTTGCTCTTGACCTTGCTGTCGGCTTTAGCCTTCTTGTCTGAGTTCTTCCTCTTATTTGCTGGTCGAGAAGGTCTGACAGTCGATTTGACGGTAGGAGGCAATTGCAAGTGGTCGCCAGCAAGCACAAGCCTGGCTCCTTCTCTGGCTTTCATGATCGGAATCCAGCAGGCCATCTCGAGAGCTTGACAGGCTTCATCAATGATGACCCAATCGTACTGCCTGTGAGCCAGCTGCTTGCCACCCGCAGTATGGCAAGTCGCCAAAACCACCTGGGCGCGATCTAGCACGCTGCTGGTCACCTGACGGTCGCGCCTTCGGTACTCCTTTCGTAGCTCTCGCACTTCTTCCCACCGCTTCTTGCGATCTGAGCCTCGAATCCTGGGCTTGCCTTTGGTCGACTTGTTGCCGGCGGGAGCGTTCGTGGGTTTGAGCTCGTTCATTATGTTTTCGATCTCTTTGCTGATGTCCTTGACCAGCTGAGCTTCAGACGATTGAGTGCATTGGGCATCGAGAGTTGAGCCTTGTAGATTCGCAACAACACGAGCTGGATGACCGATACGCGTGACACCGACGCCTTTCTTCTTGAATACTTCGCGGTGTTCGGGTACGCCGACAAGACGCTCCAGGATATTGTCGACTGCCAGATTCGAGGCACCGCAGACAAGAACACGGACAGGCGAACCATCGTCTGCAGCACCTAAGTTTGATGCGACAATCTGCATGATCAGCTCAACGATCGCTGTTGTCTTGCCGGTTCCGGGAGGGCCATGGATCAGAGAGAAGTGTTCGGCTGAAAGGGCATAGCGGATAGCGCTAAGCTGCGTCTCGTTTAGGTTTTGGTTGAACGGAGAGAGAGGTAGGTCGGTATGATGCCATGTTGGAGTCGCGAGACCAAACAAGGCTCGTGTCAGGGATGTGGCGCTCGCTGAAGTTGAAGTGGATGCGGTTGCCTCAGTCTCTTCGGCTGAAGTGTCTCCGTTGGCGTTAGACGAAGCTGCGAGGGGAACGCCCAAATGTTTTGCCAGCTTCTCCATTGTGTTCTCCATTCGATCAAATGTGCTCTCGTTGGCTACTTTGACCAATCTGATGCGCTCGGGTAGTTCGAGATCGTTTCCGGGAACTTTCTTGTCATCTCCCGTGCGAGCATCTCGTTTGTTTGAGCCATCTTGTACTGCACCTTTACTTTGCGGTTTCTTGCCATCGCTGACCGCCAGAATGATGCGGGTGTCTGTCACTCTGTAGACTACGCCTTGAAGTAAGCTATTCTCGTTGGTAGCTGCTGGATCCGCGCCATTATCAAGCACCGCTGCTAAGTCGCCTGAGCGGAAGGTATGAGGTGGAAAGTTGGGAGAAGCGTGATGCGCCGAAGGTCTTTCGAGCTCAACGAGAAGCTTGGCACCGACGCCGATACGTATCGAGGATACACCCAAGCCAAGCAAGGCAAGACCATGCTTTTCAAGGATCTTTGGTGCGGTCTTGGAGAGCAAAAGCTTTGACTGAGCTTGTTCCTCCTTTCGCTCCTCGGCCAGGAGCTGGGACTGCACTTGAAACCAGCGCAGCAGAAGCTCCTGGGTTGGAGGCTCAGGATATAGCAGTTTGGACGACATACTGTCTGCGACTCTGAAAGCAAGCCAGCAGGACAACCAGGCCGACTTGTGTCGTGATGATAGAAGGGAAGTGGAAAGCTTCGCAGCGAACAGCTACAGCAAAAGTATTGGACACGCCGTTGCCTGAATCAGCTTGTTCGGAAGATCCGAAAACTTTAAAATGCGTGGTTCAGGAGCGCTTTCTCGAGAAAACGCTGAGTTGTGTCACTCATGCAGCTCATGAATCATAGAAATTGGCCGAGGCGTAGCTAAAGTGGAGGCTAAAATCACATGAGGCGAGAGGGTAAGTGCACTGCTAAGCTCTAACTACCTTTTTCATCACATCTGAAGTTCAGATGAACTCTTGGAGAGTCTAAGAGGAATTGTTCGCACATGATGCTCTGTCCAGCTTGTTACCTGATTCCTGTCCCATGCATGAAAAGAGTCGAGAGAGCCAATGTCAATGTCAATAGGCGAATTACTGCTGCTCAGGTGCGACGTCACCTCAAAGTAACAGTTGCTGTCGCGTGCAGTTTGGATGCGAGCCAGGCGTTTCACACATGGGTTCCCTCAGATGACGAATGATATGATTGCAAAGCAATATGCTGCATCTATCTGCTGCGCGGCCTGACCTTACTTCATCTCCTCTTTGGCCTCATCCTTTTTGTCTTCTGTGGAATCCTTGCTTGCGTCTTTTGTCCCATTGGTAATCGTATTGGATGCCTCCTCCTCGCCTTTCTCGTTTTCGCGCCTGTTGTTGATGAGACCGTGGAGAGCAATGACGGCTCGAATCAAACTCGACAAGTAGACCACCAGCAACCGGTCGTTGTTGTCGACCGCGAATGACTTGGCAGCCTCGCTGTTCTTGTCAAGATCTGGCAGCAGGTTGAAGATATCTTGCAGGTCGTAAATGATCTGGTGGTTGACCGGAAGCTTTCCTTCGACCACTGCTTGCAGGTAGTCCCGGATCTCAAGCAGCCGCGATTGCAACCCGCGCAAGCTTGAGAGCTGGCTGGAAACGCGCGTGGAAAGTGTGCCTACTGCTGTTGTATCGCGGATATCGCGCAACAAGTGCTCGACACCGATCTCTTCCGCCTCTTCCGCTTCGATCGTGCTAGGAACGTGCATGAATGTCTTTTGCGTCGCCGTGCCATCGTCCTTGATCTCCTCCACTGCAAAGTATGCGTCCGTCGGGATTCCCACATCCCTTTGCCTTGGGTTGACAATCACCATAACCGGTCGTGGAATGAAGCGCTTCATAAGTTCGTTGATCTCCAAGTCAGAGGAGCGTAGACGAGGACCTGTGTGGTACCATCCAACCATCTTCTCGCGTGCATTGACCTTCTTGAACATTTCCATCATGTTTGTGATGTAATCGTGGTCCAAGAACCATGTCTTCGCATCGCGCTCATCCTCTTCGAATGGCACAGCGAACGAATTTGCGACGTTGATCGTCTTGCCTCCGTTCAACTCCTGTCCGAGCAGGATACCGACAACTCGCTTGCGCGATCCAGATGCCGAGCGTGATGCATGGTCGGTCACCGAGAGAAGCACCAATGGGTGAATAATGACATTTGTACTGGAAAGACTGATTGTCTGTTTGAGTCGATTGCGGCGGAATCAGGGGACCAATGAGAACGAATCAGCATGCCAGTCTATGATCAACGAGGCCAAACATCGAAAACTTACCTCCTGCGTTGTGGCTGGCATCTTGGCGGCTTGTTCAATTCGAGCTGCGTGTGACGTCTGATACGAGGAATCCGATTCTGTCTGTTGGAGACGATGTTTGAGGGTTCGTGGGTAGCCTGAAGGATTAGATGCGATGATGCAGCCGACAAGTGGTCAAGTCGAGGGTGAGTTGAAGGAAGTCAAGTGTTGAATTCCAACAAGTGAGAGCTCCACTTAGAAACGACGCGCATGCCCGATCACATACACGCGGGCCACTCTTTTGGCTAAATGGCCGAAATCCGACAATTGTTAGACCGTCTCTTCGGATTTCGGGACTTTCCTCCACTTTTGCATGGCAAAACCCTAATTTGAGGGTTTCTGCTTCTTGCTTCGCACGAAGCCAATCCCTCTATAAGCTACTCTCTGTTCTTCATCTGCGGGACCGGGTTCCGAGCTCTTTCCCTGCGCCTTTCAGAAGCATGACTGTGCCTCGTAGAGCCTGTATTTCAGGGACGATTCGCTCGTTGTCCGCTCAAGGAAGGCTTCATTGCAGAACGTTGCCGAAGGTGAAGACAGCCTGCAGCGTCACGCGGTCGCCATCGGGAGCGTTCCTCTCGACCCTTCCGTGTCAAGCATCACCATCTGCCCCTGGAGCGGAGCAGCAAGATTATCACTTTCTCACAAGACGATTGGCCGATGAACTAAAACTGCCGCTGTTTGCGGCCTCAGGAAGTCAGCTTCACCTTTTGCAAGATCCCGCTCATTTCTACCAAACGCTTAAAGATAAGATCGGTCAAGCAAAGAAGCGCATCTTTCTCGCCTCGCTTTACATTGGCAAAGAGGAGACAGAGCTCATTGAGCATCTAGAACATGCTCTCAAGCAGAATCCGGCTCTTCAGCTCACAATATTAGTCGACGCCCTGAGGGGCACGCGGGAAACGGCACCCACGCCATCATGCGCCAGCCTCGTATCCAGACTGCATGCACAGTTTCCAGATCGCGTCAACATTCGACTGTACCACACTCCGAACCTAAAAGGGTGGCTGAAGAAGCTAGTCGGCAAGCGCTTCAATGAAGGATGGGGGCTTCAGCACATGAAGATCTACGGATTCGACGACGACGTTGTGCTCAGCGGAGCCAATCTCAGTCGCGACTACTTTACCAACCGTAGGGATCGATACTTGCTGGTGGAAGATCACAAAGACGTCGCGGACTACCTCTACTCGCTCGTGCAAGCTGTCGGTCAGTTTAGTTTCAAGCTGGAGACAAAGGCGGCAGATGTCGGGAAGGTCGGAAATCAATCAGATCCGGACTGGAAGCTTGTCTGGGATGGAGGCCAGGACTCCGCAGAGCCTGTGAATGGCAGATCGCCAATGGCATACCCAGAGACGGCCTGGACCCAAAAAGCAACCGCGTCATTGGAGAAGTTCACTCATGACTGGCAGGACCGCGCCCCGCCAGCGGCATCGGAGTCAGTACTTACCGAGAAGAAAGCAGACACCTTGCTCCTACCTTTGCTTCAAATGGGACCTCTCCAGATCAGACAGGAGACTCGGGCTATTCCTGAGATCCTGAATCGAGGAATGCAAGCCTCGAACGTGCAAGGACAACCAGCGACACTGGGTCTCACGTCTGGCTACTTCTCCTTATACAAGCCCTACAAGTCCCTGTTGCTGAAAGCCAAGGCCGCACAGACTGCGATCGTCAAGATAATTTGCGCCGCGCCAGAAGCCAATGGATTCTTTCAGTCCAAAGGCGTGTCAGGATGGATTCCGGAAGCATACACTTGGTACGAATTCCAATTTTGGAAGGCGTTGCAGCGATCAAAAAGGCTACTTGGCCAAGACGGCAGAAAGTCCGAAGCAGGCGGATTGGAGATTCGAGAGTGGAAGAAGGATGGCTGGACATACCATGCCAAAGGCATTTGGTATACGCCGGCGTCTGCCTCTGCACCGACCATGGTACACGTTGGATCTAGTAACTACGGATCCCGGTCAGCGGATCTCGATCTCGAATGCACGTTCTTGATCTCGACACAGTCAGCCGAGCTCTCGCATCGCTTCAAAGAAGAATTTGAAACCCTGCAAGGCGATGCGAAGGATGTCGTTGATGCAGAGCTCTTCCAGCGCCCGGATAGGAAGGTGCGGAAGCGAGTGCGAGTTGCAGCCTGGATTCTGAAAGGCATGCTTTAATCTTGGTGATCTTACACGTGCGTCACTGCTGGGCAGGTTCATAGACAGCATGCATCTAAGTTTTTCGCTTTGCTGACACGTCAATCTTATACCCGTTGGCACAGATGCCATCCATTTTGTCAATCATGCGAATAGATGTCGATATGTGATGAGCTAGAATGCTAAATCTCGGAAGTCGGATCTTGGATTGTTAGAAGAAATTGTGGCCGGTGCTGCGAGTCATTGTGTTCATGCAGCTCAATTTTATCTTCGCTGCGCCGTATCTCTCTGCCATCATCTCACACAGTGGTCAGCAACACCGTAGTCAAGATGTCATCAGCAAGCTCACCAAGCAACTTTGCGCCTCGAAGCGCCACGGTCTCGCGCGTTACCAACGAGACCAAGATCGAGGTTTCACTGTCGTTGGATACGCACCCCACACTCGCACCTCAGACCATCAATGTCAAGACCGGTATCGGCTTTTTGGACCACGTGAGTATTGCTATCAAGCTTCAGCGATCGCTAGCACTGTAGCTGACTGGAATCTTTCACACTATCTTTTTTGTGAACTGGCCACGTAGATGCTTCACGCGCTTGCGAAGCACGGTGGAATGTCATTGACGCTTGCCTGCGACGGTGACCTCTGGATCGATGACCACCACACCGCAGAGGACTGCGCTCTCGCGCTCGGTGCCGCTTTCAAGAAGGCGCTCGGGCCGGTCAAGGGCATCAAGCGCTACGGCACAGGCCACGCCCCCCTCGATGAGGCATTAAGCCGTGCTGTGATCGACATCAGCTCGCGACCTTACTGTGTTGCTGAGCTCGGACTCAAGCGAGAGAAGATCGGAGATCTGAGCTGCGAGATGATTCCTCATGTCTTCCACAGCTTTGCCATGGAGGCTGGTGTCACTCTTCACGTCGACTGCCTGCGTGGTGACAACGACCACCACCGCTCCGAGTCTGCCTTCAAGGCCCTCGCTCTCGCTATCAAGGAGGCTATTACAAGGACAGGATCTGACGATGTTCCCAGTACCAAGGGTGAGTAGCACAGTGGACCACGAGTAGCTTTCCGCACTAGCAGCGATTTCATTAAGAACTGACATTTTGACCTTTTCGTATTGCCATCGTCCATAGGTGTGCTTTGAATCGAGTGCCCTCATGCAGAGAGTTCAATACAGAAATGAGGTTTCAGAGTCCCTTCGATGTCCCTGTTTGGCGACCACATAGTTCGCATAGAAAGCTGTAGGAAGAAGTTGTCGTCTGAGCCTATGATATACGTCTCATATGTCAGTCATCCCGATTGCAGTCGGAATTGGTTCGTCTTTATCTGAAATCGGGCCGATCCTCCGATTGCGATTCTCGTCGGAAGGATCGGTCCGAAATGTTAGAAATTTCGCGTTGGGCCGAAACCTGGAGAGGCGTGGTTCGGATACGATGTGGCTTGCAGCCAAGGCACGGGAGACGGGCATCGGTCGGTGAGGTTTGCACAGCCCCTCCAACAACCGCAGAACCGCTTGTGGTTGCCATAGATCCATTAGTCTAGTGCATAGATTGAACGGAGTCCGGCAGAAAAGTTGCTGAATTCAGTGGATGAGACGGGTCATTACGACTGAATGGCATCCCGATGGGTGCTCAAGTGATGTCAGCTGATGGAAGCGATACGAAGGACGCTAGGTGCGCATTCGCCGACTCGCCTGAATTCCTTTGGATGGTCGGAAGTGTACATTGCCGAAGCGATGCTGGATGTGTCGATACAGCAAAGAAGAGAATGAAGTCCGGAATTATGCTGAAGAAGCAAATCCCGGTTGGTCGATGGCTTTCCGTCAGCTCTCGCATAACGATATATTAGAAGTCTCGGCAAGCCACAGTGCAACTACAGGATGCACAACACACCAACATCAGGACACATATCTTATAGAGTAGCCCAGGAGACGTTGGAATAGGGTGTCAATCCGAGACACGGATCGCATTTTACGGGGAATAGATCCACACGCCGTCGAGAGGCTGCGGCTAGGAAGAGCACGTCGTTCCGGTGAGGGACCAATATCAGGGCCCTTGTGCATCGATATGCATGGGAACAAAAGAGGCTTGCTGCCGGTTCCACCATTGTATCGAGCTCCTGCAGCCAGCTGGGTGCCGTCGACGGCTGTGCGGAAGGGACTGGCCTCGACCTCTGCTTCGGTTCATGGAGTTGCTAATACTGGATACAATCCCCATACAGCACTGTCACCTAACATCAAGGATCTGCATGACGTTGCGGTCATGGTAAGCCACAGGATTCGCGACGATGTCCTAATACAATCAGCATCGGCAAAATCCTAAGCTGGTGCCGCCTACAGCTTGTAGACCGCTCTAGACAGTACCTTTCCACGCCGGTTTGAAGCGACGGAGGGTCAAACTTAGCGCACTTGGCGCTCGAGGCGACGTTGTTGGCGCTCACCTGAAGCTAAGATGGCTCAAAGACACGTTCATGACTGACTGCTCCTTCACCGCCCTCTGATCCGCAGCAAGGACCGGTGAGAAACATGGCAGACATTAGCAGACCGTCACGAGAAAAGTCCTGTAGGTTTTGTAGGGCTTCTGGAGATCAACACTATGGCGATCGCCGACTCGAGGGTCAAGAGCCGAGCAGTTCTGTTAACGTAGGCGAGAACAACACTTCGCAGTCAACGTTTGCTGGCGTGATCTGTCAATGCTGAGGGGTAGGCGAGAAGACAAGGAGGCTCCTAAGGTGAAACATGGCTGAGAAGCTATCCGCTGCAGGTCGCTCAAAATACTTCGCCCGCACCCAGCCGCGCGCCAACAGCGCCAGTGCCGTTCGACATTTTGGTGCGACATTTCACACGACAAAATTATCGGCGGATCCGCATAAAGGTCGAGCCGATCTTTGGCTCACCGGTCAGACCACACGCTACAGTAGTCATGTCTTTAGCATCTTGACTTTTAGGCTCTCGGCTGACCTCCGCAGCTTGCAAGCGTACGGGTACGAGTGCAGGTACTGTAGCTAGGCTGAGTGACCTCGTGAGCCATTGTTCGATTTCTGAAGGCAGCCTATGTCTGAGAAATTGGAGTAGCGTCGGCATCGCCGTTCAAATAGACCGACGAGTGCAGCAGTACCCGAAGATTCGGGACGGTCCCAAATCGGAAGCGCAGATTTGACACCCTTTCGCTACTCAGCTGATGGCCGCCGTCCCCATCGTTCTCGACTATGCTCGAAATTCTTGACGTGCAAAGCTTGTCTGGCACATGAGTGTGTCCACTCAGGAAAGTGTGTCCACTCAGGAAAGTGTGTCTGAGATTCAGAACCATCACTTGCAAGGCATGTCCCGTCATGCGCCTGCGAACCAGCTCGATCGATGTGAAGATAGACCATCTCGCACTTGGCGCGGGCAGGATTGCAAGGTTGCGAAGCCGTGCATGAACTTTGGCCTGACCAGCAAGTGTGAGCATGCCACGAGGCCGTGCTGTACGCTGAGCGCTGCTGATGAGCCAATCAGCGCAAGGGCGAAGCAATGCCAGCTGTGAGTAAGTTGATAGTGAGCGACACCGAACGATCTCGCTTGTCCCATTTCTGCTAGCACAATCTCAAATTTCGCCGGCCTCTAGCGTACAATGCGATTTCCCCAGAGCGCCATAAGTCATGCAGGACATCGTAACCCTGCCTTCTGCCTCCTGCCTCCGTGTTTCCCGAAAGTTGACCGGAAATCATACACTAGTCGGCTGTCGAGCGTAGCCGAGTTTGTCCAAGCGAGACAGCACAACCTCAATAAGTCGAGAAAACCCCCTTTGATGAACAGATGGAACTGGCACATTGTAGGAAGCGACCGAAGCTTCCGACGAGCGTTGGCAACATTTTGACCAAGGACAAGGAAGTCTTCGCAAAGCTGGGTGTGCTCTTCGCGGCTCTTTTGCACTGAGGTAAGGCCACAAGTTTTTGCCGAGGGCAAAGAAAAGCAGTGATGTTGCAAGGTCTGTGTCCATCGGCACGCAGTCACGTTTCGTCCATTGAATGCACGAGAATGATGGGCCCGGTCAAGCAATCAAATATGCAGTTGTCAAATCCGTGCTGTTGTCTGTGCTCATCACCGCAAACCACAAAGGGCCTCACAAGCGATCCTGGACCTCTTTCCTTGAAATTTCTTCGTTATTCAAAATCCTCGCCGGACGATAACAACGATTATCTCTGCAGCTCATCGAGGCAATTTGCGACTTGTTCTGTGTTTGTGATGCCTTCATGATGCAGTCTTGATTTAGGGACTTTAGGCTCATGTGGTATCAGCGACTGAGGTGCAAGCGTCCATAAATTGAAATTCGATTAGAAGATTGCCCTCTCAGACATTGCTGTACTGAAGGGGTGTCAAAGTCCCAGATTCATGGCTTCGCAATCATATTGATAAAATGGAAGTCTCCGAGTGATTCAGAGTGGGAAAGATCCTGATTCAGCGCCTGGATGAGCAGTGGAAAGCCTGCAGCGGAAAGTGCTTCGCGAGCACCGTCAGGACGCCACTCCAAAGGCCACAGCGAGCCGACGTTATGTCGCTTCCGGCCGCGGCACGCATACGTACACCGCGGCCGTCCGCTGCTCTGCCTTGCCCACAACCGTTGCTGGCGAATTGACATCTTCGCAATTTGTATGTCGGTGTTGAGCTGCAGGAAGGATCTAGACGGGGGACGATGCTGCTGCGATTGTCGCGAGGTGATACAGACAGGCACATCAAGCTTCGGCTGTACTGCAAGCCGCGACGATGCCGGACAAAGACCCGCATTACATCCGGAAAGACCGATGCTGCTTTGCCTGCTGAGGGATAGAAATCTGCCAACAACGTCCCTTCAGCAGAATTTGGTGGTATCCTTCTCGTATCTTGTTCGTATGGAAACAGAAGCAGACGCATGTAGAGTATCCAAAGCATGGTACTTAGCATGGCTGTAGAAACATGTGATCGCGAGTAAGAACAAGCGACATCAACTCGTTAGATCCGAAACCACTTTACCTATGCATGCATATGTTCATGCAGTGTGATTCTGTATGCACCGTTGTCGCATGACGAGCTTCCCTGACCTGAAAGCGACAAAGGCGTCATAGCGGAGAACGAGCGTGAGCAGAGCATGGGATACAGTACTTGAGACAGTCAAGTCAAACTTGCCTCTGCGCGCAGAACGTGCTCCGGAACATGCATATCCTTGGTTGGAAGAGGACGAATTCACGACCGATTTGACTCTGTATTGATTACTGTCAAACTGTGCCGATCATCAGTCCCGGTCAGATATCCGGGGATTTGCTGACAGCACGAGAGGATGCGATGTTGTTTACGAGTGGCCATCTGGTTCGAAAGCGGGTTCGGACTTGGAATTGCAGGGCGAAGTGTGCCGCATACGGTACAGTACAGTATAGAGCGGGATCGTAAAAAGGGCTGGGATATGGCGAACCTTTTTGTCTCAGAAATGAAGTTTTACGAGCGAACGAGTGAGATCCAGACGTCGCTCGCTCATTTTATTCAACCTGTCGTCGGAGATTGTGATTTCGAGTTCCTGAATTTGTAGATGGTCCATGTCGGTGGTGAAAGCACTGTAATGGTGACGCCTGAGCAGTCTGCCTGCCTCAATTTCTACGAAATTTCAGACTCAGTCAGGCACACCGCGTCCATCAAGCGCTCATAGTTAGGCGCACACTTTTGCATCAGATCGGGTGCAAGCCTCAATCTGTATCGCTGAAGCACATGCAAGGGCTCGATCTTTTCGCTGTCGAATCGCTCGAGCCTGTAGCATCCTGTGCGATGAGGAGTGTAGAAGGTCGCAACCATGCTACAGTAGTGCCCATTCCATTTGAGAATCACGGTGAGGTAATGAGAGACGGGCTGTCGTGCCACCGAGCTCGAGACCTTTTTGCTCAACGATGGGTTCGAAAATTGAGCTTAATTTCCAACACAGCCAGCCAAAGGCGTCGGTGGTCTCAGCTCATGACGATTTTGGTCCGGTACTAAGGCCGCGTCAATTTCCACCGAATTCTTCATACTGCAAAGCGCTTAGCACCAAGCATCAAAATCAAATTACACTACTGTACAGTACTGAAATAAAATAAATTCGGGCTCCCGACTTTCTTTCCCTAACACGAATATGAAGCATGGTGGGTTGCAAATCTGCATGTCCTCATCGGTTTCGCATTTGCGAGAGGCTGAGAAGGCGGGGTGAGATGATAGCGAGATGAAAGCGCATCAAAATGTCTCGACTTCATGGAGGAGCGGCATCCTGGCTGCTCGATGCCGCGGCGTGGCGTTCATGTATCATGCCGGGTTTTGCAGCCAAACAACTACAGTAGGTGCGTATTCTCGTTCTCCGATATTTTTAGTACCACACAGCCTATACTGTACAAGGCTGATGCGAAATCAGTACAGTTGGACATCTGCATGAGGTCCGAGGAGACAACAATGACCGAATTTTGCCGACCACGGCCTAGGTTGGCATGGAGAAGAGAAGCCTCAACCACTTCTGAAACGAAGGCCCGACATTTCCTGTTCAGCCTGGACGGCAAATAAACCACGAATTTTTACAGCCCGCCGATGGTCGACGACGGCCTTACATCAGAGACATCCTCAGATCCTCAGATCCTCTTATTTTCCTTTGGACATCTCTGTCTCCGACATCACACAGACTAAGCTACACTGCGGGCAACACCTTGGACCTTGTGAAGCGCCCGCCTTGATCATCATTTCATGCCCTTCTGAATTGCCCATTGCGGTGCACTGATTCTCGGATCGTGAAAATTAGGACCTCTTTTCTGATTTCTCATGAGATGACGCCCGACCTCATCGTGCGGCTCTCTCTGCACACGATCGTATAGCGTTCAGGCCGGCAACCATGCGCCATTACCTCCGAGCTTTGGCAGCTTCTACATATCGAAACGGGGTAACGAGGAGGAATGTCCTCAACACAGGATGCATTCATTGCATGAAACGGACTACGGTAGCGTATCATGAGTTGCATGAGCTGGGTGTTT
This sequence comes from Pseudozyma thailandica, assembly GCA_023212835.1. Classification (NCBI taxonomy): domain Eukaryota; kingdom Fungi; phylum Basidiomycota; class Ustilaginomycetes; order Ustilaginales; family Ustilaginaceae; genus Pseudozyma; species Pseudozyma thailandica. Next base: position 884,591 of record JALCCH010000002.1, read on the forward strand.
CATTTCAAGAACTGGTGCTGCTGCTGCACTTTTTTTTTTTTTTTTTTTTTTTTTTTGGCTGCAAGGCCAAACCATAGAGACCCTTGCAGTTTGAACCCTTTCTCCCGCCGAGCCACTCTGCTCTGAAGCCTTTGACTTTTCCCTGCTGTTCACCGGTCCACTTTTCCTTGGTTCTGGGTCCGTCCTTCTTCTGAGACCAAGGCTGGATTCCTGCTGCTCGGCGTCATCAGCGTGGCTGTGGTAGCTCCGTTGCTGCTAGTTCCTTTGTCAGGCAGATCTGCTTGACTGCCCTTCGCTCTCTCTGACTACTGTTCTGCGCTTTGCTCCAATTCATCCCACTCTCTTGCCGCTACGACTCACTCGTGTTCATGTCTCTGACTTTGCACTTCGTACGCAGATGCGAGCAGCTACAGTGGAAGATCCAGGATTTCAGACCCCGTCCTCCTCCTCCTCTTCTCCTTTTGTGTGGTTGGATACATGCATTTTTAGGTCTCATCTCGATGCATGATTGTGCGAAATACTGCTTGATTTGTGTGTTTGCCTCTGTCATACATCTCTGTCACCATCGTTTGGAAGCTGTCTCACCCTGCCGGCATTCATACTTGGTCGCGCGATGCCTTCCGACACCTGACCGTCCCGGACCCGGAGTGTTCAGGCAGCTGTAAAGTGAACATCATGGCAATTAGGCCTGTCGTTTGTGCAACTCGCTGGCTCCGCCAAGTCTCTTCAAACCGTCCGCCTGCCTCTCCTTTGTTCATTGTCATCGCAGGTGGGGTCATTGCGCTGCTCAAATGGTCTCAGAATCCCGAGCTTGGGCCTAAGCCCTCCGTGTTGCGCCTTGTCTCTGAAAATTGCCGCTCGTTCCTCTCTCATATCTTTGCCAATCGACCTCATATGGCGTCTAGCCCAGTTCGTCTGTATCCTTGCAACGCTTTCTGTATTCCTCCAACAATAGCACAGGCGCAGCGCCCGGTTCGCGTTCTCACCTTTGCGTCCAACACCCGCTGCACTTTCTCGCCTGACTGCTCCTCCTCCTCCTTCCCTTTTCCTTGCCTCCCCTTTGCTCGCCCTGTCGTGCGGCGTAACGACGTCTCATCTTAAGCCTGTAGCTTCATGTGCACTAAACTTCTTTGATACGACGCTCCTGCATGTAGACGCTCTTTGCTGGCTTTGCCTGGATCGCTACTCCGGTCAACTAATCTGAGTCAAGTCTCGCTCTTTCTGATATTACCACCACGAATCCTGTCTTGATATCCTTTCCCCTTCTTTTCTTACCATCATATCGTTCGTTCACTTCGTCCTGACCTTTGTCGCCCAACCTCGCCGCCGTCCTCAGCATCTTACGACGTAGTTTGAGGTCATCGCGACGATTAACGTAGCTCAGCTGCTCTCACATCAACCGCTCTCACCACAGTCAACATTTAAGACGAAGCTGTCGATCGTCACTCTTACAGCCACCTTTCCATTTTGAGACCAGGATCACTCGCTGGCTGAGGTGAGAAGACATCTTTCGACCCCACGTCAACAATCCGAGGCGAATCACCCACTTGGCAACGGATTCGTTCAGCGCCTACAGCCAATTCTCAGAAACAGCCCCGGCTCCCATGTCGGATACACCGGCGACGCCACATTCAGCACTCCACTCTGCTACGTCGCTTCTGCCTTCCTGGCCACAACCGCCCCATATTTCGTACGCCCTAGCTCCCATCTCCAGCTCCAGCTCTCGCCCCAACTCATCCCGACCCGTGCCTACCTCTCTACGCTCGCCTAGTTACGAGAGGTCAGCTCCTTATCCCTCGTCCAGACCTCGCAGCGTCGAAATGCTCGAAGTTCACCCATCACATAGCACTTCAACCATGCACGATACCGAGTTGTATCGCACACGTCAGGCGTTGCAGTCGCACATTGCCCTACGACACCAGACTTCCTCGCGACATGCATCAGCTCAGCCCCGCACCACTTCGAGCGGCAGTCATACTCACGCTCCCAGCTCCTCCTCAAGTCAACAAGCTTCTAGCAACAAGGAGGCGCAACATAAGGTCTACCTGCTCAACTGCAAGCACTGCGGAAACTTTTTGAGCGACCGTGGCATGAAAGCGGTTCTCTTGCTCAAGCCCAATATCACACTGTACAGCACCGATATTGTGCCTTCGACCTGCGGCCCGTTCTTTGCAGGATCCTCCTTCCATGGCGGTATGGACCCGAACGAGCCCCCGGTGGAGCGCACTTGCGAATGCTTGACTCAGAGCCTCGGTTGTTACGGATGCGGTGCTCAGGTGGGCTACAATATCATCTCGCCCTGTGCTCGCTGTACCAGTAGCGTCATGAAGCACTCAAGGAGCTCCAATGGTCATCGTACGGTATTGCACTGCTCCGAGATTTCGGTGCGGGAGCGTCGCTACATCCCTGGCGAACCTGGTGTCCGCGTACAGGCTGCGCCTCTGCCTCAGCCGGTGAGTACGCCCAGCCCTCGGCAGGTGTATGCTGAAGCTCTGCATGATGAGCACATGGGCCAAGCCTCGCACGCCGACCTTTTCCGCCACAGCAACGCCTCGCGCCGCGACGTTTACCGACTTCAGGGTGCACATGGTTACGAAGATGAAGACCTCGAGGCTGAAAAGGCGGAGATGAACGCCGCATTTCATTATCCAAACGCTCAACAATACATGCTACGAGACGGTCGACCTTCAGCTCAGCCTCCATCACACGATGCTCAAGCCGCAAGCGGTGCTAGATCATTAGCTTGCAGCAAGAGAGGTCGAGTACTCCATCGCGGAGACACTCTGTACTGGAGTGACCTGATTGCAGGCGGCGAACGTGCTCAGCCATTCGATCCCGACCCGATCCTGGAAAGGCCAATGGTTGGAAGGTGATTGGCTTTCGCTGCCCCTACCTGGCTTGCGTGTACTTTGCTGTTGTCGCATCCTTCTGATTCGTGGTTCCGTCCGCCATCGTTTTCTTGATGCGCACGAGCGCTCCCAACGCTACCCTCTTCGGGCTACACATTATCGCTTCCGTTTCTCTAATGCATACTTCCTGTGTCACGCTCACGCTCACGCTCACGCTCTTATAACTGTTTTCCAGTCAACACTGCATGGTTTCATCTAATTCCACTTGGTCGAGCATAGCGAGAAGTTCAGCAAGCTCGCTGGTGCACAACCCCATCACAAGCCCAGGAGTTGGTATCGCCGCGCTGCCTTGCTATGTCTTGACTTGTCGTCTCCTTCTCTGTCACATATGTTCGCAAATTCACTCGCATTACAAGCTTCGCTAATCACAAATCTTTTCATCTAACATCACTTGACAAAGAGTGATGCTCGCAAGAGGCGAGCTATGTGTTTTTCGAAGGGCGTTGCGAGAGACTACGGTCCCTTTTTTTTCATCACCTTCAAGCCCGGACCCTGCATCTGCTTGCATGATATCCGCTCACACCTCACCGTCGTTGGCGGAAAAAAAAAAACGATGAAATTCAAAGGAAAGAAGCCAAAAAGGGGCTCCGTGTGTTGAGCTATCACGCGTCAGTAGTGCGTGATGGAAATGGTGGAGGCATTGCTGGCTGGCTAGCCAAGTAAAGTAGAAGCTGAGCGCGTGAGGTGCACTCAACACATTTCAAAGTGTTGGACTCCTGCCCCATTCTCACTCAATCACACTGCATTTCGTCAATGGGCTTCTGTCGTTGGATTCGTGCTTACTTCTCCACCATCACTAGGGCACAGCATCGTCCTTTGTGCCAGCCCACACATCAACAGCAGGGCTAGGTCATATCTGCTCAACGACCTCGCCATTACCATCGGCTATACTCCGACCCCCCAAACTCTCTTCTAGAATCGCCGCAGCTGCGGGAGTGGGTAGGCCACCATGCAGTCCCACATATACGAGCTCGGTCTGCTCGGTGGACGATGCTCCGACATTCGTATCAGAGCTTTCGGTCGCATTTACCATCTGCATCGACTTGTCCTCATCCAAGCTGGCTTCTTCCGCGCCATGCTTTGTGGTGGCTACGCAGAGGATCTTGCAGCTGCTTCCGCTGCCGCCACTCTGAGCAAGAAGAACAGCGCTCGCGACGCACAGGCTTCATCTTCATCTACAGCAACATCTTCAGCAACCACCAAGGATGCCGACAACGACATTGTTGACTTGCATTTCGATGACCCCAACATCGGCAGAGCTGCGTTCGAATACTGCGTAGCCCGGCTCTACGGCGACGGACCCAAGCTTGTCCTACCCTTCTGGTCAACGCCATCCTCGACGCATCCCTTTTCACCTGCTCTGCGCCTATCAGAATCCCCTGACATCCAACCGGCAAATATCCTGATTGATAAGCGGTCTCATCCTGCTACACCAAGATTCTTATTGTCTCTTTTGGCCACGTCCATCTATCTCCACATTCCCAGCGTTACCGCACAAGCCCTGACACTCGTTCTGTGCTCCATTACACCGTTCACCGTCATTCCGTACCTGCGTTTTGCAATTGGCTGCGGTATTGAGGGCACTGATCTTCATCGGTCCGCTTCCGATGTCATGTTGCACGACCTGGACGAGTGGGACTGGGAACTGGAAGGGCCAGCTCGCACCCTGGAAGAAATCGCTCGCATAGATACCAGTTCCATTTCCTTTGCTCAGAGTCGGCGACCGGCCGACTCGGACGATTCGGATCCATACGTCGGCGACGATTTCGCTGACGACTTCTCTCACAAGCTCAACGTGTCATCAGGCAGGCGAGAACAATCTGCTAAGTCTTCGGCCACTTCAAAGAACACTCCGTTCGATCCTGCCCGCAATGACAAGCGAAGCCCAAAGAAGACAGCAGGCTTCCAGGCCCCAAACACTCCAACGCAACCATGGCCCCACAGCGAGAATGCTGCACCTGAGTATCACTATGGTATCACGGCCGACAAGATCGGAGAAGCCTGCGCCTGCTGGTTCGCACGCTGGGGATACGACATCTTCGATCTTGAGTGGTCCATGGAGCGTGATCGCATCGTCGAGATTGAGGCTTGGATTCGTATGTGCAAGGAGGACAAGGATGTTGCACGCCTCGCATTGCTGCGCGAGCGTCTCCATACTGGCGATGTCGATCTTCTGCATACATCCATGTTGCCTCGAGGTCGCATGCCCGATCCTTCTGAACGCATGCCCTCGCCACGCTTGCGTGTCTGGTCGTTCCCCTCCCTGCCCAGTACGTGGCTTCGAGCCATCATCTCTTCCGACAGCTTCTTTGTGCCCTCAGAGCTCCACCGATACGAATTCGCCAAGAAGGTAGTAGAGCTTCGAAGAAAGCAGAAGGCGCTCATCAACATTCTGGACCGTCTCATCGGCAGTTGGATGCACGAGGATCAACTCGACAACGAGGCGGGTGGAGCGGAGGCATCTGGAACATCCAAGAAGGGGGCAGGGGGCGCTCGTCCCTCCGACTCCAGCTCGACGTCTTCTGACGTTGGCGACGGTTTCGGCTTTAAAGCTTTCCGCAGAGCCTCGTCGGTCGGAACGGCTGATGAATGCGAGCCCGCCAGTACGCCCTTACAGGAAGCCTGGGAAGACGGCATGGATTCCACCACCTTTTCTGCCATGCCAGACGAAGACGAAACCGAGTATGAAGAGCTCTTTTCTTCCGGCATTTACTATTCACACATGCGATTTGCATCACTTAACAACATCGGCGCCGATGTCTCGCCCGTCACTGGCCGACCTTACGTCCCCGTCGATGTTTTGCAGACGGCTCTGTGGTACGATAATGAGCTCAGGCATCGTATCCTAGACAAAGTTTCTCACATTCGCCAAAACGAGATCGCCGCCCTACATGAAGCTGATGCCGGTGGCGAGGCATCCGGATCCAGCGACCTACGAGATGACGGTGAAGACTTTGGGGAGCTTGGCATCTCCAGCTCGATCAATAGGTTCAGAGAGGCGTTCGAAAAGCACGCGAATCAGAGTCATACGCAACGTCGCTGGTCTCGCAGTCGATCTGGCACTCCCATGGCTCCGAGCGATCACGTTGAAGCCGGCAGAGATTCGGACTCCAGTCTAGGCCTTGGCGGTATGTCACCTAGTCCTTTGATGCTTGGTTCTCGCGGAGGCGCCAAGTTTGGAAGTCTCGGCAGGAAGTTCTACTTGGTGCCGTCTGACGATACGATCCGCTTCGGAGATGGCTTAACTTCCGTCCTCGGCACGACCTCTTCGCAATCTTCGAACCCGACACGAAGCTCTGACCACGATGACGAACATGGCAGTATGTCTGCAGCATTAGGTGATGATCAGCTTGAACCCTCTGGCACAGCCGCAAGTCAGATTTCGCACACCATTCCCATCCCGACCATCTTGCAGCGCGATTCTCCCAGCACTTCGCACCCGCATCGCGATCGTTCGCACTACTATGGACTCGCCAATCATGTCGCGCTAGGCCACGAGCTTGGAGAGCATGCGTCGCGTTTCCGACCTTCGATCCCCGAAGCATCTAGAATGTGCTTCGCCCCATCAGCACGTCGCTTTGACGAGAGTGACGCGAGAAGATCCAGCACTGGCGAATCGTTTGCGCACTCGCATGGGTCTAACGATGACGCGGACGGAGCGGACACCGAGTCAATCGAATCGAGCGGTGTGGCTCCTGAGAGGTGGACAGGATACGAGCCCATGAGAATCGGTGTCGAGTTCTTCGGAATCGACAAACTGCAAGAGAAGCAACGTCTTTATTCGCCGTCGTTCTTCTATGCTGGTAGCATGTGGAACCTTTACATCCAGGTGGTCAAGAAGGTCAAAGGTATTCAGCTCGGCATCTATCTGCACAGGCAGAGCATGGTGGAGACTCTGCCTCCACCGTCTGCGCCCACGCCAGGAGAAGGGGAGCCAGTCCCAGGTCTGACTTCCGAGACGTCTTGGCCTTCTGGTCCTAAGGTCTTCGCCAGGCGAGAGCAAGAAGCGACTGGATCAACGACGCCCAGAGGAAGGAATGAACCACAACAAGGGGCTGTTTCTTCTAGAAGCGGACGTGCTGCTCGCCAGTACGCTGCTCGAAACTCCGCCTTTGCCGGCGTTGCAGGTGATGACGGTGTCGCGGAAGAAGGCAACGGAAGCTTCTTTGACAATAGCTTCACCTCGCCTATCCGCGCCGGTGGCCACGGTGGAAACACGAGCATGGATGCGAGCAGCTCACTGACTCTACCGAATGGCCGAACAATGACGCGATCGGTCGGCCACCCGCTCCTGCGTTCCAACGTTCACGATCCATTCGGCGGCGCAGAAGTGACCGATGACGAAGGCACGGCACAAGCTGACATGCCCGGCGCCGGTCCTTCCACACCACACGCCGCTGTGCCCACTTTGGAGAGTTTTGGCACCAATTCGAGGGCGGACGAATTCATCCTTGACCCCGACAGCCACCCCTCCCTCGCCACGAAGCAGCCTTCCTCCTTGCGTCCACCCATCGTCCCGCTCTACCCGAACGGCCCTTCGGTCTACCAAACCTGCCCACCAGTTGCGATTCCTTACAGAGATCCGAGGAAAGAGCTCCGTGCGTACTTTTCGATTCACTGCCCAAGCCCACTAGGCACGGCACTAACAAAGTTTAGTAGTGGGCCGGACAAGTTTACGATCAGTCAGAGTTGGGGTTGGAAATCCAGCTCATTGTTGGGAACGGTGTGCCTGGAGGAGGGAGATCTGGAGTCTGGCAAGGCAGGGTTGTGGTACAGGTTTAGATGCGTTTGTACAATTGGACTGGTGTGATAGACATTCATTCTGTAGCGTTTGATGCCGAACACCAGCGGCGAACAGCAAGACGTGTCTCACAAATCGATATGCCAACAAAGATGGCGAGAATGATGATTGAATTGAAACAGAGCGACCAAGATTGAGCGATAGTGAGATTGACAAAGGACGGAACCAATAACGAGCGTGAGTGCGGGGTTCAGACATCGAAAACATCCATGACCTCTGCCTCCTTCCAAGCCTTATCCTTGCCCTGTTCGGCAGCCTTTTTCCTGAGCTTGAAGTAGTCCTCCCCATTGGCGCCTCCGTACTGCCAATCGGGCGCGTCTTTGGTCTTGTGGAACCATTTAGGAGTGTGACTTTTCCCGTCCGACTCGAGTTGTTTTCGCCTAGAACGTTGGGCTTCCTCCAACTTGCGTTTGAGATCTTCAGCTTGGTCGACATCGCCTTCTTCAAACGCCTTCTGGTCAGGTCGAAGACGAGAGTCGGTAGGCGGGAGGAGGTCCTTGCAGTCCTCGGAAAGCTCGTTGAGCGACATGGCAAAGTAGGTGAATCCGTAATAGTCTTCGGCATAAGGTGGCATTTCGTTGGCCTCCCAGAGGAGTTGGTAGTTCTCCTTGTCCTTTTGACGCGACATGTTGTCCGACCATTTACCCTTCATGCTGGTAACTTGAGAATCGTTAGCATCGTAGACCTTGCCTTCGACCCCATTGCGTGAGCTAGAACCGCCCCACATTGTGCCTTCTTTGAACTCCAGAACCGCGCGCTGGCCCGTGCTCTCGTTGGTGACGATAAGCTCACCAACGTGCTCGAGGTACTTGTTACCCGCCAAAAGATTGCGCATGAACGAACTGGGCTTCTGGATCGAGAAGACGTCGCCATCGCCGAATTCGAGTCGGATACTGCCTTCAGGGATGAGCTCAAGCGATTTGCCCCAGAATTTGTTCTTGACCGCAGACCAGCCTTGGGCCTTCCAACCCTTGCCCTCCGCGTAGAAGGCGACGACGGGAGGCTGATGCACAACCTTCTCGGCGAGGAAGCGTAGGTGCTTGTCCTCACGCACGCATTCGTACGTCTCGCCGAGTAGAGGATTGAACGGTTTACGGCTGGCACGGAGCTTAGTGCTAGCATAGCCGGAGACAGCGAATGCGCCGACAAGACAGATTCGCTCCACCCAGTCCTCCGACTTGCCGGCTCGCTCGAGTAGGTCGGCAGCGTATTCGTACTCCTCCGCGGCAGCTTGCAAGAGCGAAAGCGGGCAGTTGAAGGATACGGGGAAAGAGATGGTGGAGAGATCCTTGCCGACGTTCTTCTTGAGCATGCTGAAGAGTGACACTTCATCACCCGAAACCTTGGCGGGAAGCTTCTTTCGGTATTGAACGACCTTGCCTCCTCCGCCTCCGCTCTCGCCATCAGAAAGTGTACGGGTCTCGTCGGTGTCATTCTGCGAATCTTCGGCTTCGGAATCAGTGCCTTCAGCGTCACTGCTCTCGGAGCGCGAAAGATTGCCTTCATCGGATTCCTTGTGATCGTCATCCATGAAGAGCTCCTCTCCATGGCTGTCGGCATCGTAAAAGATCGCAGAGTCGGTACCGGTGGTAGCGAGCGAAGAGATGGATAAGCGGTTTCCGCGGCTGCGACCTCCGCTCTCAAGACCAGGAATGTTGGACATGGATCGCATGGAGCCATTGTTCTGATCAACGCGAGGGATCTTCGACTCAATGGCAGTCTTGAGCTGCTCGAATTCAGCTGCGAGCTGCTCGGCGCTCACATGGAATGCGGCGACGTCTTCTGTGTTGTCACTCGACTTGGCACCAAGGGCGCCCATGATGTTGTCCGTGACCGACTTATTCGAGGCCTTGCCGTTGAGCGCTTTCGAGCGGGAAGCGAGGTCTTTGACGATGGCTGCGGTCTGGTCGAGATGGGTGAAAACGTGACTGAGATCGACTGCCTGAAGATCAGTGCCATTCGAGACGTAGAGTTGCTGCAAGCTGCCAGCGGGGCGTTCGGGGATGAAGGAGCGCAAGTGGTTGCGCCACGATTCGAAATCTTGAGGAGAGAGGGCTTTGAGGTGGAAAACGCTGGATCCAGAATCGACATGGATGGTTCCGTGACGCATGCTGCTGGTCACGGAGGCATGAGGGATCTCGATAGCATCACGAGTAGGCTTCTCGGGGCTGATTGCGTAAGTGAGGATGCCTTGATTAGTGAGGACGAGGAAGCGTTTGGCGTAACCCTGCATCTTCTTCCTCTTCTTCTTGAGAATCCATCCTGAGTATACGACCTCGAGATCGTCAATCATCTGATTGTCTACAGGGAAGCCTCGCTGCTGGCGAGAGTTTCTACGCTCGTTGCCGCCCATCTTCTATTGGCGTTCGACGCTGTCGTTTAGGCTGAGGTTAATGCGAAGATATGTAGCGCTCTTCGCGACGTGAAAGCAACGACAGCAAGTCGAATGAGAGAAAACGAGTAACAGCCGGACGACAAGCGTTGTCTAAATCGGTCGAGGCTCGCCGGGCGAGGAGTTGGCACGATTCAACAATGAGATGCAGGAGCGTGCGATGTACAAGTGATGTTCTGGGGGCAAAATGTTGGGGTCCGAGCGAGGTGGTTGTGAAGAAGATGTGAGGTGGGCTTTGTGACAGCTGAGAAGAGTCAAGTGGGGCCGAGTATCAACGTAGGAAACGGATATGTATGCAGTTGCGCTCGAGCATATGAGAAAGGTTGGTGGACTGTGTGAATCTGCTCCTGAGTCTTGAAATCTGACTGCAGCTCCCGCATACCACATGCTGTCTCTCTCTTTGAATTTCAGGATATTTCTCGCCTCAAGAGCACTCTGTGCCAATTGCCAAGGTGAAAGCTGGATTCACGGAAATTGGAGGATCTGCAAGATTGTGGAGAGAGGAGAAAGAGAGAGCGGCTCGGCGACAATTGCGCATGATCCGCAAGCGAGCATGCCAGTTTCGAGTCTCTTTTTTTTTGCATCTCGCCCGCGGCTCCAGCATCCTTCTGTGATTGTTCCACGGTCAAAGATTGATAAGTATGACGCTCCATGACAATGGTCACTAGCAAGCGAGAAGCACATTTCGTCCATCACGATCTTCCTCACCGTCACCCGTCCGCTGCTTTCCTCCTCTCGACGGTTGGCCCGCGAGTGCGAGAGAGCTTCTTGTCAACCCACGACTGTCAACTTGACCTTGTCGGACAGCCCGAGAAGACGTCGACCCTATTACCCCACACAAAACGCAATCTTCGGCAATCCCGACCGCGCTAACCCCTCTTCTCGACAGGTCGTGTTCCTGACGTCAACTGAGCTCCTTTGCATGTACAAGGAGACGGCGTGAGCAGAGTCGCATTGTGAGACTGTCATTGTAAAGTGCTGTGTGACGTCTGGAAGTCATCTTCCGAATATCACAGTCGCGCTCGGACCCTCCGCCTCTGCCTTCGCCTCCACCTTTTTGCGTCAGTCACCTCTCACAGCTGGCGGAGCAGCAAAAAAAAAAAATAAAAAAAAAAGGCTTCTTTCACGTTCAGAAGCTCGACTCGAGCGCGTCAGCTCCTGCAACGCCTCCACGGCTAAGCGAACTCACACAAGGGCGGCAGTCGCTTCCGACAACCAGAGCGCGGAGAGAATTGCCCTCATCATCCTTGTCGGACTCTCCGCAATTTCGAGATGTCTCTCATATTGTTGAACTCATCGCAGTTTGATGATGCGGGCTCCCTGACAGCACAGCCAAGAACAGTGTGAGCTTGATGAGGCCTTTGACTCGTTGTGGCTTTCGGGAGGCCAGAGCTTTGAGATCTCAGCTTTTCAACAACAACGAAGCAAAGAGAAGTGGTGGATTAAGATCATGGCAGGTAAAAATACAAGCTCTCACTACAAAGTCCGCCCTTCTGCTTCACCACTTGAGCTGATCAACACCGAGATGAGCAGGAACAGTCCGTCTGAGACCATCGCTCGTCTCTTGAGAGGGTATTGAAGCGTGACGGATAGCGAGCACATTGACATCCTGCTCATCCTTGAGACCCCTCACCTTGTAGCTACCCACCATCTCTATTAGCTGCCCCACATCTGATGGAATCACAGCCTCTGGAGGAGTCGTCCAAGCATCAGCTCCGTGAATCTGACCCAAGCTCTGGATCCATTCCGCCGTCGAAGCCAGACTGACCTGCACTCTCCACCCTTCCTCCTCATCCTCTTTCATTTTACCTCCCAATCGATCTAGAATTGCGCGGCACTTGCAAGCCAGTGTAGCAAAACACATCAATGATCCTGCTGTGTAGTCTAATGACTGCACGGGTAGCGGTCGAGGCTCCACCAGCTTGTCTTCTCCCAAATGAGAGCTGCTTGCGTGATGTGCTCGATAGCTAAGACCTTCCAAATAGTTCATACCACAAGCGGTCTGCGTGAGCGAGTCGTAAGCTCTTGTCTTTGACCAGGGTCCCGCGAAGCCAAACGCACACAGTTCCGCATACACAATTCCCGGTCGGAGCGTTTGTACGTCTTCAGCACTCAACCCACGCTCGGCTAGCCCGCCTGGTCGATACGCCTGAGAGAAGACATCTGCTCCCTCGATCAGCGCCTTCATCTCTGCCGGGAGCCCGTTCCTACCCTTCGAAAGCTCGACAAACGCAGTGCGCTTGCCTCGAGCAGTATCTAGTTCAGTCAGCGGCAAATTGGGCAAGCTCGGGTTGCTGAGCAGAATCACATCTGCTCCGTGAGCTGCCAGTGTTCGCGTAGAGACCGGTCCTGCGATGACCCTGGACATATCTATCACTTTCAATCGCTTACTGTGTTCCTTTCTTCTTGATCTTTGCTGAGCGTGCTTGGTAGCGATGCGGGTGATGCGAAAAGCCGCTCCCCCATTCTCACCCGTCACCCATTCTGTAAGTGCTTTGCCCATCTCGGATCCCTTCCACTCTGATGAGCTTCTGTACGCTGTCACACACAGCCCCATTTCCTGCGCGGCTTGCTCGAACTCAAATGCGTCCCATTTGTCGAGTTCCTTCTGCACATCCGCCCTCTCGAACTTGGAGAAGACCTTTTCTTGGATCCCGGGGTCGTTCCATCGGGCAGACACGGGGGCAAGGCCGAGGAGCTGGAGGATGCCCAATTTGTGGTGAGGGAAGATGGTGTGGATCCTCACCATCGCGGGGACATCTCGGTCTGCTTGGGAGGGAGCGGTGCGGTAGAGCCCGGCAAGGGGGTCCCAATCAGCCACGGCATTCTTCGGGATCGAAAGAAGGTCTTTGGCTCTGTCGCTACTCGAGGGTATGGAGTTTTCCAGCATCTCTTTTGCTGACACTTTGTCCATGCCGTTGGGGAGGTGGATGCGGGTCCAGCCTTTGTATTCCGCGATGGCATGCCTGGCGTCTACCGAGACTCGCGATAAGATCATCTTGTCTACCTCGGCTTCACTTCCTCCCTTGGCTTCGAGCTGGAGGAGCGACTCGTAGAATTGATTCGCCAGAGCTATCGCAGCCGTACATCCTTGAGCAACCGCCGTGAGCTGAAATGAGGACCTTATCGCTTGCCCATTCTCTGCTGGATCGTGGCCCAAAATGACATCGCCCTGCTTGATCGTGTTCTTGAGCACCTTCGCCGGTAGCGCAGCTTGCGCCCAGAGCTGCCTTACAATTTCCAATGAAGATATTGGACGTCCCTTCATCTTGCCTCCATCGCTTGTTGTCTCGGAGTTGAAAGATGGTCAAGATGAATGAAGATCAGGGAACATCATGCTGTGGAGTGGTTGCTCCCAGTAGGTAGCTGGCGAATTCTGGACCCTGATCCCGGAACGCTCAAATATTGGCCGGAAATGTCCGAAAACCGCGCACCACTATCGCGAAAGTACAAGGGACATGCTTGACATTGATCAACGACGAAATGGAAGGCTAGTATACAGCAACAGCAAGGGTCAAGTCTGAACGAAGAAATTTGCGAATAGCGAGAGATGGGCGATGCATGCGCGACTGAGAGCAAGGGAGAACAAGGGACATAGTAGATACGAAGCCGAAGAGAGAAGCTGGGAGAGATCAAGAGTTAATGTGGTTGAGTGAGGAAAGGGTTCAGACCCGAGTACGAGAGCGTGTCCGAGAAGCAACAGCATCCAGCGCTGCTGGATCCACATAGTGTGTACTTGAGGCTTTGCGGCCTGTACGGCCAGACTCGACACTACGACTCCCGGAAGCTCTTCGTTGATGCGAAGATACTTTTCGGGTCGCAATCGGTGAAGCGTGAGCAGAGGCGTTCTGACGCGACTTGGCCTTCTTGCCAGATCCATGCACAGAAGCAATCGTCTCATCGCCATCAGCATGCAAGGAGGCATCCTTCGCTGCATCATCGTCATCAGCATCGGCCAACAGACTCAGCCTACCACCAGTGCCGCGCTTGCGCGATGCAGCAGCGGCAGGACTGGAAGCAAGGCGCGTTGAAGAGCGTGTCTTTGTTGGCACTGCATCTGCACTATAGGCTCGATCCGGAAGCGCGATGGGAACAGCCTTGGATGCGAAGAGAGCGGCATCGGGTACGCGATTCTCCTTGTTGGGTGTAGAGGGAGCACTTTGTTTGGAGCTCGAAGCAGGGCTGGTTGCGGCCTCAGATGTCAAAGCCGGTGGATGATCTTGCGAAGGAGCGGTGTCGTCGCTTCTCGCAATCGCGATCGAATCCTCAAAGACGGTCCAACCAGGCAAAGGCCTAGCAACGACTCCGAGGAAAAGACCTGATTTGGACAGGGTTAAGCTATCGATGGAAGGCTTGGACGTCAGGTCTGTGAGACTCTCCAGTGCAACGGGCGAATGGCGTCGCTCCGAGATCGAGTCTGATCGCAGACGAGGCTGTGCTGAGGCAAGCGCAGGAGCAGCGATCTCGGCAGAAGAAAAGTAGTCGGCCATCTTGCGTGGACTGGGACTGGCCATAGGACCAGCACCTGCCTCTTCGTGGGCAATGGCGATCTCAGTGCGAGAGACACGGTGCTTCTTCTTTGGTAGGCTCTGGAGTGCAGCTTTCGAAATGGATTGCGATGGCTCTTCCAAGGGTGTGATGCCTTCTTCGTCCACTTCAAGGCCGGTCAAGCCTGCAGAGAGAAGCTTCGGGGAGCCTTGTCGTTCGAAACGAGAGCGCGAAGGAGTGGAAGATATTTCTCCATGCTGGCCTTGGCGTGTCGACACAAGACGTGGCTCAGACTTGCGTTGTGTGGTTGGGCTAGGCTCGACAAATGACGCCGGTTTAGGCCCGGTAGTGTGGGGAGGACGATGTTGCCTTATATTCAAGGGCGTCGTCGTAGCACCCTTGGGAGTGCTAGGTCTGCTTGGTGAGTGATGGGCGAGATTCTTGACATTGCGTGGCGAGAATCTGGATTCGGATCCGGGCAAGATAGGACTCGCTTCCAGACTGAGATCCGAGCCGGCCTGTATGGTTGAGCGGTCACCGAAGAGGCGTCTTGGCAGCATCGGAAGCTCAACTTCGGCCATGTTGTTCTGGTCCGAAGTCGGAAGAGCTTGACTGGAAGATGGGGAGGCGGCGGAACCTTCGCGAACGAGTCGATGATTCTGCAAGACAGCTTGCTTGTGAGGAGAGACAGAGACCGAGCTTCGACGGCTTCGTGGCAAAGATGGGGATTGAGAGCGCGATCTTGATGGTGTCTTGAGCAGCTTTTCGTTAAGCGGGTTGGGTGAGCAAGCTAACGACTGGGAGACGAAGTGGTGAAGGGGCAGCTCAGCGAGCGGTACCCTTGGCGTATTTGTAGCCTGCATGGGGGAGGCCATGATTACGTTTGTCTGATGAACCCTTTAATGAAGGAGATGATCTAGTCGGATAGGAGACGTCGGGTCTGTCCCTGCTTGCTCATATAACAAAGGCAGACAGACTTAAGGATAGCGCAGTGATTGCAGGCTTGCAGAGATAAGGCTGGTGGGATAGCGATGTGTCGTCAATACTGATTGCTACGAAAAGTGGCGGCACGAGAGACAATGTAGACTCGAGAGAATGTCGGGCAAAGAAAGGGGAAGTAGGCAAGTTGTGGTGGACGGAAAACAAGATGCCGAGCGTTGAGTCGGAGGTCAGTTGTGTGATGATGATGATGATGATGGTGGTGGTGGTGGTGGATGGGAAAAATGACCTGCAAGCGCGATGCAAGATTACTCCACAGTCACCTCCTTTGCGCGCCTACACAACACAAAAAGCTTTGTTCCTCTGAATTTTCGCCGCGGGAGAAAATTAAAATCGGATCAACCGATGACAGAAGCATCATGATGGGGGCAATGACACTTTTAGAACCCTGACTTTCCACAAAGGGAAGCCATGCGATGACAATTCGCTGGACCGCCACTCTCTCACACGCTTTGCTACGGCTTCGATTGGCTTGATGTGGCCGAAAGGATCTGGTGTCGAGCTTGTGAGAGATTCATCGAGCGCGTTGCAGCAATTCTACGAAAAGTGTGCATCTGCATGCACGATAAGCTCAAGCTTGGCTGACACTCTTGAACCTTTCCCACGACTACTCAAGACAAAGGGGGCAGCAAATCTTACAGTATATGGCGGGCAGGGCTAGCATTTCCAAGATCGCAAAAGGCTGGGCTTATCTTGCAAGCATGTTGTCAAGCCGAGTTAGGGCATTTGCTCATTCAACCAGCTAAGGTTAAGGATCTGGCGATCTGCTTCGCTATGTAAAGACTTGATGCTGCCGATTTAGCCAGCGACGGACCTGATAGACCATCTCAAGGCACCCTCGGCATAGCGAGCAGTACACTCCAGTCCAATCGATCGGAGTCACCTGTCAAAAGCAGTGCTCGGCGTAAAGGTAGAGTGTACTTTGCTCTTCTAGATGACGATGATGACTTCATCTCGACATCTTGGTCAGTCAAAAGCTTCCACTACCATCGTCGCACTGGTCATCACGACTTGATTGTCTGAAGACGCTTACCAAAAGAGGCAAAGACCTCGACGCCCATCCTCTTGGCGCTCAGTTGTGGCTAAAAGAAGCAACACTCTTTTTTTTTGGGTTGTTGTGCGCCTGCACGCGACTGCAGCGTGCGCCATCACGTGCTATTCAAGCTCGAATTCTGTGGTTAAATTGTCCGTTGGAGCTGCTCTAACAATGCTTGATTTGGTGGAAAATGATCTTGTTGAAAGCTTTTTGTTTGTGGCTTATCCCTCTTCCGAGCCGCAATTCTACTGTCCACTGCAGCGCAACGCATGTCTCGAACTTGTGCGCCCAACATTGGATGCGTTCACCATTCAGCACACCCTCGTATCAGCCTTGTCCGCGACAAAGCTCGTGCACATCGTAGACATTGACCTTGGCCAGCCTAAGCCGATCGCATTGCCCAACTTGTGCTCGAATTACAGCTGCCTTATGCTCGAGTGACATTGTCAATAAAGTCACGACAAGACAGAAAGCAAAGCACGACGGAGCTTGCGGCCATTGGGTGCCCTAGTACTGTACACATTCTTGAACTTAATCACTGCAGTGTCGTGTCTGCATGGGTTCACCCAAAAGATAGAACTCAGGGCGCATCCATGCAGAAAGAGCAATCACTGACAAAGGAGCGGAAGAGTTTGGCCGCCTCAGCCCAATTGCGGAGCCGTCGATGGACGAATTGAAGGCATTCACGTTCCGCTGCTATCTGTGACGTTACAGCTGCCACCTCAAACTTTATGCACTTTTTGTGCGGGGTTGCTCCTCTTTTCTTGTCACAACCTCAGAGCGGTTTTTTTGGATAAAGGCAGCTGAGATACAGTGTACAGTACGTGTACGCCTTCGTGCAGAGTCGGAAGCTGAATTCGAGTATAGTACAGTCACTGTAGTTGAATCTTGTGTTTGAAAGTGAATTTTGAACGTGAGACAGCTACTGTTGCAGGAACCTGTGGGCCTCGAGGTGAGGTGGAGGAGGAAGGAGAGCGCTGCTGCATCATACTCGTTGCTAGCCGAGCTTGTTTCGTCGTACAGTACTGTACTGTACATTCTGGCTGTGAGCCGACGCCGTGCGTCGTTGCTGCATGCTACAGTACTGCGTGCGGTTGGATCCTAGACGCTGGGACCTCTCGCCTCTGTGTCAATTACTGAATCACAGACTCACCAAGTTTTCCTGGAAAAGCTATCTTGTGCGTGAATGGAGGGGGAGCCTTCTTCTTGCTTGTGTGTGAGTGATAGTCTGGGGTTGCTCATATACTTGATCCTTCTTCGTTGCCATCGCCTTCTTCCTGCCCGTCTACGATATCCAACCCTACGAGCAGCGAGTCCTCGACCAACCACGACCTGCTTCATCTACAAGCCACTTTGCTTCGTTTTGACGTCAACGGACTCGAACTTGTTTCTCTCGCGCTATATCCATTCTTCACCTCAGCCGTATTGCACGACTTGCCAAATACCTTTGACAGACCATCACTGGACTCACGTCTGCTCATCACGAAAGTTTCGTCAAGTCAAACGAGCAAGAACACACAATGTCGCAGCAATTCCGTCTTCATCCCGAACCAGGCACTGAGCGCCACGCTCCATTCCGTCCGCTTTCTGCCGCCTACAACACCATCCGACATGGCGGTCTCGGTTCTGGCCTTCTGGTGCCGCATGTTGTCCTTCCTATCTACGGCATCTACGTGATGCTGCACCGCGCAGGACACTGGACGGCTGAACTCGAGCGTACCATAGCGCTGGTCATCGCTCTCATCCAAGGCGTTTCCTTTGGATCCATAATTGCGCTTTCCATCATGCGCTACAGCGCCTCCGGCAAAGCCATCAAGGGCCGACGAATCGAGAAAACCGCTACAGAGGACGAGGAGTCCAAGCAGCACAGGATTGAAGTCGCCCTTCGCATCTCCGTCTACCTCTTTGCCGGATCCATCTTTTGGGAATACCTGGTTCACTCAAAATACTCGCCCATTGCTGACGAACACGCAAGAAAGACTTCCTCGGGCTTCCTTACTGCCACAGGGGGTCTGCGTAAGTTCTTCAACAACGAAAGCATTCTACCGCAAGCCGAGGAGGGCAGGGAAGCGATGTCCGGCGTCGGACTCGACTGGGATCTCAAGGACAAGGCAAAGGATCTGAGGAAGGCCATCGACAACTCTCCTCGTATCCATGTCCCCGGAACGGCACCTGCCAAGAGCATCTTCTACAGGGCGTACGAGAAGGCATGGAACACTGTTACCAGTGGACCCAGAGTTGGCCTCTTTGAGCTTGGACCTAAGACTTGGGTTTGAACGCGCCGAAGTGCAGTACTTGCATTGCCCTGGATATCGATGGAATTCAAGCAGCCCCCATATGCTCGGCGGCCAAATCTCGCGTACCAGCCTGCTCCTAGGTCTAAGGGCAAATAGCAGACCGGCGAGGGTCACCTCCCAATTGACTCAAAGAAGGACGCTGGAATGCATAGTAATGGATCAGCAATAATCGTTAAGATCGATACCTCCTTCTCTGCAATTGACACATCGCTGGTGTGACAGCTTGGTCTGATCGACTTTGAGAGTGTAGATTTGCACTCAGGTATGCGATCAGCTGTTGAACAATCTAGAATGCAACTGATCATGTCTGGCCTGTACGATTTCTCCCAGTGGGAAAGTGGTTGCTGGAGCGGAGGGGCATGTCCAAAAGCCTCTTTCGCTCTCCTTTCCGTCATAGAGGTCAAAGTGAGGGTGGTCAAAATCGTCCTGCTCCTCAGGCCAATCCCATGCCCACCCTTGATGCGGATCTTTGTCATCCACGGGTATCAGTTGGCCTTTTCCTATCCGAAGAGATTGCACTTTTGGGCGGGATGTGATGGGGTTGTATGTGACGGCGGACATTGTGGCGGTTGTGCGGAAAGGCTTCCCTGCTGCCACTTTCTTCTCCGTGGAATGCTGGTCAATTGAGTATGCTTGTACTTCCTCAGTCTTGGTGTCGACCTCCATCTCTTCCGCTGCTGGCTTCTCTTTCTTATCAGCAGTGTTGAGTGGTGGGATGTCGAAACAGCCCACATGCTCCATCTCGTCCAAGATATCCTCCACTACTCCTCTCATCTGAAACCGCATCACTTGATGAGCTAAATACGGCCCTAATGTATTCAATCTGATCGAGCTTGAGAAGAGTGATCGCGCTTGCAGGAAGAGATGCAAGAACGCCGCTTTGCGGAGGGAGATACCAAGGCAGGCAGAAAAGACGGCCCAGCAGATGGGCAAATGGCCATGCTGCCCGTTCCGTTCCGTCCAAGCCGACGCGGGGAGGGAAGAGGACTTGCGAATGTCCATCTTGAGTCTATCCACAAGTTGCGCTGCAAGAGCGATGCGGGTCGAATCGGGATCGCTTTGTGTGGTAGTCGAGGTGCATGGAAGGGAGCGTTGGCCAAGACGTGCACCATCGAAAGCTTCTTTCTCGAGATTGACCGGTTTGGCAAAGGCTTTCGAGTACAGCGTCAGCAGCGCTATTCCTTGCGCCTTCGATGCTCTCCTCGCCACATGGTTCAGCAGCAACGTATGATACGAATGATCCAACCGACTTATGGCCTTCAAGCACCCTTCCAATCTTGCCTTCTCTTCATCTTCAAACACGCCCTCTGCCGTCCTCCTCTCCTCTTCCGATTCGCCATCCCGCAGTCTCAAGCGATCTGCTCTCGCCCTCAGCCCTTCTTCCAAACATGCGCTGACGAAAGCATGCACGCGAGTGAGAAAGGAAAAGCTCGACCTCGAGTAAGAGTGTAGGGTGGAGCGTGCGAAGGAGAGGGTAGCGGAGGAGAGTTGAGCTTGGCCTGGTGCCGTGCGTTGCTGGGTGGCTTTGCTTGTGGAGCCGGGCTTGGAGAGTGAATGTTGGGGGCGATGATTGTGAAGAAGTCCGTGAGCGTGGAACGATTCAAGTCCGGAAGAAGCGACGAAGCCGCCTGTGGGAAGGTTGGAGTCCGAGAGTAGGAGGAGGAGATATGTTTCGAAGTCTTCCTCTTCGGAGCCCTTTGTTGATGCTGAGGATCCATCACCTGCGGCGGACGCCATTGGAAGCATCGCAGTCGTGTGTACGCAAGAGACAGGAGGAGGAGAGCTGAAGCAGGTGGAATACGTAGACGACGATCAAGAAGATCTGTCAAGTGTTGGACCGACTGTTGGCACTCGCATCTCCACGCGGCAGCGGCAGAGCTGGTGGACCCTGAGCTGAAGGCCAACCAAGGCTCGGTTTTTCTAGATAAGATTTTCTCCCTCTCATTTTAGAGCCTTCATTTCTTCCTCGTTTCCGTGCTTCTCTCAAAGTGGAGGCTTTCGAGCAAATTTACCGAAAGTATAGCCGACATCAAGTTTAAAGGAGCTTTTCCTTCTTCCCTTCCTCACCTCTTCCCTTACTTTCTCCATCGATCACACATCAACACCATGTCGAGCACAGCCCACACACCCGCAGCACGACTCCGTCAGCTCATGGCTGAAGATGACATTGTTGTCGCCCCCGGAGTCTTTGACGGTATTTCAGCACGAATGGCACTCAAAGCGGGCCACAAAGCGCTATACCAAACCGGTGCTGGTACTTCTGCTTCCCGTCTCGCCCGTGCTGATCTTGGCTTCTTAGGCATGAGTGATATGGTCGCCGCCGCCGGTGTCTCCATCATGGCCGACCCCAGTATGACTACCCCAGTGATTGCCGATGCGGATACGGGTTTCGGTGGCGCCCCGCAAGTCGCCCGCACGGTGCAGGAATACCACCGAGCTGGAATCGCGGCGCTGCATATTGAGGATCAAGTCCAGTCCAAACGATGCGGCCATCTGGATTCCAAACAAATTGTCAGTCGGGAAGAATTCCTCTCCCGAATCCGCGCTGCCGTACACGCTCGAGACAACCTCCCCTGCCCTCCCCAAGACCGAATCCTATTGATCGCAAGAACAGACGCACTTGCAGTAGTCAACCTGGATGAAGCCATCACTCGCCTCTCTCTCGCACGTCAAGTGGGAGCCGATGTTGGATTCCTCGAAGGAATGCGTACCAATTCCGAAGTCGAACACGCTATGAAAGAGTTGAACGGTTTCCCGATGATGGCCAATTGCGTTACGGGCGGCAAAAGCCCATTGTGGACCGTCAAAGATGCGAAGAAAATGGGGTTCAAGATCGCCATCTTCCCCTGCGCGGGCATCTTCCCCGCTGCAGCAGCCCTTCTTGCGAGCTATAAGCATCTAGGGGAGAACGGTATCGGGATCGAGGCAAGCAAAGATGAGAGTGTGAGCAAAGTAAATTTGGGCGGTGCGGATCCGATGGGTTTGAGAAACTTCTTTGCGGACATGGGGTTAGAGCATGAGGTGGGAATTGATCAGCTAGCGGCGCAAGGCTCAGGCTTGGGTAGCGTGTAGAAAGATAGCCGGCACGACAAGCTGAAATGCCATTCCATGCGCGCACTTGGTCGGACCCAAGGTTGGAGTGGGAATTGTGAATGGTCTAGATATTGCTCGAATTTGGTATCAAACGATGCGAATGTGAATGCTAGTAGACGAGAAGTCATACAGAACCGTCAAATGCCGTAAGTGTCATGAGTATCATCATCGTCGAAGGTATCAAGCGCGGGACGGCTTTGGTGGTGATCTTGACGCTCTCAAGCCTGTAACGTCGCAGAAGATGGCCACCAATCCCAACAGCGCCCAAATAATGGCGCACGCAATCGCCCCATTGTAAAGATTGCACCACCCTTCCGCCGTACCGGAAGGGCACTTCTTGCCCACACCCAGCGCCATCACCGCTGCTGCTCCCCACAACAAAGTGAGCACAACATCCCACGCACAATCCCATTTTAGACTAGTGCGAGCCACACGCCACCTTGCTTGACACTTCATCTTCTCCATCATGCCCATTTTCTGTCGCTTTTTGGCTCTGCGCTTCTTGCGGCGACGATCTTCTTCAGAGATGGTCTCGTCATCGTCCGTGTTCGAGTCGGTGTCGTCAGCGTGTTTGCCCAGAAGAGCAGGGTCGACAATGAGGTTGACGGTGGTACCTTGTTGCATGCCCTTCTTGCCCTTCTTGCCAAACATGCCAGATTTGGCGCCAGCACCTCCACCTGCCATGACGGGGATGATCATGCCGTTGCCTGCTCCACTACCACCCATCGCTCCAGGTCCGCCAACATCACGATTCGATTTGCAACAGGGCTTGAAAACGAAGAGCCACAAGCAGACAATGGTGGATATCATCGAGACGCCGTACAGCACGAACGAGGGCATCGTACCGGACGGTGGTGCTTTATCTTTGGGATGAATCAAGATGAATCCGCCAATGCCACAGCCTGCTCCTGTTAAAGACACAAGGCATTGAAACCATCTTGTGGTGGTGCGAGTCTTGGACCATGGTAGCACAAGGCGACCCTTCTCGTTGACTCCACCGATGGGAATCTCCTCCGGTTCTTCACTTGCCTCTTCATCATCATCATCAGCCCTTTTACTTTTACGCTTGACTTTGGGACCGAACTCCTTCTCTAGCATACGTATGCGTTCCTCCTTGGTATGATCGTTTATCGAGGTACGTCCGTACGCATATTGAGGGTACGCACCGCCAGGACCTTGAGGGTAGTAGTGTCCGTGGCTAAGCGTCTCGCTCTCCCATCCGCTCTGTCCCGATGGTGGCTGAACAGTGGTGTACGCATGCCCATCTGCAGACAGGTGGCCGCCGTACCATGTATGTGACCAGTTCGGAAAGCCAGGGAGGGGATCGCCAACACGTGCATTTGGCTGCACACGCACATCACTCGTCAATGGATCCTGTGCGCCAGGCCATCCTCCAGGCATGTGATGGGCGGCGGTGACGTTGAACATGCCCGGAGGTTCGGATGCTGGTGATGTAAGAGACTGCTGGATTGAGGGGGCGTAGACCGGCAGGCTTTGTCTCGATCGGCCTCCCGCGGTGTGACTTGATGCGACTGAAGGAGCTCCATAGTTTGGAGCAAAGCCGTATTGAGGTGAGGACTCGTGCATACCTGGCGCTTCCATGTAATACCCCCCATCGTAGTGCACTGGCTCGTAGCTTGGCATAATGGGCATCGAAAAGTGACGATCTATGTGTTCCCGATCCTGGTAGAGCTCATAGCGAGCTGGTGCTTCGGAGAGGGCTGCATGCGGTCCCCAGCGCTGTTCCTGCGCAGCTTGATTGGCGGCTGCGATCTCTCCGAGTCCTCTCTCCTCGTACTCATCTGATTCCGTTTGGGCGTGATGTGGTGGTGCGGAGGATAGCGGACTACGAGGTGGCGGACCATACGGCGACTTCGAGCTTCCAGCCTGAGATAATGCCTGATTGCTTTCTGCGCTGTATCGTCTCTGGGGTTGTTGACGTTGGTAGTATGGCGATGAGGGTGCGACAGGTGGATAGGATGGATAAGCGCTGGCGCCGTCCACTCCGGTATACTGGGCGTGGGATGGCATGGCAAGACGCAGACTCGCCGGGATGCGGCCGTGAGCGAGCGCGGTGGACGAAGCCAAATGCTATGACAGGCTGTGCCGAGACTGAAGCTGTGGAGGTCTACTGGCTTTAATGCATGGTGGAAGGGCGACGTTGGATTGTCAAGCGCGTGTAAGATCGTCTACTATGCAGTCCAGCCGAGCAGCGAATGATATGAATTGGTGGGGCGGAGTGATGATGCTTATTCGCAGGTCGAAAGCTATGAAGGGTATGATAACCGGAGTGCGGTCTGATCTTGTTGGTGATGATGAAAATTTGCGGGGTAGACTTGCAGAAAGGGAACCGAGCGGAGAGGAATCCGGAAGAGAAGCTTGGGCGACTCGAGATCCACGGATGAGGGCGTAAGCAGAGCAGAAGGCTGTGCGGAGTGATGGTGTGTGTCGAAAGAGGATGGGATCAGCCAGAGGAAGGAGAAGTGTCGAGATGCAGGAAATAAGGGTTCAACGAGTGGCACCACCTGGGCGTCGAAGCTTTGCCGTTGACTCAGGAACTCAATAATTGAGCAGTGACGATCTGTTTTTGGCACTTTGGATGCCGAGCTTTGTCGGACGGGCACACTTTACAGGCTAGCGCAGTTGATCAGCTCCGTCACACCAGGCTCAGTTGTAAGGCAGAATCAAACTGCGAAGCCAAAATGACACGTTCTGATGCTCCTTGCTTTCGCATCCATGAAGGCTTTCTACATCTAAATCGGACTCAGCCTACACATGTGTTCGACTGAAAGGCTTGGCTTGCAATCAGACAATGTCAGCTCATCGTGGATCGTCGAATACCAAGAAATGTAGCCAAGAAGGAGAAGGGCGGTGCTTGACCCCTGTCTGAGAGAGGGCAGCAGAGTGCAGCCTCGTGTTGGTCTGTTACGGTGTGCGTGTTTTGACGGCTTCGCTTGGGTGCGTGTGTCTCCTGTCGCTGTGCAGCGAAGAGACCCTGTGTGTGTTGGTTTTTGTTTTGTTTTTATTTTGTTTTGTTTTTTGTTTTGTTCAACTTCCACGCGAGCGATGCGAGTCAGGGGCACTTTCCGTCTTCTCACAGGGAATGGTGTGGTCTGGATCGGGTGATGGAGGCAAACAACGCAATCGGGACGCATTTCAATCTATTGCGAGTTATCGTCGTAAGTCTACACCAGCCAATACAGTACGATTCCAGGGCACTGCGACGTCCAAGGGCAGATTCAACTTGACCCGACGAAGCAGTGGTCGTCGTGCTCCATGTTCCTGGTCAGCCTATGACATGGGAAGATACATCGGTGGTTTGGCGCGCCCAATCAACCTCACGACGAGGACACGCATCCAGGACGCCATAGCGACACTTCGCGGGAATGAGGAGCAGCTGCTTCTTGGCTTGTCATGGACGAAGCGTTCGCTCGCTGTTTTTCAGCTTGAGGCTGTGTGGCCTACGAGGGCTCTAAACCTTTGTCGATGAGGATCCATGCAGGGATCGATAATGAGTAACTGCGGACGCTGATCCAAGCTGCTTTGCTTTGGGCAATCAACGTTTTGCAGCCTCTTTGCGCAGATTTTCGACGATGGACTTTCATCGGAACCGCATGGTTGGATCAGCGAGGAAGGGTATGACATAGCAGTCAACGGGACGGGAGGGATTTGATGAGTGCATGTTAGCCATTCTGCTAGTTTGACTTTGTGTGATACTTGATTTTGAACTTACAGCAACGGCTTCCGCGTTGACACCACTCTCAATCAGCTCGACACAAGCGCGCAGCTGCTCTCGAGAAAGACCCGTGTTCAACAATTGCGACAGATCATGGAGGACTGATTCGGCGAAGAGGCAAATGCGAGCAGCGAGAGCATCGTCAGCGTGTGAGACGACTTTGTAGGGCTAAATCTCACCAAAACTCACTGTCCATGGTCTCTTGACTTGCGACGTTGCGTTGATCCTCCATCTCGTGTGTTGCGGACGTGAATTTATGTCGGTCAAGGTGATGATGGTGAGATGAAAGGTGCGTATGCTGATCTCACGCGATTCAAAATGCAGCGTCAACTCACAAGCAATCGAGTGAACTCGCCAGGGTCCGTTCCTTTTCCGCGGCCTGCCTTTGAGGAAAGTGTTGATCTCGCCTCTTTACGCGTCCGACTCGACTTGCACTCTGTGACTTATACGCGCTTCTTCTCGCCACATCCGAAAGTCTCGACAGTGTGTGAATCTGTGATATGTGATTTTGTGGAGCGCAAGCCACAATTTTCAACTGAGCACACAAGAGTTGCTTGTCTGCTCAGCCCACACTTCATTCAACTGCGAAAAGCTTCTTCGACACCTCTATCAACCAACACCATCATCCGCACCTGCTCTCGACCGGACGTGAACCGCTCAAGCAACGCAACAGCATCTCGACGGTGACAGCGACAGCGATTCGACCATGCTACATATCAAGCCTTTCTCATCATCGTAGGTTGCTTCCCCTGCACACCGTCTATTCCACTATAGCCTCACCACACCAATCACAGGAGCCAGCATCGGCAAGTCTGCATGCCACTATGCCAGCTCCCTCCAACAGAGCCACTGATGGCCACTCCAACGGTGATCCTTCTGCAGCGCTTGCAGCAGCCTCACAGTTCCTCACCAATGGCGTAGAAAGGACTAACGGGGCCAGCGTTCGTCATGGCAGTGGGCAGACCAGCACATATACCGACGAGGCAATGACACATACCGTCAATCGTCTGCTCATCAACGGAATCATCACGCCACTGGTGTATACACCGTCAAATTGGAACAACCAAGTGCAAACTGCCTCTGCCAACATTGGGTTTCGCCAAACCCTCGAAACATTATCCCAAAATCTTGCCACCTCGCCCAAGTTCTTGGAGCATCTCTTCGAGAATGATCGTGACCTTCCCTCGACTCCTTCGTCAAGCACTATGACCCTTGACATGGCAAACACCACTTTTGACGTCTGGGCAGCACCGCGTCTCCTTTCTGCCGCTGCTTCCTTGCTTTCAGAGAGCCTCGCTACAAGCGCAATCGGCGACCAAGAAAGCTCACACCACTATCGCAAGCTTGCTACTCAGATCATGGAGCAGCTCGAGGCCGTCCTTGCTACCTCGATCGAGGCTGTTGGCCAAGTTGATAATGTTCGCTTCATCCTCGCAGAATGTCTCCGAGCCTCTGTTCATGCTCTTGCACGGACCGGTCAGACTTCCTTCAGCCCCACTGCTTGCCTCCCCAACTTTGTCGTTCCCACCGCCGAGCATCATGCGTCGGACATGGCATCCTCATCATCTTCTCCGCCAAGCGTTGCTTTCTTCCGCAATCGGATGCCCGAGTCCTCATTTCGTCTTGCCTCCCGCAAAGAGCGTTCGAAACCGAATGGTCAAGTGCCAGCAGGTTTGTCTTCCGCCCAAATGCATTCCGACTTCGTCTTTCCACTGCAAAGCGAATCTCGTCCAGATCAGAATGGTCGTTTGATGACCACACGATCTAGTTCCACGACAAGTGTGTCCGAGCGGGCCGGAGCGCTCTTCCTCCTCTCGGCCGATCTGTGCCTGCGAATGGCAACCAGGCTTCCCACTTGCCTGCTGGATCTAGCGGATCACGCAGTGCTATTGTTTGTTGAGCATTTGCTTCACAGATGGACCTGTGCTAAGCAAAAAGATGCTTGTCCGGCCATGTATATGTCTTGGGCTCCCGATGCTTTCACTAGGGTGGCCAACCACGCCGGTTTCCTGTCTCAAAACTATGCGAGCAGCCTCGAACGACTTCTGCAAGTAGCCATCGAGTACACATCATCTCTCGCAGATGCGTCGGAGCAGCACCTTACCGAAGAGAGGCGGCGTCCAGAGCTAGCCATTGCCTTCTCGACGCTTGCTGCATGCTTCGGCTCGTGCGCCTTGCACACAGATCCTCAAAGGAGAGGCGTACTAGCAGCAGTCTTGCAACCGTACATGACTCTCATCACAAGTCAGCTTCGAACCAGCGCGGCCCCAGCCCAGCTTGACGACGAAGTGTCACGTACTGCGCTTGCCTGCTTTGCTTCAGCAGCCATCTTGTCGTCAGCGTCGAATGCTCAGCGCCGCGAGCCAGGTTTTCTCAAGGAGGTTGGCATGCGATTGGATGAGCTACTCGCTAGCCCGCCCCATGAGGTTGACCAGAAGTTGTTGTCGCTTGGGCAGCTCGAACGTCTCAGATCGCTGTTGCGCGACTGGATCGACCTCCAGAAAAAGCCGACGGAGCTTTTACGAGGGCTCAAGAAGCGCAAGCTTCCGGACACGGCATCATCCAGCGATGCGCAACTCATCTATGAAACTGCGCTGAGAACAGACTCGGCGGATCACAACATGCCTTCAGCAGCCCCATACCGTGATGAGTTGGCGAGGCGACGCTTGATCTTGCGCTCGTGCCGTTGCAGTCTCACAGAAGCTGACGTACAATCGAAAGCCGTCCTGAGCACTTGCACTTGCGACACAACGATTGCCGGTGAGGATCCACGGAGAGACGAGAACGAGGCTCCGACACAAAATGGTCGACTCAATTTTGCAGCCACCGCTGCCTTGTGGAAGGACGTTCAAACCGCCGTTAAATCCTCGCATACCTTGTCAATCCGTTCTATCGACATGCTGCGTCGCTATGTTGCACACCTGCCTGCAGACAGACCCTTGCCGAATCATGGAGATAGGAATCTCATCGGCATTCTGTCCCGCTCATTGCGATCCAAACCTCGCAGCTTGAGACTTGCAGCCAATGAGCTCGCATTTGCGTACCAGACGCGGCTGCTTCGACAGCGAGAATTGAGCACAGAGGCAGAGTGGTGTGCTCGCTTTGCACAGATTCCTCGTATCTACGAGACCATCCTTGCCGACACTGCGGCATCGTCCTGTCACGAAACAGCTCTTATTGGGCTTGCACGCCTCTTCGACATGCCAGTCGAAAGCTGTCAGGAGACGTGCTTGCTGACACTCATTCTACACCTCGGTCATGCTAATCCCTTCATCAAGGCCTGCGCGTATACGCAAATCCTTCAGATCGCCGCTGCACATAGGTGCACAACCTTTCAGTTGGTCCAGAAGCATTTTGAGAAAGTCTCGACCTCCATTGTTGAGCGCTTCATCTCCATGCCCGACCTCTGGACAAGCTTCCTGAGCCTCATCAAGATGAATCAAGCCACCTTCTTCAACCTCACGAAAGAGTACACGCTCCCGCACCTCATCACCATGATCTGCTCCGGTCCCGGTACAGCAGAGGTCGGTACCAGGATGATAGGGCTGATTGCACAAGCCCTTGGCACTGGAATTCCTCAGCTCTGTAACGACAACATGACACCCATCTTACGATCATTCTTCATGCGCTCTGCCACGCTGCGTGACTTGGGGTTGAACACGCTTCTTGAGCTGATCGGCGTCGATGCAGCGAATCCGAAGACACTGCTGCGCAGCCGTCAATCGGATGTCGTGGGCTATCTCGTCGTGAAGCTGGGCAACCGAGCCACGAGAAACGAAGCTTACGCTGGTCTTGAGTTCATCATTGAAACTACAAATGGGACCACATCTGCATCTCGGTCAAAAGACCAAACTGAACGCAAGTCGAAGGTAGCCGACTTTCTCCAAGGCGAAATCCTTGCCATCCTTACCTGGATCAACCAAGAACTATCCGGTGAACACGGGCGAAGGACGGCTACCGATCTTGGTTTTGCTTTGCGCAGTATTGGTGCCCTCGTCGAGATTATCGGTCCGCCCATCAGCGCAGTGACCCCTCAGATCATGGCTATCCTCAACAGCCACCTTGAGCCGGACTCGCTCAGCCTGGCAACGCTCGAGAGCTGGAGGATCTTCATCACCACGATGCGGTTCGACAACATTGGTCCTTTCGTCGGCCAGACCGCTGCAGCACTTCTATCCGCGTGGGATCGCTTCAACCAGGAAAGGAAAAGGATTGCCATTTCCATTCTTCATTATCTCATCGTTGAGAATGCTGCCTATCTCAAGGATCATATCGATGATATACCCAGCCTGGATCGGCTCGATGCCGAAATTCCTGAGATCTGCCGGGGCTTGCGCAGTGTACGAGAATCTTGGAACAACGATCGCCGCTTCCGCAATATCCTAGATCGAACTGCCCACGAAAACACATCCATCTGCAACGAGTCACTCAAAGAGTTGCAAACGTTTTTGAGCAACGAGCGAGCTTACATCGAAGCGTTGACCTCAGGTGACTCGTTTAGTCCGCTTGTCAGTCAGTGCATACGTACTCTCATGCAAGTCGCTGCGCGCAGCGATGCTCAGCAAGTCGACATCCGCGACCTAAGCTTCCGGTGCTTTGGTCTGATCGGCGCCGTCGATCCCGACCGTATTGAGCATGCCATCGAAGAGCCACACAAGATCGTGCTGAGCAATTTTGAGGACCAAGAGGAGGCCATCGACTTTTCACTGCACCTCGTCCGCGATCTTCTTGTGCCCGCTTTCCGCGCAGCTACGGATACTACGCAACAGAACGGACTCGCGTACGCCATTCAAGAGCTTCTCAAGGTAGCTGGCTTCAACAGCTCTCTTTTGACAACGGGATCCAACGCCCGTCAAGTCGGCATCAAACAGAAACAACGCTTCCACGACCTGCCACAGGACGTCGTTGACACCATCACCCCGCTCCTCGACTCGAGGTATGGGGCTCAAGTGGGCAAGCCAACCGTTCGAGAGACGCCCATCTACATGCATTCTCGATCGTATAGCGACTGGCTGCAGAGCTGGACGAGCCGACTGATCACCAAGACAGTAGCGAGGTACGACTCGGACGCGGCTGCTGCTGCTGCAATTGCTGGTGCAGCACCTACCAAAAGCGCCGCTGGCGTAGCCGCAACTGTCTTTGGCGTCTTTCGTGTCGCTATACGTTCTCATGATGTTGGCATTGCTCGCCATCTCCTTCCTCACCTCGTCTTGCACTCGATCATCTCTGGAGATGCGATCGACCGTGAAGCCATCGTTGACGAAATTCAAACTATCTTGCGGGACCAGGTCGAAAGGCAAACGGACTACGAGCCGGAACGAAAATTGCTGACGGCACAGACACTTTTCACTGTCATGGATCATATTGGAGTCTGGATGAGACGAAAGCGACAAGATCTTGCCAAGACCTCTCGACGACCGAGGACAGCTCAAGGCGGGGAAGATGTTCTTGCTGGCGTCGAATCGGTCATGCGTCGAATCTCGCAGGAGCTCTTGGCGCAAGCATCGATGCAATGCAAGGCGTACTCTAGAGCGCTGCTCAATTTTGAGCTGCGCGTTCGAACGATGCGGCATGAAGGCAAGGACGACCACGATCTGCAGAGCTATTACGAGAACATGCACAGAATTTATGCTCATTTGGACGAACCGGACGGCATGGAGGGCATCTCGACGAGGGTCATCTCGCCTTCGCTGGAACATCAAATCCGCGAGCATGAGAGCACAGGTCGTTGGACCTCGGCACAGAGTTGTTGGGAAGTCGAATTGCAACAGCGACCAAACGATCCAGATCTGCATCTCGGTCTGCTACGCTGCCTCCGCAATCTTGGTCACTATGACACGATGCGCACACACATCCGCGGCGCCTTGAGTGCGCATCCCGAATGGGAGGACCTGCTGGACGCTTTCCGTGTCGAAGGAGCATGTATTCTTGGCGATTGGAATGAGGTGGAAGAACGCACAAAGCGCAATCAAGCCAAAAGTCCGGAACACTCGATCGGTCGCGCACTGCTGGCCATGCGTCAAGGCGATGCAGAAGTGTTCGGTCAGATCCTGCTGCAGGCGCGTCAAGACCTCGGCAAGCCCTTGGTCGCAGCCGGCAACGCGTCGTATCCTTCGATCTATCCCTCGGTGCTCAACCTTCACATGCTTCAAGAGCTCGAGATGATTCGATCACACGCGAGCGCCGGAGATCGCAGGGGTGCTCTCACAAGAGCGAACGCTTCTGACACCGTCTCAGATCTGAACCGATCTTTGGCAGCGCGACTCAACGCCACGCTTCCTTCTTTCCGCATGCAAGAGCCGCTACTGAGTCTCCGAAGAACAGCATTTGCTGCATTGCCTCCCGCATTGGGAGCGGGCAACGAAGTCGGTGAAGCGTGGATCGCCACCGCAAAGATTGCTCGTCGCGCAGGACATATGCAGACGGCGTACTCTGCTACACTGCAAGCGACGCAGAATCAAGCTGCCTTCGCCTTCGTTCAACGAGTCAAGTTGCTTGCCAAGGAAGAACAGACACATGCAGCGATCCGAGACCTTGTCAACTCACTCAACACGTTGACGAGCACCTTCAAGCCGGATCAGGTTGGAGAGATAGGCAAGGAAGGCTTGATCGAGTTACAGAAAGTGGATGCTCAGGGTCGAACGCTCAAGGTCGATCGAGCATCCTATGCAAAAGCGTGCCTGCTGCGGGCACGCTTGCAGGATTCTACTTTCCGGTACACCGCCAACGAAGTTCTGGACAGGTACAAGGAAGCCTGCAAGGAGCAGCAAGACTCGGAAAAGATGTGGTACCACCTTGGACACTTTCAAGACACGCATGAGGGGCTGCTGCCGAACCCGACCATGCAGCGTTACAACGTCTGCAGGGCCCTGTTACGCTCAGCTCAGGTGGGCACGAAATTCTTCTACCGGACATTGCCTAGGGTCTTGACCATTTGGATGGATCTGGCAGCTGATGAACAGATCCTGGCTCATCTCAAGAAACCCACCGCGAGCGACGCAGAGCTGAAGCAAAAAGCAAAAGCATTCAGTGAGCTCAACGCCCTGATGCACAAGTATAGTCGACGACTGAAGCCGTTCCAATGGCTAGCTGTATTTCCACAGTTGGTTGCACGCATTGTGCAGAAGAACGAAGAAGCCTGGACGGTGCTCCAAGACATGATCCTCCAGGTGCTTGCGGCCTACCCGCAGCAGGCCATGTGGTCGATGGTGGCGGGCGCGAGCTCCAAGGATGCGGAGAGGAAGCGTCGATATACCGAGATCATCCATCGACTCAGCACGAAAGGTGGATCGAAGTACAAAGATGTGGTTAAGGTGGTGCAATCGTCGCAACGTCTGGCGAAAGAGTTGCTAAGGCTCTGTGACTACAATGTGCTCAAGAACGAAACGGTGCTGAGCATGGAGAAGCTGTTCCCCGGCCTCCTTGAAGTGGCGGGTACGTCGGACTTGCTCCTTCCGCTTCAAAGCTCGATGACGGTGCTCCTTCCCTCGAATCATCTCATCTCGGAGGCACACCAGCCATTCCCTTCGAATCTGCCGACGATCAAGACATTCGAAGACACGATCGAGGTGATGAACAGTCTGCAGAAGCCACGCAAGGTCATGGTGGTCGCCAATGACGGCAATCGATATCCATTCCTGGTCAAGCCAAAGGACGACCTGCGTAAGGATGCGCGATTGATGGAGTTTGACTCGATGATCAACAAAATTCTGCAGAGTCAGCCCGAGTCGCGTAAGAGGAAGCTGTATGTGAGGACGTACGCTGTTCTCATTCTGAATGAGGAGCATGGACTGATCGAGTGGGTACCGCACACGGTCGGTTTCAGGCATATTCTCACCAAGCTGTACAACGCAAAAGGGATGGCAATCTACAATTCGGACGTCAAAGCACAGATGGACGACGCTCGAACATCGCTGAATCCCAAGACGACGGAGAAGATCTTCCAAGACAAGGTGCTAGCCAAGTTTCCTCCTGTCTTCCACGAGTGGTTCCTCGCCACATTCCCAGACCCGACTGCATGGCTTCAAGCTCGATCTGCATATGCAAGAACGGCGGCGGTCATGTCGATGGTGGGTTTTGTGCTCGGTCTGGGCGATCGTCACGGCGAAAACATTCTATTCGACTCGAACAGCGGTGACACAGTGCATGTGGATCTCAACTGTCTCTTTGACAAGGGCCAACGCTTCGAGATTCCCGAGCGAGTGCCGTTCAGACTGACGCAGAACATGGTCGACGCCATGGGTGTCACAGGCTGCGATGGCGTCTTCCGCAAAAGCGCCGAGATCACAATGAGCATCCTACGAGACAATCGAGACTCGTTGATGAGTGTGCTCGAAGCCATGGTGCATGATCCGCTAGGCGAGTGGAGTGTGCCGGAAGATCGGCGATCCAAGCATTCATCGAAGAAGCATGATCCACGCGTGGTGGAAGCGCGCCGTGCACTCGACCCCGTTGCGAACAAGCTAGACGGACGAATCTACCGGATCGGAGTACGTGATCCTACGCCGCCTTATTCGACAAACAATCTGGTCGACGCCCTGATCAAAGAAGCTACCAGCCCTCAGAATCTGGCAAAGATGTATATCGGTTGGAGCAGTTGGCTCTGATGTCCTTAATCGAAAGAGCTGAACTTTTGCATCGGCAATGAGTGTGTACCTTTTCTACAGTCTTAATAGAGGATATCGATCATGCAAAAGCTTGTTTTGAGCTCACAATCGACCTCTAGAGCCTGGAAGCGAGCGATGAGCGGTGCCCCGCCCTGTGTCAAGAGATCAGAAAGAAGCGATCGACGTCGCATGATGCTTAGAAGGTTGATGATGTATCGGGATGGGAAAGAATGCGAGTGCTATGCTTGGTGACATGTGTAATTTGGAATCGATAGTGCGGAGCTGAATTGCGTGCAGCAGCAGCAGCAAGGAGAAATCCGAGCCGAGTCCGAATTTTGATCTGTTTTGAAGATCTTTCGACCAGCTGATTTCGAGCTCTAAACAAGGTCCGTCCCTCATCGATTTGCTCCGATTGGATCAAAGGCTCGGCCAGCCTCATCGACAGTTTCCTTTCTACATGACAGCAAAGCTATGTTGGAGACGATGATTACCCGTCTCTTCTTTTCCAGTGATCAGCAGATTGGCAAGGCGCCACATGTTTGACGCGATGAATCGGATGTGAGGAAATTTCGCAGAATCACGAAATCCAGGGTCTGGCGATGGAATAGATTTGCATCTCTGCATGCGTGACTGATTACGCGGGCTGCCGAGAACGCGGAGAATTTCCATGTTTCCAATCTTTCCACAAAACCAGACACTTGGCAGTTCGGCCTAACGGCTGATCCGATCTTTGCCAACATCCAAACGGACCGGCCGCACTCCTTTACAGTCAAAGCTTATGAATGTCCCAGCCAGCTTCAGCTGACAATCCGCAATGGACTTCCGAAGAGTAGCGAAAAGAGGAGTGACACGCCATGGTCGAAGTAAACTTTTGACAGCGGGCCTACAGATCGATAGCTGCAGCAGACAGTGAACAAGAGAGACAGAATCTTCGGTCTTTGCCGTACTTGGCTTTGGAGTGCCGTCCAAAACAAAGGATCGCTAGTCAAAATGGACCGGCCTACCGAAGAGCAGCGGAAAAGAAAATTGTGAACAAATTAACGAATTTGAGAATTTGGAATATCACCGGTAGAACTGTGTTCGTGTGGGGGAGATGAGCGGTGTTATGCCTCTGCCGGTGCGTGTCAGTCTCTATCAAAATTGCAATTCCTCAAACTCGTTCGTCCTCGGCTACGGTGGCTGTACATGGCTCAGGCAGGTCTTTTTGGTTTGCCCCAAAAAAAAGCAGTGGTCGAAGAGAAGGAAAGGGTAGGTCAGAAGCGAGCAACATGCTGCTCAGAGTGAACACATGCTGTGGTACTGTAGCCCAGACATTGAGCCCATTGAATCAGCAGTCTGCCATTTGCTTCGCTTGCCTAGTGATCAAAAACACAGGCCAAGCCAAATGACATCCTGACCATAACATGACAGCATGGGATGTGATATGAGCACATACAGTAGACGATGGACCTGCGATGAGGTGCTTCCGAGATCAGCTTGCAGATGGCACAGTTCACTCGCATGCACGTCTTGCAATTGCCAAAGGCTGATTGACTGTGTGTGTCGAGCGCAATTCGTTGGCCCCGCTCCTATCTGTCTGGCTTGTGCCGAGATGTCACTGGACGATGCAGCTTTCCAGACAGTACAGTACATTATTGGCTGTTCAGAGGCGTACTGTGATTGTACTCACAACATGTGAACATTCATGAGATACTGGAAGCCGCGCTCTTCTCTGACTCAAGTCACTTTCTCCCACTTACGGAACGTTCCGATGACAAGCTAACCACGAATTGTGACTCCCGGTCGAAACACCACATACAAGCACATCTTTGGCCAGTACAGAAGCCCAAGCTCTCATTCCTTTCGTGTTCTGTGCATCGACTTCGCTACGCCCCCAACTCAGATGAGCGTTCGGCTCTGCCGTCAGATCAAGCTCGGTAGCCAAGAATCCATCAGCTCGATATAGGATCGGTCTCATCATGGAGGAAGCATCATCTCGAAATGCCGGTAAATTGTGATGAACGGACTTGAAAATAGCGGTGCGCATTCTGACTACAGTACCAAGAAAGAAAAAGAAAAAGAAAAAGAAAAAAAAATAAACTGAAATTTCGATATGTGCCTCTCCCCACTCGCGTTTTCCCCGGCAGCAGCAGCAGCTGCTGCTATGTGTGTACATACTGTACAGAAAATCACAACAGCGTGGGGTGACTGCTTCTGCATTCAAGGTGCAGACGCTGCAGCTGAATTCTGACACCTTTGACTTTGCACGCACAGTTGGATATTGGATATACTGTACCGAATTCCTCTTGAGTCTTTTTAGAAAGAAGAGACGGCTAGCCGATACAAAACTCAGATACTCAGCGGTCCGCTCGCTGATCTCGACATCGGATCTTTGACTATCAGTCCAACACTCTCGACTGTCTTTCGCCACCTCTTCTTTTTCCAACACTGCTCTCGCTTCTCACCTCTCCTCCATCATATACGCCATCCATTTATTTGGAGCTGGTATCTTCCTCCTAGACTTCATCATCATCGGCTTCTCTGCACACAGTCTCGTTCCTGACTCACTTCATTTCAGCAAAAGATTCCCGATTTTAAAAGCCGCCCTGGCATCTGCCCGTCATCCACCTCATCCTGCAGCTAGCTTCGACCACCTGCGGCAACAAGGTCGAATCAGACGTATCTGTCCTGCGCTCTAAAAACGACAAGCTCCACTTGGGCAAGGCCAGCCATTCAGCAGTCACCACCGCTCGGGTAGCCTGATCACAACACTTCCGATTTTGGCGCGCCTTCTTTGTGGGGCGCTTTTGGCCTTTGCCTTTCGCATCTACGCCGATGACTTCGACATTGCAGCAAAGCAGCACAAACAATGCATTCGTCACTCTCTTGACATCCGACCATTACTTGCCAGGCGCTCTTGTCCTGGCAGAATCCATTCGTCTCAGTCATGGCATCTCCAGGAAGGGCAAGGCCAAAGCAGGCTCTCCACCAGCAGCAGCCGCTGGCTTTCAGGTCGTTGCCCTTATCACTCCGGATACTCTCTCGGTTCAGTCGATAAAGGCCTTGCGGCGCAGTGGCTTGTTTGACTGGATCGTCGGTGTCGAGCCTATCGGTTTCCGCCAGATCCTTGCCTCTAACCCTAACCCTGCTGCCGGTATTTCGACCTCATCCAATGCAGGCCCTATCTTGTCCGTCAAGCTCGACTCCGAACTCAACGCTAAAATTCTCGAGATGGAGAAGAATCTTGGCTTACTCGGACGCCCTGACCTGACCAACACACTCACAAAGTTGCACGCTTGGAGGCTCGGCCGTGATACAGCCGATCTCGTCGCACAGGGCGCCAACCCCGTGAACGGTACAAACCAGACATGGCAAGGATTCGACAAGATTGTTTTCCTCGACGCCGATGCCTTAGTACTCCGTCCGATAGACCATCTCTTCCGTCTCGGTAGTGATGTTCACTTTGCCGCTGCTCCCGACACCGGCTGGCCTGACGCCTTCAACAGTGGTGTCATGATGCTCACACCTTCCAGCAACACCTTTGAGGCCATTCGCTCCTTTGCTCGTAGCACGGGCTCGTGGGACGGCGCTGACCAAGGTCTGCTCAACGACTTCTTCGGGCCCGAAGAGGGCACAGGAGATTTTACAGGTGGATCGCTTCCTCAGGACGCCGCATCTGCTCCCGGCGGTGGATGGAAGAGGTTGAGCTTTAGATACAATGTTACAAGTCACGGTGGATATACCTTTGCGCCAGCCTACCAACGTTATGGACAAAATATCAACATCGTCCATTTCATTGGACAGCACAAGCCATGGAACCGTCCACGACCTTCGGGTACCGCACAGCCAAATCCGCTCGTCGCACCTCGTGACCTCGACAGCCAGCCCATCACTCCAGATCAGCCGGATTACCTTCTGGCTTTGTGGCACAGCACTTTCGCTTCGCTCTACCCTTCCTCAGGCTCCGCATCTCCGGACAGCGAAATCGAGATCGTTCACACAGAACGCGGTGTCGAGGTGGTCGAGCGTCGCAAGTTCAGTGTGCCGACCTACCACGCTGTTTGGGATGCCGAGGCTCGAGAGGAGAGCGTCACAGCGTTCGTGAACGACCACCGTCCCTATGGTCGACAGCACACGGCACCATTTGCGTACGAGCGTGTTGATAAATATCCAGTCTGGGAGGCTTCATATGCCAGCTTACCTCTCGACGGCAGAAGCTCTTTGATTGCGCCTGCGCCTGAGATCGCTCGCACGCCTTCACCACCCACGCCCACACAGGAGATGATTGATGCTGAGGCGAGGGCCAGAGAGGCCACGGCCGGCGCGATCCAGGCCGCTGAGCCCATTGCCGTTCCCCGCGGATCCGGTCATGCCGGTGCAGACGAAGGAAATGACAGCGAGGATTCGCCTCAGCCTGCTTCGCCTCCCAAACTGTCTTGGAACCCTGCCTACGAGCCTCCTCCTACTGGCTCAGATGCCTCCCTTTACCAGATGCGTACGCCCATCGACACCGTCTACTCGAACGCTTGGGACGCCGCGCAAAGGAATCCACGCACTCTTGCCGAGCAGAAAGCGGCTTTCTTCGTGCCTCAGCAGCCTGTATACAATCACAAAGGTGGCCGATCGCAAGGAGGCCCTGGCTATATCCCAGCACAGCTTCGTCGCGATCGTGTCTTTGACAACCTTGGCTCGGCTAACCCAGATCCCAGTAAGGTCAAGCCGATCTTCCCCTGGGAGACCAAGCAGCAGGCTGCTGCCGCTCCAACGCGTGTCTTCCCAGACGAACCTCGTCGTCCCTCGCCACCGCCGTCGAACGATACGACGCCAAAGTTCAACAGCATTCAGAGATTTGGCAATCAGCAGGCTGCACCAGCGGCGGCATCGGCCCCTGTGCACCGCAACCGCGGACTGCCAGCCAATTTGTCTTACGTCAATGCCTGGGACCAGGTCGGAGCTATCGGCAACTTTGCCACCGCCTGGAATCGTCGCACGCATCCCACATCTCCGCGCCGACCCCGTCCAGCCGAGATCGAGGTCAGCAAGCCCAACTCAAGAGAGCCTAGCTCTGCGAGACCAGCCGACGGTCGATGGGCCGGTCAGCATCGAGTTGGGTCGCCCAAGATTAGCTTTCGACCTGCTCAAGCAGCTGAACGCAGGAAGAGCCTGGAGGATGTCAATGATGCGCGCGAAGGTGAGGCAAGCGACAGCCGCGATGGCGATGACGAGTCTTCCTCTGATGGAGAGTCGTCTGACAACGAAGAGGCTTCCGAGGTCATCACTGCAGATGTTCGCGGAAAGACTCCTTCGCCGACCAACTCACGACAGACGGCATGGCCACGCGAAGGACCAGGCAAGGGCTACATGCGCAAAGCGGAGAGTTCGGCGTACGCGCAGATGAATGCCACGCCACGCAGTCCTCGTATGACCTCGCGTGTATTGTCGTACGCCTCGACCGCGACCGAAGGAGAAAGTCGCAGCGGAGGAAGGTTCTCTTCTTCTAGCAGTGCATCTGCTTCGACTGTGACCAGTGAGGGCGCAGCGGCTAGGCAGAGGGCCAAGGACCGCATCCGTCCCGATGGTTGGATCTCGGCTGGCTCTGCGTCGGGAATGGGCTCTCCACCCAAAGTTGTACCTTCGTATACACGCGAGATGAGCGCATCGTCTCTGCGTGGCATTCCTGGTGTTGGAGCTGGCGCCGTGCGAGGCGGACCGATGGTCGGCGCCGCCTACACAGCCAGCATGGGCCGCAGACGGGAAGGTAACTCGTCGAACGAGTCGTCGGGAGCAAACTCTCCAACCGCGCTCCTCAGCCCCACACTTGGATCTACACCCTATAGCACCACGCCCGCGATGGCCATCTCCGGAATGACCTCTCGTGGCACAGTCGGTAAAACCGTTCCAGTGCGAAGCAACGTCCCCAAACCACCCAGTCTCGACGAACCTTTCAGCTCGAGCCCCGTCAACCTCAAGTCTGAACTCTCGCAGCAGGCGAGAACGCATCAACAAGCCAGAATGGCGAGGGACACTCGTGCTCCGCGCTCGTCTAGACCTAGCTGAACTCACTTAATGATATCAAGTCCTCATCCTTATTATAGACGTCACGCATCATACATTCACGCAACTCAATGAGCATCTTTGTTTGACATCGGTAGTCCTTCTGCGCGTTTTGAGACAGTGATGGGTGTACAGTTGAAGAGTAACGTACAGATGCCTCCGAGCGAAGATAGTGGGAAGAAAAGCAAGCGAGGCGGGGCGGGTATGAAAGAATGATCTGACCTATGAATTTAGAAGGGTGTGATTACGAGTGCTTCTCGTTGCTGTAAATATCGGAAGAAGGAAGGAGACACATCAAAAGTCGGTTGTCAGCTCACGAGTCCATCACGCGATCACATTGGGATGAGGGCCTACTTACGCATCAAAGATGGGCTTCTCGGCAGATGCGGTGCTCGCGCCTGTTGTCGCACCTCCCGTCGATCCAGTCGCGGGTGCAGCTGTAGGTTCACCCGACAAATCATACCCACTCACCCCCGCACCCTGCTGATCCGGTACACCTGTCGGCACATAACTCTGCTGGGGAATACCACTCTCATCCACCATCTCGGCCGCCTCTACTACCTCGTACATCGCACTTGCCGCCTCGGGAGCTGGCACTTTACCCGTCAAGAGATCGATTGCTGGAATGGGTTGGCCGTAGAAATCTTTATTTGTCTCCTTTCGTTCGATGAGTGCTGTGCCCTCGAGTGAGATTCCTGCGAAGAGACCTTTGGATCTGGAATAAGTGAAGAGAGGAGCGGGATCGCGGATGGCGGCTTGAATGGCTCCACCCGTGCCGATGGGGCCGGCGGCGGCGGAAAGCGAGCCTCCGATGGTGAGGTTTCCGGCATAGGCGAAGGCTTTGACAGCTTCTTCCGAGTTCATGACGACGACGAACTCGGTAAGGTCGGCGCCGATTTGAAGACCGAATCCGACCGAGCCGGTTCCGATACAGCTTGGAGCGGACCAGCTACCGTCTGGCAAACGGGCAATGACGACTCCGCTGCCGACTTTGCCTGACCAGACGAAGCCGGCCTTGAGGACGCTGAATACCGCCAGACCCTTGGCATTCTGCAAGACTGCTTTAGGGATCGAGTTGAGCGCCGAGTCCGGGTGATCCGGATCCGCCAAGAAGGCTTGAAGGATCTTTGCTGCCCTATCGCATTCCTTAGGCAAAGAGAATCCAGCACGAGCGTTTGCTTTTTGCTCGTTGAATGCTTGGCCAGTCTGTTGAGCGAAGGCAGTGGCTTGCACACCGGCCTTCTGCGCCGCGTTGCGGAATTTGTCCATGAACGACATTGTGATCTGATCGTATAAAATGGTAGTGAGGGAGAGGCTGACAGGGTGTGATGGTGATGGTGATGGTGAATGCGATAGAAAGCAAAGTGAAACAAGCACGGGCTGAATTTTGATTGCAAGAGAAGTGGAGAGAAGCGTGATTGCGTAGCGATTGTCGGCACAGCCCAGCTCGAACGTCAAATGGAGCGAGCGGAGACTGATGTGCAATTGGAAAAAGAGAGAGCGAGAGAAACAGTACAATAGGGAAGCTAAAGGGGCGGTGACGCGCGCACGGTCTCTCACTCGCTCCACAAAAGTCATTTTAGGCTGAGCGAAGAACCCTTGCTTGACAGCGCTGCACGCATGCTCACGCTTCGCTCGATTGCAGATTCAAAGAAACTCTGATTCTTGACCATATCGGATAGACCGACTGCTTGATCACCAACACCTTCCAACACATCAAGAGGAAGGGCGCATCATCAAGCGGAGTGGCCGATGCCTCACTAAGCAGTTCGCACTGACTCGAGGCAGCTCTGATCACTCGCTATGTCGGCCAACCCGTCCACCTCACAACTCAACGTCGCTTCATCGCAGAACAAGACCAAAGACCTCTTCAACGCAGCACTTCAGGCTCGCAACCCCAAAAATGCATACATTGCCCATCTAAAGATCTGGGAGGAGGTGGCTGGAGAAGGTGGACCCGACGGATCCATAGCAAATCCATTCAAGAAAGCAAGATATCTCATCCTAGCTGTTCAAAAGGATACCGGCAAAGTCACCATCAACAAGGCCAAACGCAATGCCAATGGAAGCTTCAGCATCGGCAAGGATTGGGATCTCAACATGCTTCGAGAGGTGCATGTCATGCAACCAGATGTGTTCAGCATTACTCTAACTCGACCGTATCAGTGGCAGACACAACAACCAATCGAACAGCAGCTCTTCTTGCAGAGCTTGGTCAAAGTTTATCGCAAGTACACACAGGATGATGGGCCCAGACTAGTGGGACTTGATGTACCGCTGGCCTCATCCTCGAATACGCAGGGGATTGCAGAATCGGCCCATCTCTCGGACCGTCCATCTTCTGGTTACCGCAGCGACGATTCGCAGCCCACTTCGACAAATGGCTCTACCACTGCTCCCACTGTCGTTCCTGCTATCAAAACTTCGACTTTATCCCCAGATCGCAACGGTGCAGGCATCTCACCTATTCGCAGCCCATCTAGCGACGGTCACTCGGGGCACAGTCGCGGCAAGAGCGAAACAGGCTCGGCGCTAAGCCAAAGCCCCACCGCGAATCGACGAGAAGGCGGGTTACAACCTAGCCCTCTCTCACGGCCTTCTCCGCTTCCCTCTAGGCCCTCGCATGACTCGGTACGATCCGTCGGATCTGACCGCTCAGCGACGCGGCAGGCATCTGCATCGCAGAATTTGGCTGTACCAAGGCAGCCACCAACTCGCAAGAACAGCGACGCACTTTCCGTCAAAAGTGGTAGTAGCGGAGGTCTCGCTGGTGGAGGAGGCGATGCTCGTGCACGACTCAGCTCCATTGAGCCAATTCGAGGTGGTGCAGCATACGAGCGCATGCTTCTGGCGGGAACCGGGCTCTCGGGTGTCACAGAGGTGGATGACGATCTGGCTCAAGACGAAGAAGCCGACCCGTACGGAGGTGCTGTGCTAGGTGAAAAGGAGGCATCACAAGCGATGTCTCCGGCTTCGAAGCGAGCAACGTTGGGTAGACCCGCTATCGCAAGGTTGGAAATGCCAGATAGATCCGCTTCCCGCGATAAGAAGACCAGCCCTGGGGGTGGAGAGGATGAGGATGAGGACGAGAACTCGACCCTTGTTGCTGTCGAAGAGATGCTTGAGGGTCTGGAATGGCGCAATGCCAGCGCAAAAGGGTACGGCGTTGCATCAGGCAAAGGCACTGCAGACATGATCGAAGCTCGCCTGCTGGACGAACTTTCAGCCCTCGAGTCGGCCAACATTCACGCTATCATCGAATCTGACGACCGAGTCGCTCTTGTCGTGAAGCACATGGAGGAAGCGCTTGCCGACCTCGATATGATGGACAGTATGATCGCTGGTTTCAAAGTTCAACTCAATGCTCGAGCCGATGACATTTCTCACATCGAATCGCAAAACCGTGGTCTGCAGGTCCAGACCTCGAATCAACGCACGCTCATGAACGAGATCGAGAACCTCATCAACACCATCAATGTGGATGAAGATGCGATTCATGTGCTCAGTGCGGGTCGACTGGAGAGCTCGGATGGAGTGGCACAGTTGGAGATGGCGGCTGCCAGCTTGTACAAGTCGATGTTACAAGCAAGAAGGGATGGCGATGGTGGTGGGGCAGATATGGCAGCTGCGGCAGAGAGGCTGGCGGATCACGAGGCAATATCATCGAGATTCTGCAAAAGAGTCTTGGATTACCTCAACGTGACTTTCAGTGCAGAGGCTCAGAGGCTTTTGCAGGATCCAAATCGACAGAAAGCTTTGCAGCCACCCCATCCCACTTTGCCGGATCACGCACCAATGGAGGAGACATTGGGTCAGTATTGCGGCCTTCTGCTCTACATGAAAGAGGTCTCCTCGGCGACGTTTTCTCGCGTCTCCGCATCTTACTTTGCCTCCGCGAGCGAATGCTATCGCACA
The DNA here is from genome assembly GCA_023212835.1 of Pseudozyma thailandica. Classification (NCBI taxonomy): domain Eukaryota; kingdom Fungi; phylum Basidiomycota; class Ustilaginomycetes; order Ustilaginales; family Ustilaginaceae; genus Pseudozyma; species Pseudozyma thailandica. The sequence continues at coordinate 928,896 of JALCCH010000002.1, forward strand.
GAGATGCAGCAGCTCTTTACCGCCTACCGCCGTCAACTTCGCAAAGCGAGTGACGAAGATATCAACGAAGCCAGCTTCACTCCACCCACCTCCACTGGTCCTGCCACAGCGATTCGCAGCGGTACCATCCGTCGTGTCGGTCGGGACAAAAATTCCCGGGGCGCTGGCAGTGCAGGCGACATCACAGGTCAAGATGGACTTCAACGCATCCTCTCCTCCATTTTCCCTGTTTTGCTGCGCGAGCAAAGTTTCATTTCAGACTTGTTGCATATCAACGACAACAATATCACTTTTGCGGACTACATGGATCTCGAGCCTTACTTCAGGCGGAGGGCGGCGGGGATGTTTACGTCGCGCTCAGCTGGCCCGTTGAGGGAGATGAAGGGAGCTATGGATTTGATTTTCGGATTTGTTGCGCCAGAGTTGCAAGCGTTTACGGATGATGCGTTGGCCAAGGATAAGATGAGCATTGTAGGGCTGCTAGCGACGTTGGATAGGGGGATTATTGAGTCGGAAGAAGTGAACTGCGAAAGTTTGCAAAAGGTGTTGGCGAAATTGCATCTGAGACTGGCGAGTCAGTTGGAGCGCTTTGTTCAGGAGCAGATCAAGGGGATCGAACAGACGAAACTGACGGTCAAAAAGAGGAAAGGTGTGGTGCATTTCATGAGGATCTTTCCGGTGTTTGTTGACCGGGTCGAGAGTCAGTTGGTCAATGCGGAGACGTTGAACATCCGCAATGCGGTGGATGGATACTATGGCATGATTTGCAGGGCTATGTTTGACGCCCTCCAGACAATCTCAAGAGTCGAGACAGGACTAGCGTCACGGGATGATGAGGATAAAGGCCAACTCAACCACCTCGTCATTCTGATCGAGAATATGTTCTACTTTATCTACGAGATCAACAAGGTCTCTCGACAGAGGGGAAATTCGGCTTTGGCGGGGTTGGTCAAGCGCGCTGAGGGCATCTATGGCGATTCGTTGGGTAGCTATACCCAATTCGTGTTGAGAAGGCCGTTGGGCAAGATGATGGATTTCGGAGATGGGATTGATGCGCTTCTCCGCTCGACACCCGCGACGGAGGTGAGTTTGCACTCGGCTTACTCTAAGGGAGCGTATAAGAAGCTGGTAAAGGACTTTACGGCCAAGGATACCAGGAAGGCGGTGGAAGCGTTAAGCAAGAGGGTGGCGAAACATTTTGGTGATGATGATGATCTCCCTCCCACCGGAGGAACGACAGCAACTACGGCGAATAGTGCGGATGCGGAGCAGACAGAGGTGCTCGCAAAAGTATGGAGCAGTTGCGAGGAAGGGTACATAAAGGAATTCGAGAGGGTGAATAGGATCGGCAAGGAGTGCTATCCGGATCTGGGAGTACAGTTGGAGTTGGGCCTGGCCGAGTTGAGGAGGTTGTTCCAGAGTTTGGCTCCTAAGCGTCGTTAGCAATGTCCATCTCGTCGACATCTTTCTGAACTTCTCTTGATCGACTGTGTTTCTCTCGTCTCTGCATCATGCTGAGTGATTGACCGTATGCCACTGACTCGATCAAAGGTGTACGCCGTCCTGAACAGCACTCTGTACAGCAACATCTCCCGAACGTTCCTTTTGCCCCTCTGCTTACACCTGCGCTGTGTATATGGTAGCAATCTTGCCGCACGGACCACATCCAGTAAGGCAAGATGGCCGAGTGGTCTAAGGCGTAGCATTAAGGAAGATATCCTGAGCAATCAGGAAGACCTGCTATCTTCGGGCGTGGGTTCGAATCCCACTCTTGTCACATAATTTTTTTTGGGGGTTTCTTTCTTTGGTAATGTCGCCAGAGATAGTTCAGCTTCATTGGTCTCATGTGCCCAATTGAGCGAGGTAAGGGGACGTTGATTGCAAGAGATGATTTATTTTGGGGGGGATGGAATGAATGGATTGTGGGTTGTTGATATTGGTACAAATGAGTGGTTGGGCGAGGTTGTTATCATCGACTGGCAGCGTACCTATGGAGCACCCAGCTCAAGTAAGCTAAATCCTTTGTCCTTGCATACCGCACCAATCTGTGATGGAGCAACTGCACGTCTAAGAAGCTGAGTTTGGGAACGCCTGACATACCCTTTACTCCTCCCTCTCCCTCTTCTTCAGTCTCTCCCTTCTCTGACGCAACGCTAGAGGAAGAAGCGAGCGCCTGCAACGTTTGCAACGACTTGATTGGCAGCGGCAGTGGACTTAAATCCAACCCGTGGTGTTGAGTTTTCAGGCTCTGCCGAACAGCCGTCGTCGTGCGCTTTGCGGCTTTTTTACTCCTCCTCGGTGTCAGATGGGGCGGGTAGAGGGTGGTAAATCTCCGCAAGAGGTCGATGGCGACCTCCAAACCGTCTCGCTTCTCCTCAGGAGTGGAGATGCTGACGTTCTTGGCCCAAAAATGGATATAGGCGCTCCAACATTTTTTCACTTGCTGAGCATCCACTAGCTGGGCTGCTTCGTTGGAGGTGAGTTTCACAACGTCGGTGGCTCGAGTAGGGGGGAGGTCGCCAGTGTTGTCGGAGATAAATTGTTCGAACCGAGCCCAGACGTCTTCCATAACGCCCCTTGCCTCTGCGGCTTTCGAGACATCCATATCGCAGAGAGCCTCCAAGATTATACGGTAAGAATGCTCGTTGGGCTCCAACCCCAACCTCGCAAACAGGCCGTGTTCCAAACCCTCATTTTCACCCTGAGGAGTTCTTGCAAGCACCGAGTGCAACACGTACACTTTGTGACGAGGAGGCAAATGCGCGGCTAGGACCGTGAGGTAGGCATTCACCAGTCGAACGCCGGGATTGACGCCTCCCAGAGGCCCCTCAAGTATCGCGGGCGATGAGGGAGAGGGGGAAGGTTGGTCAGCAAGAATGCGTGCGAAGAGCGAGCGGGATTCCGAAATGAGATCGGAAGAGGTTTGCGGAACGAGCGCGGAGAAGATCTGCGCGGCTTCTTCCGGCGTTGTCGATTCTTCTTCCGTCTGCACCTGTTCTACTTCGTTGATGCTGGACGAGGAAGCGACTTCTTGTGACGCTACCGTGGTTGTCTCATCGGCGGACTTGTCGGCTCCAACTTCGGACTGATCAGCACCTGACTGCGTCTTCTTCTGCAACTGCAACTGATCCCTTCTTACTGTCGGCACGAAAGCCGCATAGGTATGGAAAACATGACACATAGTCTCCTCATTCGGCCTCTTGCTCAACATCTCCACCACCTCTCCCCTCTTGAGTCCTTCTCTCACCTCTTCATCAAACAGCGGCGAAGTCGTCCGAATCATCTCGGCTAGCACCCACCTCGCCCTTGCCAAATCCCTATTTCTCGCACATCCCTGCAACAACGCATTAAACGTATACCTATCCGGTGCGAACCTCTGCATCTTTGCCTCACCCTCTTCGCTGACAATGTGGGCCCGTTCGGTTTCGAGTTCCACCATCTCCCTCAACAATCGGAACGCTTCGAGGTAGAAATCTTTCCGACGGGCGCAGGCGAGGATGAGCGCGTTGTAGGTTTCGGCGTTGGGACGGACTGAATAGCGAGTAGTCATTTCGCGGAAGAGGTCGAGGGCTCTTTCGGCGTCACTGATCCTCGTGGCGGTAGGGGAAGCGGATTTGCTTGGGTCATCGATGTCGTGCGGTTGAGGAATGCCGCGGGCGCATGCGCGGACCATGAGAGCGTAAAGGGGAGCGTCGGGGATGGGATGGGCGTGGAGTCGCATGTGATAGAATACATTCCATGCTAGTGCTTGGATCTCGGGTCGGTCTTCTTTGAGTAAAGGTGCAGAGTTAGAGTGGAGTGCGGGGACGGGGTCGAGGAGGCGGTTGATGACCATGGTGTAGGTGGCCATGGAGGCAGGTCGACCAGACGTCTCAAGCGAGTTGAGAAGCTCAATCGCTGGAAGGTATTGCGCGGCATTGATGTAGGCTTTCGTTAGACTGTGGTAAGTGTGGTCGTCTGGCACTAGGCCAACCTCGGACATCTGCGCGAGCCACTCTTGACACTTCCCGACATCACCTTGAGATGCGTAGACGTCAAGCACGTCGTTGTACAGCGATAGCGGCGCAGGAGTGTAACCGGCAGACTGCATGAGCGCCATGGTGCGTTCGAGTGTGACTGTGTCGTCCGCTCGAGCAGACGACACAGCGAGAGCAGTCCACTCCTCCATAGTCGCTACGCCGAGCGGCAAACGTGCATTTGTTGTGGCCACAGGTGCTGCTGAGCCAACAATCCGCTCAATGCCATCGAGCATGAATGAGCGTGATTCCGGAGAGCCAAAGTTGCTGATCATGGATTCGGCGCGAGCGACTAGATCACTCCTATCTGCCGATGCGGCGACTTCCGTCTCCGTCTGAGCTCCTCCGGTCGCCCTTTCTGTTGCTTCGAATGTTGTGGCTTTGCGGTCCAGACGAACGGTTTCGAATTGAGGTAGAGATGTGTCCTCAGCGTGCTCACTGATCTTCTCTTCCGAAGATTGTGCATCGTCCTGGTCTTGCTTCTGAGCGCTGGGATGAAGCTCGTAATCATGCTCTCGCAAGATCTTGGCAATCCTCTGCGCCAAACTCGATTTGATCTCTTGCAAGGATTCCGACCCGGACTCTGCACCTTCTGTGGCTTCTGCGCCGCCATGCACCAGCGCCAAACGAGCGAACAGCTGCTGCAGCCTTACTTCTTGTCTTTCCGCGTGTGGTAATGCCGCCAGGTCCTCTTCCTCTTCCACCCTCCTCATTCTTTCCGACTCTAGCTCGCGCAGTCCGTCCGCCTCGCTCTTGGTTACAGCAGTCGAAGGTGGTAGCAGCATTCGACCTTTCTCTCTAGCCGCGATAAGCTTCTGCTTGAGATCCATTGACGTGCGGGCTCTTCTCGCTTCCGCTGGTGAGGGAGGCAACGCCGCAAACGAGCCAGGGAGCTTCTCCAACCCCCTCCTTCCTCTCCCATCCGCGCCTCCACCAGCAGCAAGCAAACTCCTCTCCCTCCTCCCATCCTCCAACCTCGCCAGCCTTACTTCCTCCGCACTTGGCGGTGGTGGAAGCATCAACGCCTGGTACAGCTCGTCCAACATCTGATCATCCAACGGTGGCAAGTCTTGCGTCTCTTCAACTGCTTTCGCCTTCTTCTCCACCTTTTCCAGCTCGTTCCCCAGCTGCCTCAACTCTTGTTTCAACAAACGTTCCTGCTGGGCTCGGGTGAGACGCTCACCGCGAGGGCCAGTCTTGGCCATATATTCTCGAATGGTAGATTCGATTTCCACCTCTTCCTCATTGCGCGGTTGACGAGGTGTTCGGGCGGGATAGTTGTCCTTTTCACGTCGTCGGATGAGCTTTTCCTCTTGTCGCGTGGCTCGAAGTCGTGCTTTTTCGCGTCCGGCTTGCTTGCGGTGCGCACTGACATTACTTGGAGATGAGGACGAGAAGCTGCGAGCTGGAGTGCCGGATTGAAGCTTTGCTGATGCGCCGAAGGCGGGATGGTAGCTGGTCGAAGCGATAGGTGTGTGTGACACTGCTCGTGTGACCGTGCCACTTTGCGCCCTGAAGAGTGAGACCAGCCCAGCAGCGGCTTGGTGGCTTCGAGGTATCCTATCTACCATACTTAGACCTCTATGGAGCCACTAGAGGGTGGTGAACGGCGATGAGTTGTGTAAAGTGATGACGAGGTGGTACAAAATGACGCCGGGAAGAAACCGGAATTGTAGGCAACTCTTGAAAGGACCCTTTTCTTCTCGCAAATTTTCCCAAAGCTCAGCCCACGGGACGTCGGAAATCGGAACTCAACAAACCTCCACTCACATCATATCACTTTCCTTGTTCAATCTCTCTCATTGGAGGATCCTTGGATTCGCTCAAACTGACCAGCTGACTGGACGACTTCAAGCTCCAAACCAAGACCCAGACGATGCTATACGATTTCGACACTGACATTGCAATAGAAATTGTGTGATTTACGCGGCCATCAAAGGCTGACTTCTCTCCTGCACAGGCGAGCCTGTTCTTGACCTATTCCTCTCCCTCCTCGCCTCTTTGAGTGCCTCCAATCTCTCCTGCCATCTCGGCACCTGCAACAACTTCTGCTCTAGCGCCTGCTTCTCCTCCTGCAAAGCCAACCTCTTCTCCGCATCCAACTCCGTAAACACGTACCCACCCTGCCCATCATACTGCAGCACATAACTGTGATACTTCCACAACGACGGTCGGTGCGAAACCGTCAACATGGTAATTCCCAACTCGGTCGCATGGTCGTACATGACCTTTTCGATTTCGAGGGTGACGGCCGAGGTGCATTCGTCAAGAATGGCGTATTTGGGTTTGTGGTAGAAGAGTCGAGCCATGGCGATGCGCTGCTTGTCACCACCCGAAAGGGCGTCTCGCCACTCGCGCTGAACATCCCATCCTCCTTCACGCGCGACAATGTGCTCAATCTGCAGGACGCGCAGGATATCAAGCAAGTCTTCGTCGACCTTACCCCGTGCGCGCATCTCCTGTGCGGTGTGAGGGTAGATGATCTGATCCCTCAGCGTTCCGAGCGAAAGATAAGGTCGCTGGGGAATGTACGTGAATTCCGAAGTGGGAGGCTTCTTGACGGTGCCACCGTAGACCGGCCAAAGACCGCCCAGGATACGGAAGAGCGAGCTCTTACCACAACCGTTAGGACCAATAATGAGCAAATGCTGTCCTGGCTGAACGTAGAAGCTCAGCTTGGGCACCAGGATGTCTCCGTTCGGGCTGACGATCGGAACGTCTCTGAACTCGACACCTGCGGACCTCGAAGTATCCTCCTGAATCGTACCCCTACCCTTGAGCACCATTGCATTCTCCTCAATCGAAGCCGACGAGACCAGCTTCTTCTCAAATTTGCCCGCCTTGATGGCATCCATCGTGTCGAGCAACTCGGAGACACGAGCAGTGTATCCAGCGAGCTCCGAGATCTCCTTGTATGAGTACATGACTCTTCCGAAAGCATCCGAGGACGAGAGCAGTAGGCGACGGTTGGTGACAAACGACTCGGTCCTAGATCCAAGGTCAAGACCCTTGCCGCTGCCCGGCATGCGCACAAAGACGGGCACGGCGCAGATACAGAGTCCCAAAGCACCCCAGAGCCACTTGATGATACCTTCCTCTGTCATACCGTGGATGATACGAATACGGTAAATACGGTTGACATGCTTGATGAGCGAGAAGTACGCCCTCTCGATCACGTTCTGCTCCGCCGACTGGCCTCGGAACAAAGCAATCTCTTCCGCATTCTCGATCAGACGTGAGTGGTTGAACCTGAACTCTCCCTCCAACTGCTGCTCCGTCGCCGCATACTGGCCGAACGGAGGCGTCAACTTGCGCAACAACGTCGCCGATGCCGACACTAGCATGTTGATACCAATCAGCGCCTCCGCACCAACACGACCCGACAGCTGGTAGTTGTAGAGACAAACGTCGAGAATCGGCTTGGCAAAGTTGCTGTAGATCTCGGCGAGCGACTTGCTGAACTTGGCTACATCGACGGTGATAAGCTGATCAGCGTTCTTGATTCGGTCATCCAGATTGCCGAGCTTGTAGAAGGTCATATCGGTAAGATAAGCGTCGTGAACACGTTTTGTGAGTCGACTGCGGTAGGAGAGTGCTAGTTTGGACTGGAGGAATTCGATCATCGAGTTGGTATATGTAGCAGGAATAGCGACGGCCATCCACCAGAGAATACCAGTGATGAACTGACGGGTTTGCGAGCGGACAAGGGCGGAAACGATCCTTCCGTCGAGGTCGGCGACGTAGAGCGAAAGCATGGTTCGCAGAACAAGGAAGAGGGTGTGAAGCATGAGCAACCCAGCTTCCTTCGATCGCCAGCCTGGCACAACGATACGCAAAATACGTTTCAATCGTTCGAAGAACACTGCGTCCACCTCGACTCTCGGCCCTCTGCTCTTCTTGCCTCGCCTTCCGCCTCGACTGCGAGAATTGTCCTCGAAGTCTTCTGCCGGCTGAGCAGCCTTTTCGTGTGGTCCTTCAGCATCCTTCTTTGCTACAACCCCAGCCTTTTCAGCGGCGTCTGGCGAGGGGGCAGGCTTCTTGCTCTTCTTTTTCCCACCAGAGCGGAGGGTACGTGTGAGGTTGTGAAGGATGAAGAGGATGTAAGAGACTCGGAGGACTCGCTGGATGGTGGCATGGTTGCGGCGATAGGCCATGAAGAAGTTAATGCCGTAAGTCATGCCCTTCATCTTGAGTTCGTCCAAGACGGGCGCGAGCCGCGATTGGACGTGCATGGTTGCGACGAGGCGTCTGCGCCTAGCAAGTCACAGAGAAAAGGGAGAGAGGAGTAATAATGATAAGGTGGTCGAGGGTTGCTCGTATGCCGTCCAAAGAGTCGAGATGGCAATGCGACTGCTAGAACGGTCCGCAAAGAGGAGTGAGCAGAAGTCGTCGACCAGAAAGGTGTCGGTCCTTCCAACCTGGATCCTTCAATGTCCGACACGGGCGAATTCAAGCAAACAAGTAGGGAGGGTGAGGTGGGAAAGGGAAAGTGTTGAAGAACGGAAGGAGGAGCTTCAAAGGTGATGTGGGGTAAGAAGACCAAGAAGGCGTATGCTGCTTGAGTTGGAGCTGCTGTCTGTCACGGGCGGTACAGTCGGACGGCGGAGACTAAAGCGAGAAATAGGCGTGAAAGGCGGAGAGGGGCAGCAGCTGTCGATCGGACACCTTCTTTTTCAGCAGCAACAGCAGCAGCAGCAGGCAGCAGCTCACTCATCTTTGAACCGGATGCAGCCAACCGAGCCTCCGACTTTTGCATATTTCGCTATTCTAAAAAATCGCTTATCGTGTTTCTCTCCTGTGAGTTGGAAGCCGAAATCGGGCGATTCTATGTGTTCGCTTCTCAAACCACACGACGCAGGGACCCTTAAACATTCATCTTGTGTCTGCAGCTGCCAATCTCCCCTTCTTTTCTTTCTTGTCCATCTCGCTCTTGCTCGGTGTATCTACCAAGATGAGCAGGGAAGGCGCCACGATCTACAGTCAGCCGGCCAACACAGGCTCGGGCATTCACGAGAACACCCAACTCGCGTCTGCCATCGATGCGCTCAAGCAGCATGCCAACCCAGTCCGTCTGGAGGACTTCGCTCTCTCCCAAGGTCTGCCCGCGCTCCTCAACCCGAACAGCGGCCTGTTCTCGCGCTTCAAGTCGCACGATCGAGTGATGTACGATGCAAAGACGGATCTATGGATGTACAAGCCGGACTACGATCTCAGAACACCGGCAGATCTAGTGGCGTTGTTGAAGGAGAGGTACATGAATCCAGGAGGGAATGGAGCGAGGAATTCGAGTGCAGCGGGAATGAGGCTGGCTGAGTTGAGGGAGAGCTATCCGGCAGCGAGGGATGCGATAGAAGAGTTGAGCAAGGTGGAGCCAAAGGAAGACAGAGAAGTGTTGGTATTGAGAGGGCAGAGAGATGGCGCGATCAAGCAGGTCTTCTGGAACCCACTCAGGGGCAAGGAGGCCAGAGGCGTAGACGACGGTAAGTTCATGTCACCCAGATCCAACCTTCAGGACCGCTTCCGTATCGCTGACTATTGCCTTGCTTCTGCGACCGCTTTCAACAGAATTCAAAGAGCTTTGGCACGAACTCAAGGTCCCAGATCTAGTCGATCTTCCCAAGGAACTCGAGAGGGAAGGTCTTTCCACCACCGACATGCTCGACGCTCCCGTGTCTGCAGCCCAACTCGCTACCAAGAACAAGAAGAAAAAGAAGGGAACCGGTGCTCGTCGATTCAAGCTTCAAAACACGCATTTGGAGGGAGTCGATCTCTCGCAGGACTTTGTCAAACCCTCCTAGCCGCCGCGCCAAGCCGCCACACCATCAGCATATAAATCATCTTTGTCGCTCATTTGTATTTGTACCTTTCTCATTGTCTTTTGCTTGCATCGATCAACGTTCTTGGTTGTAGAGGACGTTTCAGCATGAAGATCCGGTGACACCAGCGTACCTTATGAACAAGAAGGTCATGAGAAGTGAGAGGCGAATGGTCTGATCGTATCGAATCTGCAACATGCACGCATTCGCAACGTCAAGCTAGGAACAAGTCAAGCCTACTTTGATCTAATCATTCGTATTCGTATGTGTGCGATGCAAAGAAGCTAGACAATCATTGACATCACCTGCTACTCCTCCTCCATCTCCTTGCAGGAATGCCTTTTTCGTCATTGCAACATTTACGATCGGCCAAGAGCAGCCTGGAGAGCGGTGTAGACCTCGATTTCGATCTCGGCCTCGGCCTTAGCCTCTGCCGACGAGCTAGAGGAAGCGACACGCTGAGCCTCGGAGAGTGCAGAGCGAACGGCCTCGGGGGAGAAGTTGTCAAGCGGGTAGGCCTCGATGGCGTTAACGACGAGCTTGTTGTTAGGGTGAACGGTAGCAAAACCACCAGAGACGAACCACTTCTTGGTACCGGAGGACTCGACAACCTCCAAGACGCCGGGGCGGAGCTCCTCAACGGCGGGAACGTGCGAGGCGAGAATACCCATGTCTCCTGTGGAAGAAGCGATGTTGACCTGAGTCACCTCGGTCGACTTGTAGATGGCCTGCGCAAATGGAACAAGGACAGTGAATGGAAGTTGAGTTAGTAATTTGCGATGGAAGATATGCGATTTCGTGCGGGACTGTCCAAGATGCCAAACGATGATCATTGTCGAACGTGTATGTGTCGGTCGGGCCTAACTTGACCAGCACTGCCTAAGATGTTGATATGGTGATGCCTGCTAATCTCAGCTCTACCTAGTCCCGCCTCCGGTGCTCTTTTCTGGCTTGTCCGACCATATGATATCTTTTCTGTTGTGCCGTCGGGCTGTGGTTTCCGCTGCAGTTGTAGGGAGAAGCTTATGTTGATCCGTTCGTTGATATCATTGTCCGTACTGACGAATTACCCTCCTTCTCGAATTGTCAAGTAACGTGCGAGCCTGTGCGACGGCTATGCCATATGCCCCATGATGAACAACATTGATTTCGCTGAAAGAATGTCTCCTGGTCGTCGAGCAATGTCCACCTTCACCGCGTCCATATCTGGCCTGCACTTTCCCATTCCCTCCACATCCATCAATGCTGCTGCTTGCCTTCTGCTGCTGCATGTATCGGAGCCGGCATCAAAGACAGCCCGCATCTGTGTTGTATGATGATGGCGAGATTTCTTACCTCGTGAGGAAGGATGAACGAAAGCTTCAACTTGTCGCCGACAGCCTCGGCGTACCCACGGCGGGCACCGAGCTGCGAAAGAGGGGTAGGAGCCTTGGTAGCTCGGAGAGCGGATCGGAAGGCGGCACGAGCAATCATTGTGTGTGTCGGGTGAGTAGAGAGGGTAAGGGAGGTGGAGGAAAGAAGGTGGTGATGACGATCAAGAAGATTGAAATCGACAGAAAGCTGCTGTCGCTGAATGGATGCTGCTGAGCGCGAGTTGATCTTCTCTCGCACGCCAGACTGCACAGAGCGACCGACGACGAAGAAGTGAATTGATTTCTTCTCGCAGTAAGTCTGTGCCTCGAGCGTGTCTTCGCCGTGGTCCGGTCGAGGGTTGAATTCGACTCGCGAATTTGTATTCAAGTTTCTCAAGCCTGAAATCACTCAGCTCGAAATTGAAGTTTACGCTTGCAGGTGCCAATTTGCAATTTTCGAAAATGCTCAATTCCAACTCTGCTGTGCGTGAAGGCAGGAATCGAGTGGAAAGGGCTACAGGATCCGATCAGCGCCTTGCCTCAACACAACGAGCCTCACCGGATGCGACCGGTTGCTCCTGTTTCGTGCGAAATACCGCCCGGCATCGAGCTCTAATTTCTATGCCAGGATCGCAGGAGGGTCATGCTCTCCAAGGGAGGTAAGGTCACTGGCGATAACAGCTCTGTTGTGAATCTACGTTCCAACGAAACAAATGCTAGTGTACAAACGAGTATGAATGACTACGCCTACGACGTCCACCACGACTTGGTCTTGGCGGTTCTGCGCTGACCTGCCAACATTCGCAAAATTTGGCTTCCTCCGCCCTTGCTACTGTCTTGTCCAACTTCTTGCTCTTTGACCGCTGCCTTGACACGTTCCACAAACTCGGTCGCTTCCTGAGGCGTCCGAGCAATGTCAACCTTAGCCTCCTCTCGCATCCATAAGGCAACCTCAGCTGCGCCAGCTGCGTCGCCGAGTGCCAAATACGCCTCAATCAAGCGCTGGAAAAGGCCTGCTGGCAGAACATTGGGAGAGCGACCAGACAGCTGCTGTACTACGCCATCTGTTTGACTCGATGTGGTTTTGCCATTCTCCTTGCCAGGGTCGCTTGAATCCCCTTCTGCCGCCTCCGCTGAGGTTGGCAACGTCGCGGCAGCAGCAGCACTCGTATGCCGAAGAGCGTGTTGTCGCTGGCTGCCTTCAAATCCGTAATCCAACAGCCCATCCAGCTCAGCAGGAACCAGCTCGCCTTTGCCAGCACTGCCACACTTCCACAACGGCAAATTCTGTCGGAAGTCATCGCCGGTGTCGAAGTTCCTGGTCCATCGCAGTAGGGAGACAACTCTGTCGAGCGCAGCGATGAACGAAAGACGTCGCTTTTCTGTGTTCTTCTGCCTCGTAGTTGCTACTGCCGCTGGTGAATCCTGGCTTGCGACTTCGACGCTTGTGAGTGGCTGTCGGCAGGCAGGTGCTGCGAGGAGCATAGCTTCAAGAGCTCGATCCACACTTCGCAGATTCACAATGTCCTTGGCCTGAGCACTGAACTGCATGAGTGAGACAGCAGTCTGCACCAGGAGCAAGCGCTCTCGCAGCGGCAATGCCTTGTGTTGCGGCTGACTTTGCTTCTTGATCTGGCTTTTCGCAGTCTCGCTCCTACCGTCTGGAACATGCTTGGTCGATCTGCTCAAAAGCTTCCGTGCCAGCTTCTCCAGCAACGTGATATCGGCCGGCCACCCTGCCTGTTTCAGCTTTCCGATGGTCGAAGAGATCTTCGCCGGAGTAACGTTCGGCAAAAATAAAGCGCGGAGCGCAGGCGCATGATGCAGTTGAGAAGAGATACCGACAGCTTGGCTGAACGTGTACAGCTTGTCGACCAAATCGACACGGCCCTTTGCAAAAGCACGTGCCACCAGCGTTGATGTGATTCGTGCTGAAGGTTTCATTGGGGCAAGATTCGTTGAAGGCGGGAGACCGGAATCAAGAGGTTTGCTACGCGTAGACTTCTTGTTCCTGTCAGGGCCCTGCCTTTCCACTACCCCGGGCGCAGTGCAGTGTCGAATGTACAGATCGACTGCTTGATCCGCGTCGTGCTCCATCATTCCACCCATCAAGACTGCAATATCAATCTGATCCGGGATATGTCGCAGAAACTGGATTTTAGCAAGCGCATCAAATGCCCCTGTCATGTCTTTTGCGATGAAGCAAGCCTGTGCCAAGGCGGTGAGCCGGTAATGGGTCCAGTCCATTGGCGTGCATGCTTCCTTGAAGACGCGGATGACGAATGCGGCTTTTTCGTATTCCTGCTTGGTGACCCGTAACGACTTGTCCCTCTCGTAAGATATGGTCCCTGAAGAAGTTAATGTGCGTCGCTGACATAGTGATCGGACCACGGATATCAGGCAACGAGTAGAGCCGGCGACCTGTCGGTCTTTGTCGTGCATAAGACGCAATTGACGTTCAATCAATGGATCTGCGAGTTCAGCCGAGCCGGCATTGCGCAAACTGGAGTCACTGTCGCCCGAGTTTATCAGTGGTGCGTCGGCATCATAACGACAATGGCTCCAATGTTGGAATAGCTCAAATGCTTCCTCGGTCGCTCCTGCTTCAGCGAATAGTGAGATGACGTGAGTCTTCTGCTTGGATGAGAAACGCAGGTTGAGCTGACTGACAGACACGTCGGTCAAAGGTAGGATGCGGAGCGCTCGGAGCAGTGCAAAGAGGGTGATGCGTTGGCCATTGGATAAGAGTTCTCGGGACAACGAAAGAAAGGTGTCGGTATCGACAAGCAATCCGTCGCGCGACAAGATGTGTTTATCTGCGGGAAGCAAGACGGGGATGCTTGAGGTCTTGGCTTTGACGAAGAGGGCATACATTTCACTAGCCAGGCTGAAGAGCCCATTCCGAGAGGCGACTTGGCAAAACTCCTGCAGATCGGCGTTTGGCAGCATTGCAATCAGACGCTGATCGCATCTTTGTAGCACGAAGAGAGCTTCTGGGAGACAGCTTGTGTCATTTTGACCAACAATATGAAGGAATACGCTACGGATGCTCCGGAACGGGACCTCCAGAAGCGATCGCATGTCGCGTCCCTTTTGCGTAGAAGACGGATCGATGAGGTCCAGGCGGAAACTCGTCATGAGACTCTCGAATGCCTTGCGGTACTGGACACCTCCTTTAGAGCGGTGCACCATCATGCTCTTCATTGCAATGAGACGAAGTGAGACGTCCATGCAAATCTGCTGGAGCTCTTCAGTGGTTGGTGAATCGATCGCGTCCTCTGCATCCGCCGAAAAGGTACCTTTGAGCGTCGATAAATATTGCTTCCCATCGCGAATGGCGTCGTCCACAATGTCTTGAGAAACGGCATTGGTGTCGCGAACAGCGCGCACAACATCTAGTGCCGGTCCAAATTGGCGCAGGTTAGGCTGAAGATAGTATGCTATCAGCTGAGCGCCTTCGCGTGCCGTCGGAAAGTCAGGCGTGTGGGACTCAAGATGGGCCCGCAAAGCGTTGAGGATGGGGGCGAGATCTGGGTTGTGCATGTGTAGGATGAGCTTGATGAGGCGGCGTGCCTCACCGACAGGGAATGTGGCCGGCAGAGCGAAGTTCATGCTGTCGGCGTCTGCCTCCTTTGGCTCAGATGTTGATATGCCGTTGTCGGTAGATTGACGAAGTTGAATCAGATCGTCCAGCATGAGCATGAAGACGTTCAGTGATGTTGCGTCGTGAAGCAGAAGGTCGCTGCTGGAACGGACAAGGATGTGCCTGAGCAGCTTGTACCGTTCTTCCGTGCCGGCGAAGATCTGAAAGTTACCCGGACGAGATTTGCTTGAGGACATGTCTGGACCAACAATGTCGCTGAGCAATAAGGAGAGGACGCCTCCTAGGTCAGCTCTATCGGTTTTGTTGATAAGAGATTTGATGTCGGAATAGCCGAGGGCTGACAGGCGCTCGGGGTCAAACTCTCGCAGATGCAGATACGCATCGATAGGTTCGAAGTCAGGCGGAAGCTGCGCTTTGACATGGCGGAAGGAGTCCTTGTCTGCACCGGTCAGGTAGTTCAGAAGAAGATCTGAGGATATGTGAGGTCGTGATAGAGACGCCCTTCGTCTGAGGAGGACTGGAGAGGACAGAGCTGCGTCTGGCGGCCTTGATTGGAGATTCGGGGCGTGGTCAACGATTGGTGCAATACACTGTGGCGTTGGCGCAACGATTGCATCGTCTGCCAAAGTCGATGTCAAGCTTGATGCCTCTTCATCTGTTGCTGATGTCGATTGCTGCTGAGGAATGGATTGTGCTATTGGCCGAAGACGCTTCACTTTGGTATAGGCGAATGGCGCGTCATGCAGGAACGAACTAGTGTCTTGCTGAACAGCTGAAGCAGAGGACTGAGACGCATTTGTGTGGCTTCTGCAGCGTGGTCGCTCCGTAGAGAAGCAACGGATGCGTATCGGGTCATCCTTCCATGTCTGCTTCGCACGCGCTTGTGAGCAAGACTGTGGAGGCTGCCAGGTTCGATAAGAGCATTCGGCAAAGGGCGCAACAGCTATCGAAGGGGCGCGAGCTGAAGATCTGATTGCCGCGCCACCTGGGCCCAGGCATCGAGGGCCGTTCATGCCACCACCGGTGTCCAGATGCTAGTCGCCTTCATGTGATGAATAGGTGGGCTGCTGCAGCGTCCTTTGTCGGCTCGAAGGGGGCGAAGCGAGTCTGAAGACTTCTCGGTAATTGAAATCGCAGTATCGAAAGCCGGGTTCCTGATCTCGACCAATTGAGGGGCAATGCTGAGCTGGAAGGCGTCTAACAAGCTGTAACCTCCAAGGTAATTCGGTCGTCGCGGAACGTGTTGAGGCGGTAGTGCACAACGACGGGGTTATGATGATAGAAATTTTATTGGAGCCTGAGTATGGCCGATAAATCTTGCGGAGGTGCTTATTAGGAAAGCTGAGTCGAGCTTGATGGATGATGGCTAAGCTGTGACATGTTGAGAACGAATTGAGACGTCACACAAGATGTCCAAAATCTCGAAGAGGAGCGATGCACACGCGAGTGCCACTCGAAACTCAAAGCGCCATCTGTTGCCGTTAAAATTTGGTCTCTCAAATTTAGCATTTCTTCCAAAAATTGACCTTTCATCGCCGTTTCCCGGCTTGGAAGCCACAGAGTCGCGGGAGGGAAGCCTTGTGACAGCCATTGGTCAGCAGAGCAACAGGACCCTTGATTTGCTAAAAATTGCAAAACTCCACACGCTGTAAGCGTCCACAAGCTAACATGACCACGCCTTTGCCTCTCGTCAAGGCTGCCAAGAGTCACTTCGTGCTACCGGAATCTTCGCTTCATTCACGGTAGAGGGAGTTCTCTTTCGTACTAAGATAGTATTACAATGATGTCGACAATACGAATGCGATTGCCTAAGTTGTGTCCTAGGATGATGTTGCTGGCTGTCCTGCGCCTCGGCCTTGCCCAGCTGCGGCAGCCTGCTGTTCTGCTCTCGCTTTCTGTTCCCACCGAAGGAGCAAAGTGAGAAAGGCAAATGTCGCGTCAGTGTTCAATTGAACGAGGCAGTTTGTCACCTTCTGGCAAGCACTTCGAGCCGAGCAGCCACTTACAATGCGGATCATCTCGACGGTAGTCTGTAAGTTCTCCTGCTGTCGAAGCACGGTCTCTTGCAACTGCTCAAGGTTCTTGGTAAGAAACTCGACCTTCTCCTGGTACATCTTGGTAGCATCTGATGTCGACTGGGTGTTCATAGTAGTGGCGAGTTCGATTACAGTCGGAGAGTCAGCAACGGGGATCTTCGCAGACAAGTAAAGCATCTCGCCGCAACGAGCTTGCCTACGACACTCACCTTCTCGACAAAGTATCCAGTACCGACATCAACAATGACATTCTCGCAATCCGCAAGCTTGCCAGGAACGTAGAGCGACGACGTCAACGGGATGAGTGTTGTCTTGTCTACATCGTGTCGGAAACAGGTCGGCAGGGAGGGAAAGGAATATCGATAGCGTCAGTACACCTGTCGGATGCATCGGAAAAGTCCACGTCTCTGAGGGACCATGTAGAATTGCTCACCTTTGTTCTCTGGCTTGACGGTAGCTACGCTCTCGATACAGCTCTTGAACTTGGCCTGCGCTGCTTTTAATTGACCGAATGAGGATGTAAGGTGCTGCACTTCGGTCTCGAGCTGCTTCTTGACCTCGAGGAGCTAGTGAGCGATATTGAATGTAGGTAAAGACCACAATAGGGGAATCGATTGTCAGTGTGCAGTCACTGTGAGCAAGACAGAAATTGTGTGCGTGCTTACCTGTTGAACGTCCAAGGACATGAGGTCCACCTGTTGACCTTTTGAGCCCATCTTCGCAGAGATCGTTGTGGGCGTCGCTGTGAGTTGGATTGTTGGCCGCGACTGTCCTTGCGTGTGTAGCTGTTCTGAGTTGCAGCCGGTCTTGGGCTTCGTGCAAGTGTTGAAAGGTCCTTGGTGGGTGTTGGTTTCCTCCAGGTTTCCTCCACCAACACACATGCGTTCGAGAAGCTCCAAACGCAATTCGGGATTCGGCGATTTTTTTGGACGGGGAACCCTTTTTTCTTCCAAAATTGGGTTGTTGGCCGCCTCTTGTGCTTCTTTCTTTCCTGCTTTCCTTCTTACCAGCCGGCGTCTACACGTCCATTCTTCATCCACAACTTTTACTACCGCAGGATCATTCAGATCACGCATATCCACAGAGCATCAGGTTACAAGATGGGCAAATCTTCAAAGTTTTACAAGAAGCCTTCGCTCAAAGAGAAGCAAGCAGCTCAAGGTAAAGTGCGCTCTTCCGCCTTGACTTCCACCACTGCAGCCGCACCTATCTTCAAGCAAGTCGCAGTCAAGAAGGCTGCTTTGACCGGCAAAGCACTCGAAAAGCGAAAGGATCTCGAGCAAAGATCTCGGCAGAAGGAGGAGGCCACCCGTGCGCCCAAGCCAGTCTTCCGTCAGGCGGGTGCAGCAGCAACATCTGCAGCTCAGGACAACGAGGACGAGATTGACGACGATGACATGGATGACGATGGCACAGAGCAGATCAAGAGGCGTCCGCGTAACCGTCAGCGAAAGGACTGGGGTCCAATGCCGAAGGAGATGGGCATTGACTACCTCAAGCAGTGGGACTCGCGATCCTAGGCCTGCTTGCTTCCGGCGCTTGCGCTTCCATCCCAAGGCTGCATTCGCAAAGCACCGAGACTATACCCGGAAAGCATCATTTCCCACATCTCTCAAAACGAACGCAACAGAACTACATCACTTCCTTCAAGGCCCTGGGTGCTCGGTCGCATAGCAACAACGACTCAGCCTCGGATTTGTATCAGTATGCCACAATGTATTTGTATCTTGACACTCGAATGTGTGGAGAATTCTTCTATTGACTGCATCAGAGACGCTACATCTTTCATTACATCCTCAATCCACATGTTGATGCGATTGCATGTGGTTGGCGGCTTTCGTTCGCGGCTACGTAGCTGCGAAGGATTACTTCTTGGCAGGAGCGGGGTACTCGTAGAAGCCACCCTTCTCTCCGCTCTTCTTGCCGAGTTTGCCCTGCTTGACAAGGTTTTCAAGCAACGAGGATTCGGCAACGGCCTCGGAGGAGATCTCGCCAGTCTTGACGCGGGTCTCCCTCCAACCCTTGGCGATATGAGAGAGGGTGTCGAGACCGACCAGGTCAGCAAGCTCGAATGGTCCCATGGGGTCTGTATCGATGCGGATCGAAAGGGTCAGCATGCAGATCAAGAAGCTAGGTCGAGCTTGTACAGCGCAGGGAGATGGTGAAACTTACAACCAGCACCGAGCTTCATGGCGATATCGACATCCTTGGCGGTGGCCTCACCTCGCTCGACGAGACGGATGGCCTCGAGCATATAGGGGACGAGCAGACGGTTGACGATGAATCTGCAGAGACAGAAAAAGGCGAGAATGTCAGTAATCAGAACGTAGCGAAGTCGAGAAAATTGAGCACACATATACATACCCAGGCGAGTCAATGCAAGCAACGGGAGTCTTGCCCATGCGCTTAGCAACCTCGGTCAACGAGTCAAAGGTGTCGTTGCTAGTCTTGGTGGTGCGGATAACCTCGACGAGCTTCATCTGAGGCACAGGGTTGAAAGCGTGGAATCCACCGAAGAGCTCTTGCCTCTCAGCAGAGACGGCCTCGGCAACATCGGTAATGGAAAGCGAGCTGGTGTTGGAAGCGAAGAGAGCATCCTTGGGGGCCTTGCCATCGAGGAAGCCAAAGAGATCCTTCTTGATACCAACATTCTCAATGATGGCCTCGATGACGAGATCAGTGTCCTTGACAGCTTCCGCGGGGTCGGTGGTCACTTTGATCGAGTCAACAACACCCTTGACGAACTTGGCCTGCTCCTCCGCGCCAGCCTCAGCCATGGCCTTCTTTGCGATACGACCGAGCGACTTGGAGATGATGTTCTGACCGTTGGAGAGCGCCTTGTCAGTGACGTCCGAGAGGGTGACGTTGAACTTGCCCTTGTGAGCCAGGACCTGTGCGATACCAGCTCCCATGAGACCTGCTCCGAAGCTGCGGGTAGCCATCGTTTGGTGAGAGTACAATCGAACAGCTGTCAGCAGAGTCTCATGACGAGACGCTCTTTTTTGCATCTTCACTTACACAGTGATGTTCTGGACATTCTTGTTCTGGACCATGGAAGTGGAGAAAGCCCTGGTAGCCGAGCAGCTGATTGAAGCCGAGGTGCCGGCGCGGAGTGCGATTCTGGACGACTGGAGCATCATGTTGGACAGAACTTGGAAGGAGAGGTTGCAGCGGATGCAATGATACGTCGAGGTGAGAAGGAATGCTGAGATGTAAGTTTAGACGATGGTGTTGACCAGATTGGCAACAATACAAGAAGAGCTTTCTTCGGATCTTGGCGCTTTCGGAAGCTGGACGTCGGGCGGGCAAAGGGTGCAGCCAGCAATCCCCCGCATCCAAGTGTTGGCTGCTGTCGTGCACTTTTCGTGCTTGCAGGTGGAGCAAACTCGAAGAGTGAATCACAATAAAAAGCCCGGACCATCCGGTGGACACATGAGCGGCTACCCGAGCGTGAAAAGCATCTCCCATTTTCCATATTTTGACATTGTTAGGAAAACTCTGTTAACACATTGCTGCTTTCTAAATTCTCAGAAGCTGACCTCTGCTGACAAGTCAAGACTCTCGAGCCAAATTTTCGAGGAAAAAGTTGCGGGAAATTTTTGGCTTTTGGCTCCACTTGACAGCTCAACGTGTGCGTGAACTGAGCACAACTCGATACTTTCTTCTTGCTCTGGAAATTTGACCCTGAATTCCAACGACTGGATCCTGCTTGCCACAACCTTATCATCATCAACATCCTCATCATCATCATCCGGCCGCAACATTTGCATTCAAGTCACGTCGGTTGGACAGCCTCAAATTCTCTTCCTGCACCTCATATTTCCTTTTTAGAAGACGGAAAGAAGATGTCAAGCGCAGAGGCTAGCACCAGCGCCGACGCTGCTCGTCCTTCCAAGCGCAGCAAGACCGGCAGCGGTTCGGACTCCGAGGCTACCATCGCCAACCCATATCTCGCCCACATGAACGAGGATGAAGCTTCCACTTCCGCCGTCAACGGCTCTATCTCGGATGATCATCCTCTCGCCGGCCTCATTCCTCGTAAGGTCACCGGCTCCCAGGCACGAAAGATCATGGAGGGCGATGTCAACCCATTCTCGGTCGCACCCAAGCCTTTCTCCAACGAGTACAAGAAGATCCTCTCCAAGCGAAAGGAACTCCCTGTCTATGCACAGATGGACGACTTCTACGACATCTTCAACAACAATCAGATCATGGTCATGATTGGTGAGACTGGATCCGGTAAAACCACACAGATTCCGCAATTCGTCGCCTACTCCGACCTCCCCAACACACAAAAGACCAAGGGTGCTGATGGCATTCTTGCTCCTCGCATGATCGCTTGTACCCAGCCTCGTAGGGTGGCTGCTATGAGTGTAGCCAAGCGTGTGGCAGAAGAGATGGATGTCTCGCTCGGAAAGGAAGTCGGTTACACCATCCGTTTCGAGGACGCCACTGACCGAAGGACCACGTTCCTCAAATACATGACCGATGGAATGCTCTTGCGTGAAGCCATGCACGATCACAATCTCGAGCGATACAGCTGCATCATTCTCGACGAGGCGCACGAACGTACCCTTGCCACCGATATCCTCATGGGTTTGCTCAAAGAAGTTGTTCAGCGACGACCTGATCTCAAGCTCATCGTCATGTCTGCCACTCTGGATGCGCTCAAGTTCCAGAAGTACTTCAACAACGCTCCCTTGCTCAAGGTGCCCGGTCGAACCTTCCCTGTCGAGACCTTCTACACACCCGAGCCTGAGCCAGACTACCTGGAGGCTGCTATCCGCACCGTCATCATGATCCACCAGGCCGAAGACGCAGGTGACATTCTCGTCTTCTTGACCGGTGAGGAGGAGATCGAAGATGCATGCCGCAAGATCAAAGCTGAAGCAGACGATCTGGCAGCCAACAACCCAGACCTCTGCGGCCCCCTCAAGGTCGTGCCCCTCTACTCGTCTCTACCTCCCGCGCAGCAGCAGCGCATCTTCGACGCCGCACCGGCCCCTCTCACACCCAACGGCCCTCCCGGACGCAAGGTCGTGGTCAGCACCAACATTGCCGAGACATCTTTGACAATCGATGGTATCGTATACGTGGTCGACCCCGGTTTCAGCAAGCAGAAGGTCTACAACCCTCGTATCCGTGTCGAGTCGCTGCTTGTCACCCCTATCTCCAAGGCTTCAGCGCAGCAGCGTGCGGGTCGTGCTGGTCGTACCCGTCCAGGAAAGTGCTTCCGTCTGTACACCGAGAAGGACTGGGCCAACGAGCTCATTGAGCAGAGCTACCCGGAGATTCTGCGATCCAACCTTGCCAACACTGTACTAGAACTCAAGAAGCTCGGTATCTCCAACTTGGTCACTTTCGACTACATGGACCCACCCGCGCCCGAGACCATCATGCGTGCGCTCGAGTTGCTCAATTACCTGTCTGCGTTCGACGACGAGGGCAACTTGACACCACTGGGTGAGATCATGGCCGAATTCCCACTCGACCCCCAGCTCGCCAAGATGCTGATCGTCAGTCCCGAGTTCAAGTGCTCCAACGAGATCTTGACTATTGCTGCCATGCTTTCGGTGCCCAACGTCTTTGTTCGACCCAATTCGCAGAAGCAGCAGGCCGACGCCGCTCAGGCTGAGTTCGCTCATCCCGACGGCGATCACCTTACTTTGCTCAACGTCTACCACGCCTACAAAACCAATTGCCGCGACAGCAAGACTGCTGCCGATTGGTGCTGGCAGAACTACCTCTCGCACCGTGCACTGATGCAGGCCGATAACGTTCGATCTCAGCTGCAGCGTCTTATGGAGCGTCACAACCTCGATCTTGTCTCGACACCGTTTGAAGACAAAAAGTACTATACCAACATCCAGATGGCCATCGCATGTGGTTTCTTCATGCAGGTCGCTCACCGCGCAGGAGGCAACAAGAAGGCTTTCCAGACTATCAAGGACAACCAGGTGGTTTCGCCTCACCCTTCTTCGACGCTCGACCACGCTGCCGAGTTTGTCATCTACCACGAATTCGTGCTGACCACGCGCAACTTCATCCGCACCATCACTGAGGTCAAGCCCGAGTGGTTGTACGACTTTGCTCCCTTGTACTTTGACCCAAACAACATGGACGGTGAGGTCAAGCGCATCATGAGCACCATCAAGGCTCGCAAGGAAAAGGGTGCTCCACCCGCTAAACGCAGGTAAAAGATTGCTTTTCGTCGAGTCTTGCCTGCATGTAGCTTCTTCTTTCATTGTATCGCAATCATTCTAGATATCCGTCCAGTGCTTCTCTCGCAGCTCAGCCTAGTGAAAGTATCTAGTGAAAGGATCAATTTGCGACTGTGATCTGGGGGTGGGGTTAGTTTGAGAATGGCGGCAGCGCTGATTTCGTAAATTAAAACGAGGTTAAAAATGGTTCAGAAAATGAAGCATTTTGAGCAAGCCTAAGTTAGCAGCATCAGTCAGGCACACACACGCTCCCCCTTGAGTGTGAGTGTGAGTGTGACGCGGTGGGGTGTGAGTTTAGACTTCGATGAGCACGGACGTGGATGTGACGCTCTGCTGATCCAAAAAATTGGGTTTTCGTGTGGAGTTTCCTTTGAAAGAGAACATTACGCAGCACAGCACGCAAGCCTTTTTGTGATGTTGTGCTTGCAACTCAGCACAACACTCAAGCTTGATGTCACTCTTCGATCATAGCAACCGCACTATCTTCCCTTCATCGACGAGTGTTCTTCCACACGACAACCGTCTCGAGTATATACGCCATATGCTAGCTTCAAAGTAAGACAACATCTGCGCTGGACCCTGAAAGCTGTCTTAGCCGAAAACGAGAAGTCGACTATTTGCTTTATCGGTTCCTCTTTCGTTCGAAGAAGCCATCTGCGACCCAGCGAAGCATCGTCTCGACCATCGGACTCAACAAGCTTCCCGGTGGTATTCACGCTACCTGAGCTCGATCTTGAGTGGTCGACACCCTCATACACAGCAAGATGGCAGTCGGATCATCTTCACGCACCGCGGGTGGTGTCTTTGGCATGTTTGGCGCCGCGGCACAACATCTCAACGCCCAAGACCAGACCAACAATGCTTCAAGTTCGACATCTGGCGCCTCGATCTGGGACGAGCCGGGCAAAAGCATGGATCTCGTCTTCATCATGGACGCAACAGGATCTATGGGTTCCTACATCAGTTCAGCCACCAAAAACATCGAGACCATCTGCGAGAACATCGTCCACTCGGAACAGCTCAGCGGTCCTGGAGCGCTTCGTGTTGGCCTCATTGCGTACCGTGACCACCCGCCGCAGGATCACACTTACATTGTCAAGAACTTTGGCTTCCATTCGGAGGTGGAAAAGGTCAAGGAGAATCTCAAGACGTTGTATGCATCGGGTGGAGGTGATGGACCGGAAGCCGTGACGGCGGCCATGAAGGCTGCGCTCGATCTCGATTGGCGTCCCCATGCGACCAAGCTTGCTGTGTTGATCGCTGATGCTCCTCCACATGGGATCGGCGAATATGGCGATGGGTTCCACGATGGATCCCCAGACGGAGAGGATCCGCTCAAGCTTGCAAGGCAGTATGCGAAGAGAGGCATCCCACTCTTCATGATCGCTTGCGAGCCGGCACTTTCAGGCTACCAGCATGCAGCCGACTTCTTCCAAGGCCTTGTTCAGATCACCGGCGCCATGCTCGTCCCGCTCACTACTGCCTCTCTCCTTAGCCACGTCATCCTTGGTATCGCAGGTGAAGCCATGGACCTCGAGCGTCTCCATCGCGAGATTGGGGATGCCATAGCCGAGCGCATCCAGTCCCTCAGCTTGGAAGGAAGCCAGAGCAATCCTATGGACGACGTCGCACGCGAGCTCCATGAACGTCTGCTTCTTCGCAACGAAAGCACCAAACAACTCTACATCGAAAGCATCTATCGTGACACGGAGGAATCGCGACACAATATCCAGGTTTGGTCCTCTGCAGCGGATCTTGCATCGGCCAAACCCAACATCAAGCGCGTCAGAGGGTCGAGGTTGAGTGACAAGTATTTGCAGACAAGGAAAGCTACTTCGGGGTATAAGCCGTATGTGCCGTTCCCGAAGCCGATGGGTGGGGCGAGTGCGGGGGCGGGGGCGGGTGGTATGCCGTCTTCGCCGAATGCAGGTGGGTCGAGGAAGGTCGTTACGGAATTCAGCGCCTTCTCGGCATCGCCTGGGATGAGCTTTCAGCATACCGGATCGCCACCGTCCACAAGCACTGCCACGTTCAATAGCACTTCGCCCCGAGTGCAAAATGGCGGGTTCGGGTATAAAGGTCCCGATGGGTTTGCGTATAGGAGCAGGGACGCAGGTATGATGGATGATGACGATGACGATGATGCGCTCCGAGTGGATGTGGGCGTGGAGGAGGAGGAAGAGGCCAAGGATAGTAAGAACCTGCCTGTCGCGGTGGATGAAGGGGGAGTGATTCATGTGCAGGGAGAGGATGGGCAGACATTGGCCTACAGGCAAGGTGCGATCAGTTTGGATCAGGTTAGGAGGTTGGCGATGCAGAGTGCCTACCGTGGGGGGTTGGCGAGTGATTAAAACCACAATGGTCTAGTGAGCAAGCAAGAATGTACTCGTTTGATAAAAGTTGTGCGTGGGTACGAGTACATGAGTATTAGGAGAGGTAGGAGTACAGACTCGAACTGGTGAGTGCTTGGGCGGTCCAAGCGACTGCTAGAATTAGAGGTGGCCAATGCCTGTATTGTCTGCCAGGGTTGTTGGGCAGGACGGTTGCGATGGCGACACCGGCGTTGAGGCTGCCTAGCAAGGTGCGGATGATCCAGACGATGTACGCCTTGGTTTGGGTTTGGGTTTGGGTAGGGATGGGTGAGGTGCGTGGGTGCGGGAATTTGGTCGACCAAAGAAGCACGAATGTAAGCAAGATGAGCGGCGAGAGTTGGGAGAGCAGGAGCGCCTGCGAAGCCAAAAGCGGATTGGTCATCTTTTCCGATCGAAGGAGGGTGGGATTGGCGCGAGTGGGGTGAGGAGTTTGCTTTGTGTCTGTCTTGCCATCTCCCCCGTCCGAGGTTTGCAAAGGTTGTGACTTGAGCAACCTACGTGTAGCTATCCAGGTCAACAACCCCACCGCAGCATGCAAAGCCAGTCCTTCCACCAATGTCACCACCAGTACGTTCATGTACGACACCAGCGTTGGCAGTATTTCGTCCCCACCTCTCATCCTTTCACCGCCGAGGAAGAGCGGTACAGCGCTACAAACGCTCTTGATGGCCTTGTCTCCTCCCTCCTCCCACACTCCTCCGTTGCTCGCGCGTGCGGTAAAGAGCGAAGGGAAGAAGATCCCCGCTTGCATTGGAAGCTTCTCCTGCATCCAAGCACCCACTCTACTCGACAGCCTGCTGTCCGCTAAAATTGTTGTTGAGGAAGGGGTGGGAGGCTGGACGCATAGATAGAACCAACGAATGTACGCATCCACCAACGACAGCGCGAGAAACCTCTTCGTCAGCGCTGAGAGATCCCCTCTGTTCCATCCTGCGCGCTGCTTCTTTCCATCGTCGATCCTGGGCTTGGGTGTCGGGTGGGCGAAAATGCTGCTCCGATTAAACAGCAAATGTCGGTAGGCTTGCGGTTTGGCAAGGATAAGGTCAATGATAACGACGGTCAAGTCGTGTTCCAGATACTCATCTGCCAAGTTTGCTGTTCCCGGTGCAGAACTAGTAGAGGAGGTATCAGAGGAGCACAGAGAAGAGGTGCAGGGGGAGAGAACGATATGATCCCGCCCGTATCGCATGTAGAGCGATTCGATGGGGGTGGAGCAATGGATGCAGATGGGCATTGCGACTCCGCTCCAAACCTCGAGCTGGGATGGATTCTGCTTTGATTGAAGCTCGAGACAGGCGCTATTGCTAGCGCTGATACGATGTGAGCGTCATGAGGGCATCTCGCAAGCGCTTCGACTTGAGAAGATGGAAGACAGAAACATGAGTGACAAGGATGAGAGGGAGAATAGCAAATCAACAGTCGACTGGCTTGTGCTCTTCTACAATTTCCGGCAGCAGACCGACTTCCGTGAATTTTGGCTGGTTTCGGTCGGCTCTTCCTATCAAGCACACGACTTGTCAGCTCTCAAAGCCTTTTCACATATCTTTGAGCTGCAGCAATCAAAGCCCACACTCCAGATACTACGTCGAACGAGAGGTGTCAATCGTATTGCAGGGGCATGAATGGAAGCCTTTTAGGAAAGAGATGCAAAGTACCTCTGAGATAGAAGTGCATGGAAGATATATTGTTACAAGTGTGTGCGAGATAGGAAGCTGTGGAGCCACAAGAGGGACTGCAATGGAGTCGTGCATTTGGACTTTGCTCAAGCTCTGCAGCTTAGAACCCAGGTGGGCGCAAACCCTGAGGAGCTGGTGCCTGAGCCTGGTACTGACCCTGCTGTTGACCCTGCGGAGCACCTGGCGCTCCTGCGGGTGCCAACATATGCTGAGCTCCCTGCTGTTGGGCCATCATCTCCTTTTCCTGAGCCACAATCCTCGACTCGTCCTCGACTGCAAGGGCGAATGGCAAGCCGACGAGAAGAGCAGAGGTGGTAACGACCCAGACCAGTTTGCCTGCAAGAAGGGAACCGGTGAAAGCGTATGATGTGGTAGTGTTGAAGGTAGAAGCGATGGTGCGGCGTGTAGAGGGAGGGATGATGTCACGAAGGGCAGAGATGCGTTCCCAGACGGATTCTTCGTGAAGAGCGAGGCCTCGCTCGGAGACGTCAGAGTCGTCAGAGAAATCAGACTGAGCGTTGCAAGAGTTTACATCAAAAAGGAGAAGAAAAGGGTAAGTAGAGGTTCATGAGAAGACGCAGAAAGGGGAAGAAGAAAAGCTTACCTCGGCATCAGAGTCCTCCTCCTCCCAATCGTCATCGTCAGCTGCGGCGGCAGCGGCAGCAGCAGAAGTACGCTGCTGTCGGAGGATCTCCTCATCGGGAACTTCTTCCAGGCGAACCATTGTGTATGTATTGGCCTACGACTCGGGCGGTAGCTTGAGGATGCAGAATGAGAGGGACGAGCGATAATGCGGGTAACTAGAAGATCCGCAAAGAGGTCGTTGTTGGTCGAGAAGAATTGTACGACGAGCGATAGTGTATGATGTGAGGTTGAAGGGAAAGTGGAGATGTGACATGACTCTCTGACAGAATTTCGCAGCAGCAGCCAAGAAGCATCCGAAATCAAGCGGCTGAGCTCACTTGACTGCATCGTCCAAAGATCTCCTCCGTCTTCCGGGCGAGTTGGGCCATTTCAAAAATTTGAGGCTCGATCGAGGCAGCACGCAACAATACAGAACTGTGCGGAGAGAGGTGCTAACATGGCATATGGGACGAAAAACGAAAAATGGGGACAACAAAAAGGAACTGCAGCACCTAGGATTCCCGCGTGGTCCCCCACCGCAGTACTGACTAGGCGATACCTTGCTTAACTTCGCAGATCGGACGGGATGCGGTGCTTTCAAGGTTCTATGGCCGCAGATGTTTTAACTCTGCCATTGATGCAACATATGCCTCAAAGCTGTTGCAACAATCATACCTGGTCATTGAGACCATCTATCGTAGAATGCCTGCACTGAAGGATGAAGCGTCTGTCGACTGCAAGGCGGACAGTGCAAGAAAGTCTAACATACTGTGGCGGAAGGCGAGGGAAGTGAAAAGAGCCAAGTTGAAATTGCGCTTCGCGTTCCACGTCTTCTTTTTTGTTGACTGAGCTTGCGTGGCTCATTTATGAGTCTCTACGCTTTGCTCTCTGTGTGGTCAATCCAATTGCGGCCAATCCAATCCAATCCACTCCAATTCCTTCTCGGCAAGCAGCACTCCGCCACGCCGCCGCTGCTCGCCCCACACCCAATAATCTCATTCACTTCTTCTCACACTCAACTCGCCTGACTATTCCCGATTTGCCTCTCCTCCTCTCACCACCTCATCATCCAACACCTCTCCGATTCATCCGTCCACTCCTACGCAAGGAAGTGATCCTATCGTACACAAGATGAGCGCAGCTATCGGTAACATGGTAAGCATCTTTCCTTCACCGTTTCTCTGGATTTGACCACGTCGGCTGACGATCACGACTTGAATTCATCTCGATCCGTCCACAATACACAGGCCTTCATGTTTGGCGCTATGCAAGCCGCCAAGCGTATCCCCTTCGATGATCACCCCGAGTACATCACCTACGCTCGTATCGCCTACGCTACCGTCCAGCTTCTCTGCATTGCCATGTACTACTTCTGCTCCATGCGTGTCAAGAAGGCCAACGACCTCACCGTCATCAAGTACGTCAATGCCAAGAGCCCCATGTCTCAAGAACCTGGGGAGCTTGTCACCACCACTCACAAGGATTACGATCTCCAAGAAATCTCCAAGGCCACCCGTGGTATTCTCATGGGTTGCGCCATGGTCGGCTTTATGCACCTCTACCTCGGATACACCAACCCTCTTGTCATCCAGTCCATCCTTCCCCTCAAGAACGCTTTGGAGAGCAACATGGCCAAGATCTGGATTTGGGGTCAGCCCGCGACCGGTGACCTCAAGAGGCCTTTCAAGGCTCCTCCTGGTCTTTTCGGTGCTGCCGGTCAGGCTGGTCCTCAGACTGACAAGGCTGCCATTAAGGAAGCTGAGAAGGCTGGCTCTGGAAAGAAGGACGAGTAAATGTCTTTGCTTCGGATGCCCACACGCACATGAGATGGCAGCTCGGGAAAAGGCTTGCTGCTCCATCTTCTGGACGCGGTCTTCCTCCATTGCCCGAATTCCTCTTTGATTCTTCATCGAGTCTCATCGTTATCATTCCTATGGAATAGTTGCCAGGTGCTCATTCCTGTCCTTTCCGTTCATGTACATACAGTCTTCTACAATTGTAACATTTTGCGATTCAAATCGGCAACTTTATGCACTCTACATGTATCTGTATGTCCACCACCAGTAGTTGGCACATGCAAGCTGGCCCCCGTTCCAGCTCAGAAAGGTCTGAACCTGCTCGATGGAAGCCATCTCCATCTGAAGCGGCTTCTGCATTGCCGCAAGAAGCAATGTGTGCCACAGCTGCCGGGCATAGTTGGGCCAACTAATGGATGCTTCTGCGCATTATTTTTGACTGAGTCGGTACTGTATAGAAAAGGGTTCGGTCTGCGCGTGGGCCAACAACTAACACGCACAATCGCGAGAAAATCCCACTCAGCTGATATGGGCTCAAAATTCCAAAAAGTCACCGAAAGCAGCACAGTCAGCAGCAGGAGCAGCTGTTCCATCGCAATTTGACCTGTTTGCTTTCATTCGTCTTGGCTCTCTCATCGCAACTATCATCCTTCTAGCCGCCTTCGTTGCTGTTTCTCACGCTTTACCTTGACCTCTATCGTTTCGTCGCTCATTTCCGCACCATCATTGCCGACGGCCACTACACACGCTTACGCATCAGCTCCAACAAGGCTTTACCGGCAAACAATCAAGTGCCCAGACGACAATCGTACTTTGTCATCAGTTCACCTATTCTCACGCTCTGCGCACCTCACAACGCTCAATTGGACCTAGCACACCTCGAATTGCAGCGCAAAGCTGGAGCTATCTTCAAGCCGCATTCGCTCCAAGTAGGGTTCGAGCTTCGCAGATACCTTGATTCGATCCATACGCCCATACCGCATAATGAGTTCAGCGATTCGTGACCCACTCGAGGGTGACGCACCTTACGTCGAACCCGACCAGATCGAAGAAGACGAAGAAGAAGAGGAGGAAGATGAAGATGTCGCTATTGGCGCTTATGAAGACGAGATTTATGGTATGCATCCTTCCTTTCCCACCCCCCAAGCGCAACTTCGCATGCTGACCAGCTTTGTCCTCCGCTTTTGCGATGGGTAGAATCCGAATCGCCCTCTGAATCAGGCACAGAATCCCTCACCTGGATTTCGTGGTTCTGCTCCCTTCCTGGACACGAATACTTTGCTGAAGTGGGCGAAGACTTTATCGAAGACGATTTCAATCTCACTGGTCTGAATGCTCTCGTTCCTTTTTACAAGGAAGCCCTCGAAATGATTCTCGACGTCGAACCTCCCGAGGAGGACTCGCTGAAAATCCCCGATGTGTCCATTGTCGAATCCTCCGCCGAACTCCTGTACGGGCTGATTCACCAAAGATACATCTTGACGAGACATGGGATGCAGCAGATGGTCGACAAGTACGAAGCAGGCCACTTTGGGTATTGTCCAAGAGTGTTTTGTCATTCCCACCCTGTGCTGCCTTGTGGGAGGAGCGATCTGCCAGGGTTGGATACGGTCAAGTTGTTCTGTCCGAACTGTGTCGACAATTACTCGCCGCCCAGTTCGAGGTTTCATGGCGTCGACGGGGCGTTTTTCGGTACGACCTTTCCTCACCTCCTGTACCAGTGCTATAGGGATCTGTTCCCGAGCATCATTGCGCCCAAATCGGCGGGCGAGGTGAATCAGCTCACCCCGGCCACCGGTGCAGCAGAAACTTCAGCAGAGCCAGAGACCGAGAAAAAGGTGCATAGGACCATTCAACCCGAACAACTGGGTAAGAGGGTGCCGTATTGCAGAATCTATACTCCAAAGATTTACGGATTCAAGGTGTCAGAATATGCAAAGACGGGGCCGAGGATGAAGTGGATGAGGATGAGGCCGTGTTCAATGGAGGAACTCGAAAGGGCTAGCTGAAGCTTTCAATATACACACACACACACACACATATAACACACTCGTTTTCGACATTTCTTGTTTCTTCCTTTCCGTTCGCCTCTAACTCCTAGTGGTTCAATTGTAATGTTTGTTTTTCCTTTGGCAAGGTCTCACAACGACTGTGTCATGTGCATACGCACACCATGACTCGGCAACCACTCTAACGCTGCCAGATGTGCATTCCATCGGTCGAATCATCCTACCGTCATGTGCGCCAAACCATGACCAGCCAAATCATTTCTCAACTCGGAACTGCCAGAATATCGCACGCACACCAACAAGCAACGCAATTGATGCCAGAAAAAGAAGGCAAAAGAGAGCCAAGTTCGCAATTTCTTCAGATTTAAAAGCCGACAAAGCACGAGAAACAAAGTTTATACAAGATGAAACGAATGCGAACAAGACCAAGTGGGGTGAGAAGAATGGTGGTGTTATGTGAATTGAAAAGCTCAACCTCAACCTTGCTGCGTCTGAGGCGAAGCTCGGGTCGCAAGCTGAGGTGATCCAGCAGCCGCCGCAGCTGCAGCGGCAGCAGCTGCATTCTTGAGCTGCTGCTGCTGTGCGGCGTGCAAGTTCAAGTTGGCCTGGACGGGCGATGCGTGATACGACACGGGAGATCCGGCCATCATCTTGGCATTGGCAGCATTGGTAGCTGCAGCGATGGCAGCGCGGTTGGCAGCCGAGATTTGCGGCGATGGCGAGTTGGTGGTAGCCGATGTGCCATTCTGAACCGGCGAACTGCCAGCCATAGCACCATTGATACCGTTGGCAGCGAATCGCGGCGAACCTGCGGTCGAAGCACGCGACATGGCAGGCGAGCCTTGGTTCGAAGCGTTGCCGTTGGCGGCAGTCTGCTGTGCCTGCTGCTGTTGTTGCTGTTGCTGTTGCGCCCCCAAAGCTGCCTGAGCAGCCTGCTGAGCGATCTGCAATGCCCTGTTCGGAGGTAGTCGCAGCTGCAGGTTCGCATTCTGAGCCAGAGCCGCCTTCATTGCCATGAGCTGAGCAGCGTTAGCGTTGTTCTGCTGCTGCCCTTGCATCATCTGAACCTGCTGCTGCAGCGCTTGGAACTGTTGAAGGTTGGCGGCGCCATTCTTCATCTGCGCTGCAGCCAGACTCAAGTTGAGGTTGAGGGCATTCGCCTGTTGCGCCTGTTGTTGCTGCTGAGCCTGCTGAGCACCCTGTTGCGGCATGACTAGGCCTGGTTGCATGATCGGCGAAGGATTGGTTCGACCGGTATTTTGTCCGTTAGCCGCGGTTTGAACAGGAGACGCGGAAGTTCGCGCGTGCTGCTGAGGCTGTGAGCTTACCCTTGCGTGTTGCATCGGCGGACTGCCAGCGTTTCCATTCATGTTGAGACTCAGATTCATGCCAAAGGGCTGAGCGTTGGGCACAGCGAAGGCAGCAGACTGCATTGGCGACGAGTGGGCCATGCTCTGTTGAGGCATGGATCTGGCCAGGTGCTGCTGCGCCTGTTGCATCTGAGCCTGGATGGAAGTGGCGTCAAAGGGCATCGACTGGCCAAGCAAGTGAGTCTGACCTTGCGCTGCAGCGGCTGCCATTTGCATTTGCAGCTGCATCTGCATTTGAATGGGCATCTGCATCTGCATCTGCACGGGCAAGCCAATCTGCTGCTGCTGAGGCTGTTGTTGGGTGACTCCGCTTAGGCGACGTTGCTGTTGTTGCTGCTGCTGCTGTTGTTGTTGCTGTTGCGCTGCCTGTTGCGCTGCTTGCAGCTGCTGCTGAGCCGCGGCAAAGGCTGCCAGTTGTGCCTGTTGGGTATTATTGTGCGGAAGAGACATCATCTGGGCGCCGAAGGGTTGCGGCAACTGCTGCTGCGTACCAGCCTGCTGCGCGGCGACGGCTTGAGTCTGCTGTTGCTGGGTTTGAGCTTGTTGTTGTTTTTGATGCTGCTGTTGCTGCTGTTGCTGTTTTTGTTGCTGCTGGAGAAGGGCGGCTTGCTGAGCTTGGGCTTGAGCTTGGGCCTGGGCCTGGGCTTGCGCTTGAGCTTGAGCCTGGGCTGCGGCCTGTGCCTGAGCCTGAGCTTGAGCTGCTGCTGCTTGCTGTTGCTGTTGCTGCTGTTGCTGCAAGATAGCCATCTGGAGCTGCTGCTGCTGCGCTGCCAATTGCTGTGCCTGTAATGCGCTTTGCGAACCTCCTCCACCCGTGGCCGCAGCGGTGCGGGCTGCGGAGGGCATAGGTAGGTTTGCAGCGTTGGGAATGCCAGGCAGCGTCGCCATTGGCACAGCAGCTGGCGCGGCAGCGGGCTTGACTGTTGCGGCGACTGCGTTCGCAACAGCAGACGACGATGAGGCAGTCGCTGCTTGCTCGACGTAGCCAGCTGGCTTCGGCGCTGGTGCCTCGGCCGCAGCTTGCGCTTGTTGCAAGTTGGTGAGATCCGTGGACAACTTGAGCAAGTCGGCCTCTTCGAGCAACGTCATCCTGTAGCGCATGAACTTTTGGTCGAAATCATCCAATACAGCCTCATCATCGTCCTCCATGCCTCCAAGAGCAGTGAGACCGAGACCGGCAAAACGACCTGACTCGTCGTCGTACCTCCATCGCTCCTCGAGTGCAGTCCAGCGTCGAAGCTGGCTTTCGGGATCGGACATCTCGTCATCGGACCTGTCGCTTTCACTTGCGGCTTCGTGCTGCTCGTTGTCCTGCTTATCATGCTCCTCATTGAGACCGAGCATGTCGATGTCACCTACTTCCGTCGCTTGAGTGCTGACCACGCCAACCGAGGTACCGCTAAGTCGCGAGCGATCGCTGGCCTCGGACGAGGTGCTGGACGCATCCGAATGCTGAGAACCTGCGACCTCTTCATTCGAGTTGGAGGCAGACGGGCCTGCAAAGGGTCCGCTGCGAGCGAAGGGACCTCCAAAGGTGTCGTTGCCTTGGCTGAGCAGCGATTGGACGGAAGGATGAGTAGTGGGAGCGAGCAATTGTGGGTGGACGTCCGGCGAGAAGGCAAAGGGTCCAGACAATGCCTTTTTGGTCGTTGGTGGGGAGCTGCCCAGAGCAAGGTCGGAGAGCGCTGATGAAGGGTCTGATTCTGACGCTGTTGCCTCCTTCTCCTGCGATTCGACACCTGGCAATTGAGATCGCGTGCGACCGTATTGTGGCCAATCCGAAAGATTGGTGGGGACAGGGCTGGGAACAGGAAGGCGGCGATCCAAGAAGACGCGGCCCCCACGTCCAAGACGTCGTCGGAAGGAAGGCGGTCGGCCAGCTCGGGATGAGAGAGGCGAGAACGGCATGGGATCGTCGGAAGACTCGGCATGAATGGGTCGGAAGGCACGCAACGGCGCTGGGGCCGGAATGGGCTGGAATGCGGCATCACTGCCCTCCTCCCATCCGAGATCCGAGTCGGCCTTGCGCAAGCACTCGCGCTCGATGTAAGCCTGCACAGCGTGGACACGTTCGAGAATGGCAGAACCCATTCCAGACGCTCCAGCAGATGCAGCTGCACCGCCCGCGGTGGCTCCTTCGCCTTCGCCGGTACGAGATTTGCGTCCAGCAAGCTTGATGGTGGTGGCAGCCTCGTCCGCCTTGCGCTTCTTCTTGGCGGGCCCTGCCGCGGACTGCGCTGGATCCCTGCGCTCTCCCGAGATGAGCTCTTCGTCTTCCAGTCCCTGCTGCGGACCCACAATACCCCATTGCCTTTTGATATCCATAAGATCCTTGACATTCTCCCAGCACTCCCTGCTCTGCCGTAACGATGCACGTTTGGTCCTCTCTCGCTGTGCGACGAGCTCGGTCAAAGCCACAGCATGTTCGAGCTCGGCACGAAGTCGGATCATCTTCTCGATGTGAAGGGCATCCGTCTTTCGCGTCTTGCGAATCTGCTTGACCTCACGTCGACGGAAGCAGACGTACGGGTCATTGTCGTTGGTCTCATCGAAGTTGAGGAATGGCGCAACCGGCCTACCTTCGCGATCCTCACGACGACTCTTCCAGTGAGGGTAGACGACCGTCGCGAGGGCCTTCAGGTCGGAGAGGTTCTTGTAGGGATTTGATGGAGACCACTCCGTGGAAGAGGCAGAGCGAGGGGCGCTGGTACCAGCAGTGGAAAGGCGACGAGCCTGAGAACCCGATGCGGACGTGCTTGCGCCTACTGTCTTCTCCCAGCTGAGTGGTGGAAGCTCCGGCTGAGCCAATGCAGAGATAGTGGAGGAAGCATCGAAGTAGGCTACAAGCTCTTCACAGGTAGGGATCTTGGTAACATCGAGATGCAGGAAAGGAACCTGCTCGTTGGTGACTTGTTCGAAGACCGTCATGATCATCTCGAATTGGTCCTCAGAGAGCAAGCGATAGCTCCCCTGGTTTTCCGAAACGAGCTTCTCGATCGCCTCTTCACGCAACTTCTCCTTGGCCTTGCCCTTACCGCCGCTGCCCGCCAGAGGACCTGTCTTGGTGTTGCGAATCGTCGTCGTCAGGGCCTCCTGGGCCTTGGCATTGCGTGTCTCGAGCCAGTCCTGGTCATCTTCATCCATGTTGTAGCTCGGACCTTTGATGCAGTCTTCGACCGTGTCGGTCCAGCGAATGTATGTGACTGGGTCCGAGTAAACGCCAGATGGATAGAGCTGCGAGAACTCGGCATTGGACAGTGTTCCGTGTGCATCTGGCACAGGGATGCTGTACGCCGCTTTCGCTGTATCTGCCGAGGCACCTCCTTCCGAGGCGAGCTGATTTGAAGAAAGGGCGGCCTGAAGATGGTGTTCCGAGATTTCGCTGGCATCAACACCCAGGTTAGAGTCCTGAGCATGTTCTTGCCCTTCAAACTCGGGCTCGGGCCCCGCCACCACCGAAGTGGCGGCGTTGAGCAGATGCGAACCACGTTGAACGCATACTAAAGGGGTGAAGGATGTTGGTCGATGTCATAGATGTCGATGTTGAAGATGTCCAGAAATGTTGATGACGACGATGACGTCAAGGTGAGTGGTGATGTCGAGCAGAGTCGCGGTGGATGCAGAGTGACGTTGAAATCGTAGTGGTTAGGGCGAAGGATAGATGTACAGATCGAATTTTATCGAGTCGTGACATCAAATATTGATGAAATATATTTGATGATGATCGCGACGACGAGGTAAATTGATGGTGACGAGACCAAATTTGAACCGCGTGCAGGGTGAGAGTGAAAGCATTCGAGAGAGATAGTGGAATTGCAAGCGCGAAATTTCGGAAAATACGAAAATGCGAGTGAGTATACGCGCTCTATAGGGAGGGGATTACTTGACAACAAAGCCTCAGGAGCGATGGTGGATGGTACTTACGCTTCTGACGGTAGGAAAGCTTTTTGTTCCTGACTCTGCTGGACGATGTCGCAGCAGGGACAGGCGCCACGCTTCTCGCCATGCCGGATGGTGACGAGTTAGATCGTTGCCGTCGAGCCCATCAAAGTTAGCTGAGGGCACCGAAGACGACGACGACGACGGAGAAGACGAAAGATCACTATTGGATATCCAAGAGGAAGGAGGTCAAATCCGCTCCGGATGAAGTAAAGTGGTGGTGACGAAAGGATGGGTTCTGGTGTTTGATGGTGACGAGAGCGATTGCCAGATGAGGACCAGCTAGAATCCAGAGACGATGATCGAGCAGCAGCGGTTTATGAGGGGTATGAGGGCCAAAAATGGGGAGAGCCTACTAGAATACAATGAAACCGAAAAGCTGCAGGACAACGACGGACGAAGACGACGACGACGGACAAGAAACCTGAACGCAACGAAAACCAAAGGAGACCCGAATGGTCGACCGAGGAAGATGACGAGAAATTAAAAGGTCGAGGGTCGTGAGAAGAAAGGGGGGAGAAAATGTCAAAAGTCGTCACGGAGGGGACGATTGATGACAATGAAAAGGCGGATGGGAGGGATGAATGGAGGACGAGGTGGATGCGAGTACGAAAGAGATGTCCGAGATCGGAATGGACAGCGCAAACTATCCACAAGAGGGAGGAAAAGGGAGACGAGGAGGTCGCAAGAGTTGGATGGTAGGAGGAAAACTGAGTGAAAATATGGGGGAAATTTGACGAGGAGGATGAGGAGGACGAGGAGGAGAAGGGAGAATTCTGAGGATGTATTGCGCTGAGGAGTTGCGAATGTGTGTATGAGCTTCTCAAAAAGGTGAGAAAGCGGATGGAAAGGTCGAGCGACGACGAAAAGGACGCGCGCAAAACCGACAAGAGGGATGATTTTGATGTGTAAAGGGAAAGCGCAACTGATACGATTTGACCTGATGGTAGCGCTCGTCGCGTTTTTCGCAGGACAATTCAAATTGGGGGGATGCTGGGGAATGCTGCGAAAGACCAAGGCACAGAATGCGCGACTGAGCGCGTGAGGTTAGAATGGGAGATGAGCAAGGCAAAACAAAAAGCTGAAATTGAGTCGAGTCGAGTCAAGGTGAGGCAAAGCAAGGCAAGAGAGGAGCAAAGGAAAATAATGCTCTGCAATTTTCGAAAAAGCCAGAAGAGAGGATCGATGGGCAAAAATCAGATTGAGGCGCATTGAGCTGGGGAGTCGAGGTTGAGAAGGGTCGAATTTGCGCATGCAGGCGAGAGGGCGCGATAACAGAGAATTTGCTGATTTTTGTATGACCGAGCCCAGTTGGCTGAGTCGACTGAGCCCGACTCTGTCCTCTGCAGTAGAGCAGCCCCTTTGGATTTCTCCTTAAATTTTCGCTTCCACCTCCTTCCTGCCTGAAACTGGCGTTGGCCGCCAGAGACCAGACACATGAAAAAAGGAGAAAAGATCGTGGGCAAAGCGCACATCCAACTGCAGAACCTTTTTTCGCAGAAAGTCGAAGCGGAGCGCGTCGCCCTCCTGTGACCATCTGTTGGCCTGCGCTCTCGCTCGAGCCTCTGATGTTGCTGACCGCCCGCAGAGTGACCGCCTAGTGAATCATAGGTCTGGAGTGTCAACTAGAAGCTGTCCTTCTATGTCTCGACAGATATACTACGATCAGAGCATTGGCCCTCCGAACGTAGCGGACTGACGCCTGCCAAGCTCTTCTAAGTCGAGTCAATTCTCTCGCTGTAGAGACGATTCTGAGCGCAGAGGGCACAATCGAGACCCCTGTGAAAAAATTTGATCCGAGCTGCTGCGCTCATGTCGATTTTGAAGCTCAGGCTCTGAAGGCGCGAAACAATAATCGCCTCTTCTGAGCTGGGCGAGAGGTCCTGAGCTCGATCGAGAGATGCATCGAAATGCGACCGTGTCCGAAATCCGAAAAGATGCTGTGCCGATTTGGAGGCTAATCGGGAGAGTATCAGTAGCGCATCGGCCAGATATGAATTATAAGATCGTGCTGGACTTGATGATGTTTGCTTTGCTGAACGGGTCGATGCAATGCTCGTTGTAGTGAGGGTATCTTTGCATGTATGCTGTTTCGTGCGGGATGAATCGAAAGCATTGCAGAGCTGAATGCAGGAATCGAGCATGGCTTATGTTCGCTTCTTCTTGGAAGGCGGCTTGCGTCGGCCGTTGTAGTTGGACTTGTGACTAGCTTGCGACTCGCTGAACTTACGCTTCGCATACGAAGCGGCCTCAGCATCTCGAATGAGCTCCTCGACCACCGTACGGCCTCGCTCTTGACGCGATAGCACGGCTTTGGGCTCAAGCGGCGAGGCAATGATCTTTCCAAGTTGAGCGAATTTGGGCATGGCTGCATTCTTGGCCGATGCACGGTAGAAACGCTTTGGATCGAGAGCATTACGCAAACGCAAAGCCTGAACCTCGCGACGTAGCTGCTCAGCTGATGCCAATCGAGCATCACCACCACTGGCCTTTGAGTGGCCGCTATCGGCAGCAGATTGCTTCTTGAGTGCTGCGAGCTTTGAGGAGGAAGCGCCAAATTCGGGCATGTCGAACCAGTTGGAGCCAGCCGAGGTCTGCACCGTGCGTGCGTGTTTGGACTTCTTCTGGCTCGCGATGACCTCGCCTTGGTCGAGAGCTTCGATCTGCTTCTCGATCTTATCTTTCGAGCCTGGCTGCTCGCGAGATGCTGTTGGTTGTGTCTTGGCCATCTGGTGTTTAGCCCTTACAACAAGAGGCATGCTCTTGCTTGCGCGCTTCGAACCCTGCATGTTGTCGGTGTCGGCGTCGAACGAGATGACGTCCTGATTGTCCTCGAAGCGGCTCTGAGAAGTCGCAACCGGCGCACGGCTCTTGTATGCCTTCTGCGAGGCTTTCAGCAGCGCATCCAAGTCAGCCGTGCCATCTGCTTCCTCATCTTCCGAAGAG
The DNA here is from genome assembly GCA_023212835.1 of Pseudozyma thailandica. NCBI lineage: Eukaryota > Fungi > Basidiomycota > Ustilaginomycetes > Ustilaginales > Ustilaginaceae > Pseudozyma > Pseudozyma thailandica. The sequence continues at coordinate 968,673 of JALCCH010000002.1, forward strand.
GAATCAGAGTCGGAATTGTCTGAGCTATCGCTGCTGGAGTTCGAGTCGGGTTCGGATTCAGAGTCACTATCAGAGCTCAGCTTTGCGCTTGCTTTGGCGCTGTCGTCGTCAGCCTCTGGTGTGGCTGCTCTCAACATGTTGGTTGGTGTTTCCTCGGTGATGGGCGGGAGACGAGGCTCTGGACTTGCGCTCTCGTTGTCCTGGGTCGAACGGGCAGCTGTGAAATGAGATCCATCGGCCTCAGAGTCCAGCGCTTCCGATACGTCGCGAGCTCGTGAAGCGAGGTCATCTTCGTCGGCAATGGAAAGGGCGTCCGAGTTGAGCGAACGCGAGCGTGAGCGCGTTGATTGCCTCGGTGGTGGCTGCAGCGTGTTGGAAGAAGCAGCTGCCTTCTTCCTCGGAGACGAGCGAGTGGTCTTGGAGGGAGAGGAAGTCTGAGAGGATTGTTGCGATGCTGCAGCACTTGTGGATGCGCTGACCGTATCGAAGAAAGGCGAGGCACTTCGAAGACGGGCTCCTCGCATGGGCTGTACGCGGGTCTTGGAGGGGCTCTCGACGTCCTTACTCGGTGAGCTCTGACGGCCCGTTCGTGTGACAGGCATATTGGCGTGCTTCCAAGTGGTCACGAACTCAGAATGGCGATTCGGAGCGGAGTCAATGGGAGAAGCGAAGTGGGCACGGATGAAGGAGCTGAAAGAGGCAGCTACAATCAGGAATGGGATACTGTAAGAGCAAGAAGGGCCGAGCGAGTACGAAGGAAGATCGAGCGCTTTGAACTTTGATTTTCGGGCTTCAGTCCGCACAAAACTTTGGACCCTTTTTCGCGATTCTCTTGCTTGGCTGTCACTCTCTCCCAGTCACAGAGCACGACCTTGCACAAAAAAGCAACGTTGGCCAAGCTGCAAGGCGAAAAATTCAGAAAAGCAGCATACAACTCCACTTTTTCCGTTCTGGCCAATGACTAATGCTCACCTATGCCTGCTTTGACTGTGACATTTTTTGCGTTTCAGTGTGCTGCATGACAACCTTCTCAACTTTTCAAAAAGGGTCTCCGCTCAGCGGCTGAGTTCACTTTGCTTTGCTCTACTCTTCTCTTCCGAATAACACCATCTCTTGCGACCAGTTCCACCACTTTGCTACCCGTATACAAGCATGGCTGGACGCAGAGCCTCTAGCCGCAAGGGCGGCAGTGTCTCGGGCTCGCTCAGCCGCTCGGCCGGATTCGACGATATTCCCAAGGATGACGAGGATCACTTCGAAGCTAGCCGCGATCAAATTCTTCTCGACGGCTACAATCGCGCTGACGACTCGGACGATGACATGGACGTCGGTCTCAACAACCGGGAGGTTCTCGGCGTGGAAGAGGCTCCCTCCGATGAAGATGCAGACTCCGACTTGGACGATGAGGAGAACGAGGACGAAGAAGATGACGAGGCTTACGATGAGAATGACTATTCAGATCGTCAGCGGGGCAGGGCAAAGAAGGATATTGTCGTTTCATCCGACGATGAAGATGACGTCCTCGACGATGACGATGAGGACGAGGAAGAGGACGCTCCACAGATCCACGAGAATGACCGTGGCTGGGGAACGAACAAGCGTGCCTACTACAACACCAACGACCTTGATGCAATGGATTCGGACTCCGAAATCGATGAGGACCAAGCACGCGAGCTTGAGCTCAAGGAAGTCAAGCGACTCCAGAAGAAAAGCCGAAGCACTATGGATGACTCCGACTTTGGTCTGGGCGGTGACGATGTGGATGGCGAGCTCGCCAAATCCGCCAAGGACGCCGGAAGGGAGCAGAGAAGGCGCGAGCTTGATGGCGAAGAACAGGCTCCAGTCGCTGCCAAGGCTTCGTCGAACAAACAGCAAGCAGCTTCGGTCGAGCCAACAGACGAGACTTCGCGCAAAGCTCACTTGGCCAAGCTTCAACAGACCAGCCCTGAAGCTGTCGCACTGGCAGGCGAATACGCGGACATGCTCGAGGAGTTTGGCCGTGTCGACAACCTGCTTAAGACTGTCTCGGAAAAGAACTCCAAGCATCCTAGTCTCGAGATCATGCACGTCCACTATCAGACGCTTGCCACCTACATCACCACTATGACATTCTACTTCCATCTCCGAGCCTCGCCCGAATTCGCTAGCGATCCCGCCAAGCTCCGCACACATCCGGTCATGCAGCGCATGATGCGCCTCAAGCAGGGTCTCAGCGTCATGGAGGACCTTGGACTTACTTTCGACCCACAGCGCCTGCCTGGCTCAAATGGTTTATCGCCGGACGAGATGGACGAGATGTACACACTCAGCCAGGGCAGCGAAGATGAGGACCTGGGTGACCTGGACGAGGATGAGCTGGCCGACCTCGTGGCTGATGCTGATAACAGCAAGGGCAAAGAGAATGCAGCGCCAGGCAAGGTCAAGAAGAGCGCCAAGAAGTCTAAGAAGCAAGTTGAAGATGAGGAAGAGTACTCGGAGCCGAAGCAGCAGAAGAAGAAGGCTAAGAAGGAAAAGAAAGTCATGAAGCCTGAGCCTGTCGCACCGTTGGCAGCTGGTTTGGCCGACCTGGACGACGAGCCAACCCTGCAAGTCAAGCTCAAGAAGAAGGCTAGCGCATCTGCTCCCAGCAATCCCTTCGCCATTTCGGCCAACGACACCAACTTCGAGGATGCTACTTTCGGAGAGCTTTCCGGTCTCTCGTCGATTGACTCGGCAGAACGAGCTGCACGAAAGAGGACACTCCAATTCCACGCATCCGCCATCGAGAGCAAGGTTATGCAACGTTCCAAGGCTGCCAAGGAGCGTCAGTCGGGCGATGCCGATATTCCTTACCGTGATCGCGAACGCAGTCGTGCTGGTGTGGAGCAAGCCAAAGCATCTCGCGAAGCCAAGTTGCAGCAGCAGCTCAATGGAGGCGTGGGCAAGGACGTCTCGCTCGATGGCGACGACGGGTGGGGCGAGGCGGACGAGAAGGACTGGCGCGATGTCATGGGTCAGCCTATGGCTTCCTCTTCGTCTTCTCGCCGCGGCAATAATGACGACGATGATGATGATGACGACGCAGCCGACTACTATGATCTCGTCGCCTCGTCTCGCAAGCGTGCTCGCGCTGAAGCCAAGGAGGAGTACGACGAAGCTCGTAACGCGGAACGTTTTGCTCTCATGGAAGACGATGTGTTGGAGGACGGTCAGCACCGTGGGATCACACGCCAGATCGAGAAGAACAAGGGGCTCACTCCTCACAGGCCAAAGACTTCGCGCAACCCACGTGTCAAGAAGAGACTCAAGTACGAGCAGGCAAAGAAGAAGCTTGGTTCGCGCCAGGCTGTCTTCAAGGGTGGTCAGTCGAGTCTCCAGGGTGGATATGGAGGAGAAGCGTCCGGTATCTCGACGCACTTGGTCAAGTCGAGGAAGCTTGGTTGAGCATGTCTGCTTTTGTATTTCTCACAGTATTTTTCAGGCCATCATTTCAGTACTACCTTTTTTTTCCAGACGCAACGGTTCGAAGTGGATTTGCACTTTCGTGATGCTGAAAGACCGGGCTGGCTATGCATTCAGGGTCGCCTAATGCATTTTGCGGCGGTCCAAGTGATTTGCGGCGTAGCAAAACCTGATCCTGCTACCTCGTTAACAACCTCACACACGTACATGCTTCTTGACGAACATGCTCATACCGGCTAGTGAGAAGAGCAACACGTACGGGGGCTAGGCGAGAAGAGCAAGCTGGCGGCCGTGTCGTGTCAGGCAACTTTGGATCCGCACGAAATTGCATTTCTCGAGGATGGTTTTTCGCGCGAAAAGCCTCGTGGCAGCTTCGAGATCCGCGCGACAGGACGCAGTTGGGCTTGGTTTCGGCAAAGACGGCTAAGAAGCTGGCTCAGGCTCGTGCTACCTTGCGGCTTTGGGGCCCCATTCGTCTTGCAAACACACTATCTTACCTACCCTTTTAGGCCACCATTGCTCACTCGTAGCTACAGAAAGGCAAAAGGATCAGTTTGTAGAGGCTATGGATGAAAGATCAGTATCGGACGAGACTTGTTCAAGGACGGCTGATTGAGAAGAGGGTCCGAAATTCTTTGAAGGGTGCCGTCCGGTGGAGCGGCAAAAATAGAGACCGGAAGGCGTGACGCAGTAGACCGAAAGCGAAACCCTGCCTTCCCCACACAGCTCCGCTCAGTTCACTTTCCGGCTGTTGCTGGACTTCCACCCTTCAAATACTCGGCTTCCTCAAACCATCTTCTTCTGTCTTCCCCCGCATCTTCGACCCGTTCATAACCTTCTTCCTGCTCCCATCCATCCAGCAGATTCTCCAACCAAAATGGCTCAGCGAATTACTCAGCTCGCCTCGCACCTCGACCCTCGCTCCTGGTCGGGCAAGGGTCTCCACGCCCACCAGGCCAAGAACGACTCGGACGTCGTCATTGTCGCCGCGGGTCGTACTCCCTTCACCAAGGCCTACAAAGGTTCCATGAAGGACTCCAAATTCGATCTCCTTTGCTACGAGTTCTTCAAGTCCCTCCTCGCTTCCTCTGCCGTCGACCCTAAGCTCATTCAGGATGTCGTCATCGGAAACGTCCACAACGACGAAGCTCCTTACTACGCCCGTGCTGCCGCTCTCGCTGCTGGCATCCCCAACACCTCCCCTGTCATTGTTGTCAACCGATTCTGCTCCTCGGGTCTGATGGCCATCCGCGCCATCGCTAACGGTATCCAGGCTGGCGAGATCGAGTGCGGTCTTGCTTGCGGTATCGAGCACATGTCCACTCAGCCCAAGCGTCCCGTCACCATCTCTGAGGAGATCAGCAAGGCTAGCCAGGAGGCTGACGACTGCAAGATGCCCATGGGCTGGACTTCGGAAAACGTCGCTAACGACTTCAACATCCCCAGGGCCAAGATGGACGAGTTCGCCGCTCGTTCCCACCAGCGTGCCGTGCAGGCCCAATCTCAGGGCAAGTTCGATGCCGAGATCTTCCCCATCTCCGTCCCCACTCTCAACAAGGACGGCTCTCGCGTAGCCTCCGTCATCTCTGCCGACGAAGGTCCTCGCCCTGGCACCACCGCCGAGTCGCTCGGCAAGATCAAGTCTGCCTTCCCCCAGTGGGCCCCTTCCAACACTACCGGCGGTAACGCTTCCCAAATCACTGATGGCGCAGCTGGATGCATTCTCATGCGTCGTTCCTTGGCCAACAAACTAGGCCTCAAGATCCTCGGCAAATACGTCTCGTGCGCCGTAACCGGTCTCGAGCCTCGCATTATGGGTATTGGCCCCTCCTCCGCCATCCCCGCCGTTCTCGAACAGACGGGCGTCAAGCAGGAGGAAGTCGACCTCTTTGAGATTAACGAAGCTTTCGCCTCGATGTACGTCTACTGCGTGGAGAAGCTCGGCTTGGACCCGGAGAAGGTCAATGTCAACGGCGGTGCGTGCGCCTTGGGTCACCCGCTCGGCGCAACGGGTGCGAGGTTGGTAGTAACAGCACTCAAGGAGTTGGAGAGGAGACAGCAGAAGGTTGCTGTCGTCTCGATGTGCATCGGTCTCGGTATGGGTGCTGCAGGTTTGATTCTCAGGGAAGATTGAACGGTTTCCTGTGTATTGCTCATGAATTGATATCTTGTTAGTACGCATCCAAACGCGCTCTGTGTGTGTGTGATCATCAATGTGCCTTGTGTTTGTTTTTGTGTTATGGAAAAAAAGTACAGCTGAGGTGAGAAGGGATTAGGCTTCCGTTTTGGTAGCGGTCTTATCTGCATCTGCGTCTTCTTCTTCAGCTTCCTCTTCCTCTTCGGGCTCTTCTTCGACTGCAGACAGACCCTCCTCCTCCTCCTCGTCCTCGTCCTCTTCCTCTTCCTCGTCGTCGTCATGGTCTTGGTCATCGGAAGCATCCTCTTCAGCATCCGCTTTCTGCACATGAACCCCACTACCCTCAAGAGCATTGGCATCCGCAGTCTTGTGCCCATCCCCGCTGTCCACATCGTCATTCTCCTCGTCTTGATCCTCTTCGTCCGTGTACTCGTCTTCATCCTCATAATCCTCCTCGTCTTCGTAATCCTCTTCGTTTTCATAATCTTCCTCATCCTCATCCTCCTCCTCCTCCTCATCCTCATCTTCCCCTTCCTCGTCCTCATCATCTTCGTCCTCGTAATCCTCCTCGTCCTCATCTTCCTCACCCGATTCAGAAGCAGCCTCGGCGGGCGCAGCGCCCATCCTGGATAAGAGCGAGCTGTTGCCCGCATCTCCCTTCTTCTCCTCTTCCTTCTTTGCGCCGGGTGAAGCAGTGGCGAAGGGCGAACTCTTACTCGCAAACGCACCAAAAGGCGAGCCGCTCCCGAACGCCGACTTGACCTCGGGCGTCCCCGGTGTGCTTGGCTTAGCCGCAAATGCTCCAAATCCAGAGCCGGAGCCGAAGCCGCTGAACGCAGACTTGACTTCGCCTTCCTTACCCGGCGTGCCCGGAGTGCTAGATTTGGCGGCGAAGGCGCCAAAACCAGAGACGGAACCGAAGGCAGTGGTGCCAGGCTTGCTCTCCGGAGTAGAGGTTGCTTGCGGGTTGAAGCTGAACGCGTTCGCTGTTTTAGGTATGGGGCTGGTGGCGGAGTCACTGGTGGGCTTGGAGAAGGCGCCAAAGCCAAAGCCGGGCGAGGACTTGAAGCCACCAAATGCAGAGGCGGGGGCAGGTGCAGAGGTAGTGGAGGGATTCAGCTTGCTAGGAGCGAAGCTGAAGCCCGAGGTGGAAGTCGTGGTGGCAGTCGAGGCTGAGGTGGACGAGGAGGTGGCAGTCTTGCTGTCCGAAGCAGGCTTTGGAGGGTAGCGGAAATCTGCAGGCTTGTCGGCAGCAGCAGCACCGTTGTAGCGAGGACTCTTGGCAGACTCTTCACTATTCTTCTCCTCGGCCTTCTCCTCCTCATGCTTCTTCTCTTCAGGCTGCCCCCCTTCAGGCTTCACATCGACATCCTTCTTCTCTGCCTCCTTCTTGTCCTCTTCCTTCTTGTCGACAGCCTTGTCTTCGGCGCTCTTCTTCTCAGTACTGGTACCGAAGCTGAAAGCAGATGAAGGGTTGGCAACGCGAGGCGAAGGCGGCCAAGGCGCAGGTTTGCTCGACTCGGTCGCAGGTGCGCTCAGAGGCTCCTTGTTGCGAGGCTCAGTGGGCTTGCAGAAGCTGAAAGTGTTAGGATCGGGAAGCGATTCGTCCTTGGCGTCAGCGGGAGGCGTGCCTGCCTTGTCCTTGGGTTCGGCAGCGGGGGCATGGGCATCGGCCTTGTGCTTGGTCTCGTGAGCAGGAGTCTGCTGCTTGTCTTTGGGTTCGGCGGAAGAAGTCTCGGCTTGCTCCTTGGCCTCAGTGACGCTTTCCTGGTCATCCTTCTCCGCTTCCTTGGCCGGAGTTGTAGATTCATCCTTCTTCTCGGCCTTCGTCTCTTCCTGAGCCTCCGCAGCCTTTTTGTCTTCGGCGACAGGCTTTGCAGTGGCAGCAGGAGCAAAACTGAATCCGCTTGTCTTCGGCTGCTCCGAGGAAGCAGGCGCGGCATCTTTCTTGCCAAAGCCGGCGAAGCTGAAGCCACTAGGTGCCGGCTTCTGGAAGTCAGGCGCAGGGGATGAAGCCGCTGGACCATCAGGCTTCTTGCCTAGGCCAGCGAAGCTGAAGCCGGTGGCTGCTGGCTGCGCCTGTGGGGCAGCCGAAGGCGTCGATGGAGCAGAAGTCTTCTTGCCAAGATCGCCGAAGCTGAAGCTCGACTTTTCCGGCTCCTGAGATTGAGGAGAGGAAGAAGGCGGCGTCTTGGCAAGGTCGCCAAAGCTGAACGAAGGCTTTTTGGCCTCTGTTTCGCTCTTTGCAGCATCCTTGCTCGTCGACGTCGCACTTGCACCGAACCCACCAAAGCCTTTAAATGCCGGAGCTTCTGCATCTGCATCCTTCGACTTGGGCGCTGGGGGCAGAGCAAAGAAGTCCGATGCAGCCTTGACAGGGGCAGCTGCACTGCTCGAGGACGCGTCCGCACCACCAGAGCTGGCAGCTGGGGGAAGCTGCACTGCAGCACTCCTGACTTTTGACTTGGTGGTGTGCATAGCACGTACACTGCTAGGACTTGAGCTAGCCGCTCGCCCTCCTGGCTGGAATGCTGTGTCGTCACCTGCAGGAAGATCAAACATGCCCGCAGGCATAGTGTTGAGCTTGCCAAAGTTGAGGTTGGACAAAGTGCCGCTGCCGAAGGGCGTGCTGGTGGGCGTGGAGCTGGAAGCAGGCGCTGAAGACGGCTCAGGGCTTTGCGTCTGGCTTGATGCAGGAGCAAGCGAGGAGCCGAAGCCGGAGAATGGTGATGTTGCAGGCTTCGAGGTTGTCGGCAGAGTGGAGCCAAAGCCACTGGAGTTGAGAGGTGCTGAGGGAGCAGCAGGCTTGCTTTCGGCGGCTGGCGAAGCAGCAGGTCCAGGAGCCGCAGACGACCCGAAGCTTGCGTGGGAAGGGATGGACGGCTTCGCAGACGCGGCGGCGGGTGGGCCGAATCCGCTGAAACTCAGCGGGGCGGAGGGAGCCGCAGCAGCAGTCTTGGGAGCCGACGCTACGTTTGTGGAAGTTGTTGAATTGGGAACAGCAGATGCCGGCGTCGATCCGAAGCCCATGGACGAAGGAGTTGAAGGCTTAGGAGAAGAGGCTGCAGAAACACCGAAGCCGCCGAAGCTCAGGGGTGCCGATGGAGCAGTTGGCTTTGATGCAACGGTTGGAGCTGCAGCTGATGAAGGCGCGGGCGAAGTTTCAAAACCTGCGAATGGCGCCGCTGCGGGCTTGGTAGTGGCAGGAGCAGTTGAGCCAAGTCCACCAAAGCTGAGAGGAGCAGCGGGAGTAGCTGTCTTTGGTGCCGCAGCAGCCGGAGCGGTCGTGGCCGGAGCGGTAGAGCTTGGAGCAGACAAGGATCCGAAGCCGGCAAATGGTGTTGTTGCAGGCCTGGCGGGCGCAGACGCAGGCAGGCCAAATCCGCCAAAGCTAGGCTGCGCAGGTGCAGCAGCGGCTTTCGGAGTAGAAGCTGAAGGGGCAGTGGCGGGGGCCGTCTTTGAACCGAAGCCGGGCGAGACAGGGAAGCCAAAGCCAGACGGAGCTGCCTTGGGTGGAGCAGCTTGCGGAGGCTTGGACAAAACAGGGACCGGCACGCTTTGGGCAACAGGCGCAAACTGGTCGCCAGCAGGCTTCGATGGTGCTGCTAGCGCAGTCGATGCTATAGCCTTGCTCATGGCTGGTACGACGGGTGCCGCCGGAGGTTGACGCTTGCCCAAGTGGACCGGACCCTTGGCAAAAGCAATCTGTAGATCGGAACCCTGCATGGGTGTGGTCACCTTGCTGGCAGAACGCTGTGAAGCAGGAACAGCGCGCGTGTTGAATATCGGCTTTTCTCGCGCCTTAAGGAACACAGCGATGCTGTCGCTCTTCGCTCGTTCAGCACGAGTGATCTCATCTGTAGTCTTGATTGACGTGGAGGCTGGAAGGGTGCGAATCAGGTTGCTTACATCGCCGAGCGTGCCCGCATCCTCGAAGCCACTGACGACAGAGACAGAGCGCGACAAGTCGCGACTTTGCTCTCGCGATGTATAGTTCTGCTCCGTCGGCCTCATGAGGTCCATCTCGAGCGCCAAATTGTCAAGTTCCAACGTGACTGCGGTCGTACGAGCAGTGATGTTGCGGCAAGCCCTTGCAACGGAATCAAGACTTGGTGCCTTGAGCGTAGCACGACCGGTCTTTGCTTGCTGCAACTTGTCTTTAAGCGCAGCTAGGTACTCCTCGAGCTCGGCAATGCGGTCACGTACCACTTGGCTTGCTTTGCGCAGCTTGTTTTGGTTCTCGACATGCTCTGGACCCAACTGTCGGATGCGGATCATCTTGGCGAATTCAGGGTCGCTTCGTGCGCGGATGAAGCGTGCTACTTCTTCGCGCTTAGCATCAGCCTTGAGCTGGAGGCTCTGAAGCTCAGCAACTTTGCGCTTATGAGAGGCGGCTTCGTCTTCGATGCGTTGCGTAAGCGGTCGTAGCGACTTGGCCAGCGTCAACATCTTTGGCAGATCACCAGAAGACCACTTGGATGGGTCAGCAAAGTCCTCGGCGGACCGCGGCAAGTTGGTGGGCTCGCGCAGATCGGTGAGGAAAGAAGCGCATTGATCAACATTCGAGCGCAGAACCTCGAGCTCCTGGGTCAGGATCAGATACGCTTTCAAGAACTCGCCCTGAATGCCGCTCTCGCTGACTTTGGCGGGAGCCTGATTGTTGGAGGTAGATAGCTGAGGCGTCTTGCCGGTCACTAATGGGCTGCCAGTAGGCTTCGTGGTGATGGCGGGTGATGCAGCCTTCGGCACAGGCGTTGCGGCGGAGGGCACGGCGGACTTGGCAGCCGTAGAGCCAAAGTTGCCGAACGAAGGCGTTGATGCTGGACCAGAAGCAGCAGCGGGAGCTGAGGGGGCTTTGATTGCATCAGCTGGCTTGGTCTGTCCAAATCCTGAAAAGCCTGATGGCGATGTAGCAGCAGCCGGCTTGGTGCCAAAAGTCGAGTCCCTGAAAGCAGGCTTCGACGCGTCCTGCTGGAAGGAGAAAGGCTTGCTCGTGCTGCTGATAGGCGCTGCCGGCTTCTCGGGCGAGCCTTTAGGGGTGTCATCAGAGTTGGTCAGAGGCGCTGCAGCCAGAGGTGAGCTGCTTCTCGGTGCGCTCGAATTGAAGCCGAGGAAGGGACTAGAGCCTGCAGGCGCTGGGGACGGAGCAGCCTTGGCAGGCGCCGATGAGACGGCAGAGGCAGGAGGCGCTTCCTTGTCCTGGGGCGCACTCGCAGCTGGCGTCGCGCCAAACCCGCCAAGACTGCGGAAATCTGCTGGCTTGGCAGCAGACGAGGCTGAAGTCGGGGAAGCAATGTTGTTGAAAGAAAACGGAGAGCTCGCCTTTTGAGTTTCTGACGTTGCCGGCTTGACTTGCTCGTTACTTGGCTTGGATTGAGTAAAGGAACCAAATGGCGACGCAGCCGATGCAGCGCTGCTGTCTGCCGATTTTGGAGCAGATGCGAAGGAGAAGGGACTAGGCGTCGTCGGCTTGGCGCCTGCCTCCGCATCCATTACTGAAGAAGTCGTGGCCTTGCTCGCAGCAGAGTCGAAAGAGAAGGTGGGAGGTGAAGCGGATGGCTTGGAAGGAGCGCCGGCGAAGCTGAAAGCAGGTTTCGCTGGCTCCATCTGAGGTTTAGTCTCGGCAACCTTCCCATCAGACGTCTTTTCGGCAGGTGTAGCTGGAGCGGCATCAGCTGTCTTTGGCTCAGCATCGGTAATCTGCTCTGCCTCGACCTTCGGCTCTTTTGTTTTGACAGCTGGAGCAGGAATCGACGTGAAAGAGGCAGTGCTGGCCTTGTTGTTGCCAAACGAAAAGGACTGACCACCGAAAGCAGCGCCCGCGTTGAAGCCTGGCTGGAAAGAACTGAAAGCCGATGCAGGGGCAGATGGCGAGGTTGCCTTGGTAGCCTCTGCTTTTTTAGCCGCAGGAGCTCCAAAAGCACCTGCAGTGCCTTCTGAAGGGTTGAAGGAGAAAGGTTTGGATGCAGCCTCACTGCTTGGGGTTTGGACGGTCGAGTTAACGCCAGAATCCGGAGTCATGACTCCCTCGGCCTGCTTCGAAGCCTCTGCAGCTGCCTTCTCCTGTGACGCAGAGTCTTTGCTACCCAACAATCCGTCAAGACCGCCGAAGGAGAAGCTGCCCGAGTCCGCCGAGCCCTTTGCTGAAGGCTCCTCATCCTTGTTCTTGCCGTTCTTGTCTTCCGCTGCCTTGTTTGCTGCAAAGGCGGAGAAGGAGCCTTTGCCGAAACTAGAAGCAGCCGATCCGAACGCTGATGTTGATTTTTGGGCAGTCGAGGCCGACGCGCCAAATAGACCGGCAGGCGCGTCTGCGCTCTTTGTCTCTAGCTTGCCACCACTACCGAAGACAGAGCCGGATGTGGGGCTAGAAGTAGAACCAAAGGTGCTGGTAGACTTTGAAGCGAAACCGCCAAAGCCGGATCCTCCGGACGCAGCCTTGGAATCGCTGGTACCACTGGATGAACCAAATGCATTGAACGCTGATCCTGAGCTTGGTTGCGAGGCCGAGACGGATTTGCTAGCAAATGGCGAAGATCCCGACGACCCGAAGGCCGAAGTACTGCCGAAAGCTGAAGTGGAACCGAATGCTGACGTTGAGCCGAAGCCAGATGAGGAGCCAAAGGCAGGCGCAGAAGTCTGACCGAATGCTGAGGACTGGCCAAACGCAGGCTTCGCCGTCGCTGTTTGGCCGAATGCTGATGTCGATCCAAAAGCAGAGGTTGCCGGCGAAGAGGTTGTAGCCGGAGCAGTTGAAGGAGAGCCGAATGCAAGGGCAGCTGGCTTAGCTCCGAAAGCGCTGGTCGGTGCTGACGATGCTGGCGTCGCCGCGCTCGAAGCAGCTGTGTCGTCCTTTGCGGCAGGTGTCCCCTCTTTGCTGGCACTAGATGCGGAGCCGAAGCCAAAGCCGGTCGAACCAAATGCTGATGCAGGCTTGCCGTTGCCCGCTGCATTGCTGCTGAATGCACCAAAGCCGAATCCGCTGGCTGGTTTGGAAGCTGAGCCAAAAGCCGGTGATGTCGTCGAAGGTGTTGAAGGGGATCCGAACGCTGAGCTTTGACCAAACGCAGAACTGCCGAACGCAGGCTTGGCGCCAAATGCTGAGCTTTGACCGAAAGCAGACGGCTGGCCAAAGGCAGAAGATGAGCCGAAGGCTGGTGTTGTACTTGCTGGCTGAGTGGGAGTGGATGCAGCGGGTGCTGAGGCACTGGTCGAGGAAGACGGGGGTGCTGGCGTAGAAGATGGTGCTGCAGCTGGAGGGCCCGACGAAGTGACCATACCCTCGAACGGCCCTTGCGTGTTGATGACGTTATAGGCTAGCAAAACACCGTCTGAGGTGTAGACATAGAGAATTGGAACTGCCGGGAGCTTTGTCTTACCGTCACCACGGGCGACAGCGTTGGGATCGTCAATCTCATCAGTCGAGGTGAGGTCGAAGTCGATGGCGACCGGCGCAGTGTCGGAGGACTTGTCGACAGATGAGAATGGCAGAATCGGCTTTGACGTCTCTTCCAGCTCGACGGTGGCCCAAGCTTCGGGACCACTCTCGCTAGAAGAGCAAGTAATGAGACCTACATCAGTACTTGGGCCACTGGCAACAAAGACCAAGTGTTTCGATGGCTCCCATCCCTTGAGCCATGCAGCGTATCGTGTGCCGGCTCGAGCAGTGTCGCCGTATGGCGGTGCTGGGTCCATTGGCATCTTAGCAAACGTGATCTGTGCCGCCTTTGCGTCTCGCAAGATTGTGTAGACTTCGTAAGAATGCTCGGGATCGTCTTCATCGGAGCCCGAAGACGGAAGATTGTAGGTTGCAACAAAGACGTGATTCTCGAGCCAGCGCAGGTCAGAGACAAAGTAGTCTCCTTCGAGCGATTCAGGCTTGGCGATACGATCTTTTGGCTCGCCTTCTGGACTGATTTGGCAGATCTCGCCGGACTCGAGACCCACAGCAATTTGCTTGCCTTTGACCGACCAGCAAACGGCGGTCGCTCGTGAGCCTGTTGCATCAAGCTGAGCACCAAACGAGCCTGTGTTGAGATTGACCATGATGGGAGTGCCTGAATTGACTCCCGGTGTTCCATCTTGGCGGTATAGCGCAACTGCAAGTTCGGGACGGTCAGAAGGATTGGGTACAAGGTCGATCAAAGCCAAGCCAGGCGAAGGAGGCTGGAGAACGAAGAGAGGGTCTAGCTTGCTTCCATCGACAAGGCCTGCTACCGACCATGCTGCGATTACTCCATTTTGGAATCCTACAAGGGCTGCAGAGTGGTTGTTGGCGGAGCTGATGAAGGTGGGCAACGACGCAATAGAGCCGGGAGTAGTGGTGTCTATCGATCGCAGCGGCTGAGTGAGTTCGGGTGTGGTGTTGCGAGCGGCAGACTTGAAGAAAGATCTGAGCTCGGAGAGTCGAAGCACAGAGAAGCCATTGTTGGTAGCAGCAAAGGCAAGACCGTTGACGTCCGAGACAGAAAGCAAATTGGTGTGCTGTTTGCCCTCTGCTACTTGAAGTGGTTGTGAAAGACGAACACTGACATCTTTGGCAACCTGTCGCAGAATGAGGTGCTTGGCTTCAGTCTCGGAAGCCTCCGCTTCTGTGTAGGAGATGGACGTCATGATTGCGCGATGGGCGAGGTGCTGCTCCAAGCTGAAGCTCAGCTACGCAATCGAAGCGATGCAGAGAGGTGACGTGACCGAAATACAGCCTTTACTGGCAGCGATGCATAGACAAAGCTGAGCGCTTCGTGGCTGCGCTGCGCTTTATGCTGTTGAAATGATCGATGGCGCCGGAATGCCAAGAGGTAAACGCGAAGTGGTCGGAGGTGCCGTTGAGGGGGAAGCGAAATGAAAGAATGATGACAGTGACAGTGCAAATATTAGGAAGATCCGATACAAGAAGCCCACCATTAACGTATCTGGCGATGCAGCCGAAACACGATTCTCGACAAAAAGCAACACATCGGGAAATGCACTACTGAATCGGGCACGATTGCTGCGCTTTCTTCTTGGATTTTAGTCGCGAAAAGATTCCAAATATCGGAACATCGAGCCGCTTCCATTCCGAAAGTGTTGCATATTCGCATACACCACCTTCTCCGTCTTCCTCACCCTACAACGCATCGCTCTTCTCGCAACTTGTGGAGCAAACTCACATCATGGTCGCACAACGATACACGCTCTCAGCGCTCAGGTCGACGCTGTCGGCTGCTTCTTCCGCACCCCGCCAGTCAGTGGCTACCTCGTCTCGTACCTTTGTTTCGACACCCTACAGCCGATCGGATCGACCACCCACCGGTTCGTTCCCTCCATCGTCTCACCCTACCGATGCGCCTTCTGCATCAACCTCGTCCTTCACCTCCAGACCCGCTGCTTCTTTCGGTTCCGATGGACCCAGTTCGGAAACCAAGCAAACGCACTTCGGTTTCAAGACGGTGGCGGAGGAGGACAAGGAGGGACTTGTGGCTTCTGTCTTCTCCTCAGTGGCGTCCAAGTACGATGTCATGAACGACGCCATGTCGCTTGGCATTCACAGACTATGGAAGGATCACTTTGTCTCAAAACTCGACCCACGTGGCGGCATCAAGGTTCTCGATGTAGCTGGAGGCACAGGAGATATCGCCCTCCGCATCCTCGATCACGCACGCACAAAACACTTTGACCGTGAAACCCATGTCACAATCCTGGATATCAATCCTCAGATGCTCAAGGAAGGACAGAAGCGATTCAAGCAGACAATGTACTGGGGCGGTCCTCAGGTGAGCTTCCAGCTTGGCAACGCTGAACAGCTCGATTCAACCATGGAAGTCCCACCTGAGCCTGTTCGTGGTCCTAACAGCAAGCAGCCCTACCTCCCGCCTCTGGAGAGCAAGCCCATTCCTGACGAGTCCATCGACCTTTTCACCATGGCATTCGGTATCCGCAATTGCACACACATCGACGAAGTACTCAAGCAGGCCTACCGTGTGCTCAAGCCAGGAGGCGTTTTCAGCTGTCTCGAGTTTGGCAAGGTCAACGTTCCCTTCCTTGCCGAGGCGTACAAGCAGTACAGCTTCAACGTTCTTCCGCCATTGGGACAGATGCTTGCCGGCGATCGCGCCTCTTACCAGTACCTTGTCGAGTCCATCGAGCGCTTCCCCACTCAGCCTCAATTCGCTAGAATGATGAAGGATGCAGGCTTCCACTTGCCCGGCTCTCCTACCGCAACAAGTCTTGGCTTCCCTGCCGAGTCTGGCAGCGCACCAGGAAGCGAGGATGTTGCAGGTGCCTGGGAGGACTTGACTTTCGGTGTCGCAACCATTTGGACCGGTATCAAGCTCTGATCCCGTTCACACTTCATTCTTGTTCATGTTAGCTGTCTGGTCACTTGCTGTAACCATTAGAATGCAAACCGCTCCGTGTGATCCTGACACCACTTCTTCGGCCATCATAACAGCTCTCGACTGCTCACGTGTGTACCTATGACCACAGCTGTAAGTTGATTTGAACCGCCTTGCAGAGGAGATCTAAGGTATTGCGCTGAAGCATGTGTCGATGCGAGTGATAGTGATAAGATCTTGATGTGGAGGAAAATACCCGATCACGGCTTTGCAGCTCCCGTCAAGAAAGATTGGAGGCAGCGTACCGCATCGCGTCACTCGACTGGAATTTTAGCCAATTTGCCACGCTCAGCCTGAGCCTGGCTAATCCTGCGGAAAGTGACAAAGGTGGGCTTGAGCGCAGCTGAGCAACCATTGCCGCGTTTGATTGAGCTTGCGACACAGTCCAGCGCGATCAAGCCATGCTTCATTCATTCCAGCAACCCTTTCATCACTCCACACCATCCCCGCAAACATCGTCCTCCTACCTCGACGGCCAGCACCTAAGGGACTACTTCCGCACAGAACAACATCCTACTGCTTGTCTACGTTTCAGGACCAACGGGGCCGCTCAAGCGCAGTCAACCAAAACTTCCGCCAGCTTATCTGCTCCACCCTTTTTTTCCGCAGCACCATTCCAAAGGGGCCGATAGAAGCACCACTAGCAGGGTCGCATCAGCACATCCGCTCTAGCTGGCCAAAATCACCACCTCAGTCCATACTCACGGTCCATACTCACAATGTCGGCGGGGCCTAGCTCTGCAGCCGGCAAAAATGGCCTTCCCGCCGTTCACGATGCCAAGGCCACATGGAACTTTCTGGAACCAGGTATCGATCTCATGATGACTCGTCTCAAGGAGGGCATGACCTACCCACGCTACATGGAGCTCTACACCGTCGCCTACAATCACTTCACATCTTCGTCTCTAGCATCTTCGTCCACTGCTCTCGGACGATCAAGCGGCCCCTTTGGCTCTAAGGGTGGTACCAACCTCGTCGGTGCCGAGCTCTACAACTGCCTCACCGCTTACTTCCGCACACATCTTGAGCAGGTCCGTCAAGGCTCTGATGGACTCTCCGAGGAACCGTTGTTGCGATACTATGCTACCGAGTGGGATCGTTACACTACCGGCGCCAACTTTGTCCACCGTCTCTTTGCCTATCTCAACCGTCACTGGGTCAAGCGAGAGAAGGATGAGGGTCGCAAGTATGTATACACCGTCTACATCTTGGCGCTCGTCCAGTGGAAGGAGCACATGTTCCGCTACGTCCAGCAAAAGGGTCGTCTCGTTCAGGCGCTGCTAAAGCAGATCGAGAAGCAGCGCAATGGAGAAGTCATCGAGGCATCACTTGTCAAGAAGGTCGTCGATTCACTCGTATCGCTTGGTCTCGACGAGACCGACACCAATCGCCAGAACCTCGACGTCTATAAGCAAGAATTCGAAAAGCCCTTCATTGAGGCTACCGAGGTCTACTACACTGCCGAATCCGACGCTTTCGTAGCGCAAAACACAGCCACCGACTACATGAAGAAGGCCGAGACTCGTCTCAAGGAGGAAGAAGACCGCGTTGAGCTCTACCTTCATACCTCCACCCGTACCAAGCTCGTCGCCACTTGCGACAATGTGCTGGTTCGACGTCACTCGACCATGCTCTGGGACGAGTTCCAGCAGCTCCTTGATCTCGAGCAAGCCGACGATCTCTTCCGCATCTACACGCTTCTTTCACGCATCAGCGAAGGTCTCGAACCGCTGCGACAGAAGTTCGAGGCGCACGTCAAGCGCGTCGGTCTCGCTGCTGTGGAGAAGGTCCTTGGTGGAGTTGATGCTGGTGCCGCTACCAACGGCGCCGCTGCTGCTGGTTCCTCATCCGCTGCTGCTGCTCCTGCCTCGGCTGGCAGCGATTCCCTCGATCCCGGTGCATATGTGTCTGCACTTCTCGATGCTCATCGCTCCAACCTCAACACTGTCAACGTCGCCTTCCGTGGTGAAGCTGGTTTCCTGGCCGCTCTCGACAAGGCTTGCCGTGACTTTGTCAACCGCAACAAAGCTACCGGCACCTCCACTTCCAAATCTCCAGAGCTCCTCGCAAAGCACACTGACGCGCTGCTCAAGAAATCGAACAAGATTTCCGCCGAGAACTCACTCGAGGAGGCTCTATCGGACGTCATGATCGTCTTCAAGTACATTGAGGACAAGGACGTCTTCCAGAAGTTCTACTCCAAGATGCTCGCCAAACGTCTCGTCAACTTTGCCTCAGCTTCGGATGACGCCGAAGCGAACATGATTGCGAGGTTGAAAGAGGCGTGTGGATTCGAGTACACCGCCAAGCTTCAACGAATGTTCACGGACATGGGACTGTCGAAGGAGTTGAACGATAACTTCAAGGAGACCATGGCGAAGAACCACGATAAGGCCGAGTTGGATGTGGACTTTTATGCGTTGGTTTTGGCGAATGGGTTCTGGCCTTTGCAGGCGCCCACTACGGAGTTTAGCATTCCGACCGAGTTGCTGCCGACGTATGAGAGGTTCCAGAGGCATTACAGCGCCAAGCATTCGGGTAGGAAGCTCACTTGGTTGTGGCAGTTGAGTAAGAATGAGGTTCGGGCGAACTATCTGCAGCAGAAGCTGCAGTTTCAGACGAGCACTTTCCAGACGGCGGTCTTGTTGCAGTTTAACACGAACGATTCACTGTCGAGGAAGCAGTTGCAGCAGGCGACGGGGTTGAACGATGCGACGATCAAGCCGGTACTGGGGATGCTGGGTAAGGCGAAAGTTTTGCAAGCTTCGAGCAACAACGATGATGGGGAGGAGGAAGCGTACGAGCTGAATGCGAATTTCAAATCCAAGAAGCTCAAGGTGAATCTGAATTTGCCGATCAAGAGCGAGCAGAAGGTGGAGTCGAATGAGGTTCTCAAGACGGTGGATGAGGATAGGAGGTTGTTGCTTCAAGCGACGATTGTGAGGATTATGAAGAGTCGAAAGCAGATGAAGCATGCGAATCTGATTCAGGAGACGGTATCGCAGGTTAGTGCAAGGTTTAGTCCCAGAGTGCCAGACATTAAAAAGGCGATTGATCAGCTCATCGATAAAGAGTATCTCGAGAGAGTCGAGGGTCAGAAGGACATGTATTCGTACCTAGCTTAAGGTCGACAATTTAAGCTTGGTTTACCACGATGAGGCGTGTGGCAAGGTGTGTGTGGAAGATGAGAAATTCAGTAGACAGAAGCGTCACTCTGGCCGTCGCACAAGTCGCGACAAGTCACGGCTTTCGGCGCGTGAGACTCCTGGCCAGCCCGAATCCAGACAAGACTTTCACCAGTCCCATCACAGCCGACACTCGCAAGATCGATATTGAATGGGAGGCATTATTTCAAAGCCTTGGCTATTTATTGCATCGCATAGTTACAAGCGGCTGCGGCGTTGCCAAAATCGAGCTTCGACTTGCGCTTGCAAACACAATGATGCTGGTTCTGATGTTGTTGTTGTTGTCGTTGCGATCCCCGCTCGTTACTCTTGGAGCGAGAGAGCGCGGGCGAAACCTACCTCTGGCTTGATAAGATCTTGATTCATCGCTCGGTGTCGGTCTCAAACTCTGAAAATCGCAAAAGACGAATGATGACGGGATGAGGCTGCGTTCTCATACGCCACGAATAAGCCCGCCTTGGTACTTACCTGCGACATGTCTCTGCAAGCAATTCTTGTCTGTACATTCCTCACCATCCGCCTCCCTCGTGCACCACTTTACACTCGCCCTCTCCGCATCTCCTTTGCTCGTTGATGAAGATCCAAAGCCCAAAGAGGGCGGCAGGTAGGAGCGGAATTTCGTCGCCACCTACCCATCCCACCGTTTGCAACACCACGTCGAAATTGAGATTCATAATGAAGAAAAAGGGATGTGAAAGTCAGAAGGGGAAGAAAGGGAAGAAGGTGAGTGCAAACCGGCTAATGCGCAGCAGGCTGTGGAAAAGCTGCGACCTACGCTTTGAAATAGACTCGGCACCAGAGGTTTGTATCGTGATACGATGGATGGTTGAGGTGAAGTCTGGTGCGCGAGTCGAGTGAAATGGAGAAAATGATGCGTCAATGGTCATAGTGTGATAGATCTATGATGCTGAATGAATAACTCACCTCCTTTGCTCGATGTGCAATCTCGACATCTTCGGAAGCCTCCGCAACAGCGTGTTGCGATTCTTGAGAGGTGTTTGCCTCGATTGACTCTCCAGCGGATCGGCCGTTTGTCCTCGATGCAACAACATCAGACTGCTGCGTACCGGGCTCAGCTACTGCGGTTGGAGCAGCTTTTCGCTTGCTCGCAAGCAAAGCCAGCAGCTTCTGACGCTGCTGCTGAAGAGCTGGGTCGAGCTTGACGCCACCCGTGCTTGATGTAGGACCACTCTCTGACCTTTGCTCCGACTGCATTTCGGGGGCACTTGACTCGTCGTTGCTTGGTGGCTGTGCAGCCACCTCAGCGGTGCTAAGCGGATTTGAGACAGACGCCTGAGAGCCTAAAGAAGGTGGATGGAAACGAGCTGGCGCAGGTGACGGCAAAGGCGACGGCGATGCAGCACCCCCTTGCTTTGACTTGCGTTCCTCCATCATTTGGATTTTGCGCATCAACTGCTTGATCTCGAGCTCCTTTTTCAGAAGATCCTCACGAGAAGGCGTTCCGGGTCCGCTCGAGGACAAGCCGGATGCTGCGATTTGTGCCGCAAGAATCTCCTTGCTGCCAACTGTGCCGTTCGTTCCACTCTCAACGGCCTCGCCAGACTGCAGCGCGGAAGTCCGTCGCACGGGCTCTAAGCCATTGAGAGCGCAAAAGTTGTCGTAGTGCTCTGTGGCGGTCTTCTGGCGCAGCAGCAGGACTCTGCGCGGATCGACTTCGAGCTCAGCTTCGGTCCAACCATTCGCTCCCTCGAAGACCTCTAATTCTTCGTCCTCCATCTCATCATCCGACAGATCGATGACGGTATTAAGACCAGACGGTACGTCAAGGAATCGGTTGCGCTGCACGAATTGCGGCACATATCCTGCCGTATCGAAATCAGCTGCCACGGGTCTCCGACGTCGAGGAGTGTCACCCATTTGGGGCAATCGCGTTGCTGCTTCAGACAGATCAGGAAGATCTGGCACCGGAGCAGACAAGTCGACCTCGCCCGCAGGCGCTTCTGGGCGGCGACTGAAATTGTCCGCATATGAGATTCTCTGTCTGCGATTTGGGGCTTCCACAGGAGCGCTCTCGCCGTAAGCGAGGTCAGCTGCGAGACTAGCATCTTCGCTATCCACAGCGTCAACGTCGCGGTATGCTCGCTTTCGCGAGGATGGGACCGGATCTTGAGGTGGCTCATCCACGGCCATTGACGATGAGGATGAGGCGGGGGCTCCCCGGGCCGGCCGTATCAGGCTGCGTAATGTCTCGCCGATTTGAGAAAGAAGGGCATCGGTTTCGCCCGAAGTCACAGTGCGGTCGAAGACGGTGGTAGTGGCTGGTGCTCGCTGATCTGTTCCTGCTGTAGCAACAGACGAAACAGCTTTCGTTACTTTGGCATCGACATCCGCTGCCGCCGATGCTGCCGCTGAAGCTTTTGCCATTCGAGACGCAAGAACCTTCTGTCGTAGCGCTTCAAGTGGCGTCAGAGCGATACCCCTCTCCTGCTTTGACAGGATCTCGTCTTCGGCCGGTGTCGTCACCACCTCAACCTTTGTATCCCTGACTTCTTTCTGTGGCACATCGGATCTGGACTCGACTTGTTCCTGCTTGGCTCCGCCGGACATGGCGATGCCGAGCTCGGTGCAGCACTCCTCGATCATAGCCAGGGGCACCCCTCGCTCGGCCAATCTCTCTGGCGGCACTCCGCGGGCATGAAGTTCGCTGATCATTCCCTTTGCTTGTGCTTTGCCATCCTCCGTCCACTCCAGGTTCGAGGCGTTGTCGATGCCAGCAAAGTTCGATGAATATGCTGCATGATTATAAGCTACAGCAGCGGCGGACGCTTGCTTCGATTCTCGCTTCTTGGCCCGTTTCTCCTTCTTCTTCTGTTGCTTCATGAGGCGCTTCTGTTGGTAGCGATCCATTTGGCCGGGGTAGAAAGGCGAGTGGTGGTCGGCGGAAAACCCCATTGGGCTGCTGGCCGGCAGAGGATACGGCAAATAGGGTTGAGGATGATAGGGAGCAGCACCATAGGCGTACGGGTGGTATGGCGCATGAGGATCGTAAGGCAGGTCCCAGCGAGGCTCAGGCGCGTGCGAATAAGCCTCGGCCCCGCTTGGCAAGTAGCTCTGCGGCGCAGAGGATTCGTAGTAGTGCATCTCCTCTGCATGCATGTTCTGCTGCGCACTCGAGTGGCTAATTGGATGAAACTCTGGAGCCGACGGGTCGTACCCGTAATGGGTTAGATGCTGCGCTTCCTCGTCATACGGTAAGGACGGGGGAGGATGTGAAGGAGGTGGGGGATGTTGAAATGACCCATTGGACCAGTTGGCCTGCACTGATGCAGCCTTTACATCTGCGCTTGAGTCTGTCGGAGTTGGTTGGTATGGGTCGAAGGACGGAGCTGCGGCATTGAGCTGCGTTTCGTTATGGGCTGGCCGAGTCAAAGTCGATGGACCTGCCACAGCATTCTCTCCGTAAAGCGCAGCTCCATCAGTATCGTGCGCATCGTTCGATGTGACTGCATTCGCGGGTGAGCTAAGTGGTGGTGTGCCTGTGAGAACGAAATCATCAGTTTCGTAGGCTAGGAGTTGTCGGCCGCGGATCGGAGGCTTAGGCCGGTCGGTGGGTGCAGAGACTTCATTTGCACTCGTGTTTCCGGCCGATGAAGCGCGAGCATCCATCTCTTTGCGCTCTGCACTGGTTTCGATTGTTGGTTCAGCACTACCATAGTCCAAATCCACCACGTCGGTTGGTGGGGGTGGAGCTTGTCGAGGCATAGTGGAATTGAGCCAGAGCTGACGGGTGTTTAACGTATCGAGAATGTGTGAGCCATTTGCGCAGTCTCAGCGGTGAAGGTGGTAGCAAGTAAAGCCTGTGGCTGTGTCGTGGCCAGTGTATATGATCAATGGTGTGACATCTGTGACCTTGTGATAGAGAGAGAGGAAAAGAGGGACGTAAGATTCAAACGTTATGGTTGTCTTTGGTGTTTCTTCTTCAACATCACGCATGTCACATCAGCCTGCATGAATGCGATTTGCGATTTTCTCAAAATGTTAAATTGAGTGCCTGCGCCTCTCAACCTCGAACGTTGCTTTGTATTGATGACTACTCTTGCTCTCTCTCTCTCTCTCTCTCTCTCTCTCTCTCTCTCTCTCTCTCTCTCTCTCTCTCTCTCTATATATATATATATATACATCTCTAACTTGTTGACATAAGCAAACAACGAGTCTACACAGACCTGAGAGTACGGAAAGAAAATATGATCATCGCGAGTGAATCGAAGCCAGCTCAGGTATTGCGAATCCTCTCGCGCTCAATGATACTCTTTTGATGCACATCCCTGCTGACCCTCCAGTAGTACTCGAGCACATCGTTCTGCCCAAGCAGCGTCAAAAACTCCTCGTCGTGCGTAATCACGATCAGCTGCAGCTGACTGTTTTCCGCTCGCTCCTTGATCAGATCCGCCAAGCTCCTCGCCAACGCCTCGATGTTGTCCTTGTCCAAGTTCGTCGTTGGCTCATCCAGCGCCAGGATGCCGCAATTGCTACCGAACGACTCCGCCAATGCCAATCGGATAATGATCGAGGCCAGCACCTTCTGACCCGCCGAGCAACGGCCACGCATGTCCATCTCGACCGTATCCTTGACCATGCATACTCGGTAGTTGTACGACCTGTTGCCTCTGGCGCCCTCATTATCCGACTTGATCAGGATCGTGTCGATATCCGTGCCTTGATACGTCTTTTGCCAGAGGTAGCGGATAATGTCGTTGATCTCCTCCATCTTGATTGCATGGTAGCGCATGATAGCATTCTCTAGGGCCTTTGCATACTTCTCCAGATCGTTGTTGGCCATCTCTGAAGTCTTGACTTCGATGAGCTTGCGCTTGTAATTGGCGTGGACGCCCTTGAACTCTTCGCGCAGCTCTGCCTCTCGACCCTTGATCTGGGATCGTAGCGAAGCAAGCTCTCCACTCAGATGCGAGGCTTCTCCATTGAGCCGGTTCTCTTCTTCTTTGGCCTCTGTGTACTTGTCGGCAAAGTGCTTGCGGCTGCGCTGTGCTTGTTCGAGGTCTAGCGAGTTGATTTCCGCCTCAATCTGTTCCACATCCTTGGCGAGCTGTCGGTAACGGATATTGTCGAGGATGTTGCGCTCGGTGGCCTGCGATTGGTTGACCTCTTTCAATAGCTCGGCGGTCTTATCGTTCAGCTCCTTGATATCGCGATGAATGCCCTGGATCTTGTCCGTGAGCTCGACAATGGCTTCTTCACATTCGTCCAGACGCTGGGCGCCACGTTGCTGGATGTAGGCATTGACTGCGGCGTTGAGCTCGCGAATCTGCTTGGCCCAGCCTTCGAGCTTGTCTGCTCGTGATTTGAGCTTGTTTTCGCCTTCGCTTGCTTCGGCTTTGAACGACTCGAGCTCGTCCTTGGCCCGACGAATGGGGCTGTTTGCGCTTTCGATTTCGGCGTCGAGAACCTTAATGCGCTTCTGCTGCTCTTCGAGCTCAGCGTTCATGTCATTCAATTGCTCCTCAATGGATGCCTTTTTGGCGTACTCCTGTCTCTTCGTGATGACTGCTACTTCGGCACGATGTGCGTCCCTTTCGAGACTGTTGATGAGCGTGCGCTTGGTTTCGCGGTCCTGTTGCAACACATTGAGCTCACGCTTGAGCACCTTGATGGAAGCTGCAAGTTGGTCAATTTCAGCTTGCACCTGCTCGCCAGTCTGGGTCGAGCCTGTGGACGAGAGATCGCTCTGCAAATTTTGCACCTCGCTGTCGAGGTCGTTGGCTTCCGATAGTAGTCGAGCGATGTCACTGCCGACGCGGCGAAGTGCCTGCAGCTCTTTGAGCTCGGCTTGCATCTTGGAAAGTTCAGCTGCGGATACTTCAGCTGCCTCAGCTGCTACCTTGAGCTCGGTCTCCTTGGTGGTGATGGTCTTTTGCAGATCCACAATCTCGACGTCTTGAATAGCTTTGCGTTGAGCCTCTTTGGCGAGCGCAGTCTGACACTCGGCACTGCGCTCTGTCCAGGCCTCGACGTCGGCCTTCAGACCCTTTTTCTTTTCCGCAGTGTTGCTGGATTTGAGGGTACTGGTGACGTGCTTCTCGATGGCTTCGTATTCAGCCGGGCTGACACCTCGGTTGCATGCAAAGCAGTGGCCTTTGCCCTTGGCTTCGCGCAAGACTCGACGCAAAAAGGAATCGAGCGAGTCGATAGATGCGTATTCATCTTTGGCAGCTGCGATCTCCTCTCCACAGATCTTGACTGCCTCTTCCGCATTGTCAAAATCAGGCGACAGGATGGCCTGGACAGCCTGCTGCAGCTCGGCGGCTGCTTCCTGCTTAGACTTGAGCTGCTTGCGAGCAAACGAGATTGCAGACTCGACCTGCTGCAAATCTCTGTTCTTATCTGCATTCGTCGACTCGACCTCTTCGAGTCGCTTCTCGTGTTTCGACAGCGTTCGCGCCACCTCATTCTCTACATCCTTGATCTGCATGTCCGGGCGTACGCGTTCAGACAACGACGCCTTGTGACGATCGAACAGCTCCTGTGCGCTGTTCTTGCGCTGAGTCGCCTGCTGCATCTTCAAGCCGAGAGAAGCGCGCAGCTCGGCGTGGCGATTCAACAAATTGATCTCGGACGTGCGCTCTTCTCGCAGGTCGTCCTTCTCCCTGATCTCAGCATTCTTCTTGCGGATCTGCTCGTCGTACTGGGCCTCCTCGAACTCCTTTTGCGCTGTTGCCACTTTCGCGGAGAGGCCGTCTCGCTCGCGTTCTGCGGCCTCAATATCAGAGCTGTTGAGGGCATAGCTATCAAGTTCGTCCTGTGCCCGCTTTACCTTCTCTCGAAGCTTGCGGATTGAGTCGGTGAGCTGCTCGCGAGCATTCTGCTTGGCCCTCAGCTCGGCTCGCAGGTTCTGCCATGCAGTTGTTAGGTCGTCGTCTTTCTTGGAGTTCGTCTCTCGCAAACGAGCGAGCTCATCGTCGAGCTTACGCACCTCTTCCTTGACTCTGTCCTCGAATTCTCGAATCTGTGCATCACTGAGTCCGTCACCACCAAAGCCTTTGATACCAAGCTCGTTGCCGATCTGTTTGATGCTCGCTTCACGCTTCTCTTTTGCTTGCTGATGTGCTCGTTTCTCAGCTTCGAGTCCACCTTTTTCCGACAACTTTTTGCGATGGCGCTGTTCGAACGTCTCCAGTTCGTCCTCCTTCTCGGCTATACGCTTCTTCAGAGCATGGACCTTGTCTGTATTTTGTTGAAGGTGCTTCTGGAAGCTCTGTTTGCGCTTCTGCAGTTCCTCATCGGTGTCTTTGATGGGAGTCATAGTGGCTTTGAGCGCTTCCATGCTGTCTTTGTGAAGTCTCTCCTTCTCTTCGAGCGTTTCCGCTCGGCTAACGATCTCGCGGAAACGAGTGGCTTCATCGTAAAACTTGGAGTTCTGGACGGTCTTGACGCGGATCTCTTCGTTGAGATCTTCGAGCTTTGCTTCTTTCTGAGCAAGGTCGGCCTGAAGATGCGTGAGCTTGGTCTTGATGGTGTCGGCGCGATCTTTGTCTACTTTGAGTCCTTCCAGCGACACCTTGTCAACCTTCAGCTGGTTGGTGCGGTCTTTGCGCAGGGTCTTGATGTTGTCCAGTGCCTTGGTGTATCGTGTCGCTTCGAAGATGTCGTCGAATTTCTTCTTGAGACTCGCAGGTTCGGCTAGCGGCCAATTGCTGTCTTCCTGATGACAAAATATGACGTTCTCGAGGATGGACTTGGACACTCCGAGCAGCCTAGGGATCTCTTCATCGAGCTCGGAGCACTTTGTGGAAAGTGTTCCTCGCTTTCCAGATTTGGCATCGTCGTCGGCGATCTGGAGGAGGCCCTCAAGAGTCTTCATGGTGAGACCACCTCCTTTCTTGCGGGATACTTGAAGATTGCGCACGCAGTTCATGCGGACCTTGTTGGCAGCATAGAATCGTAATCGGACCTGGGCTTTGACTTCATTCGAGGTAGCCATCTGCGGGTCATGCACGAACGCACCACCCTTGGTGTTGGGAGGAAGATCGCCTGTGGTAGCATATTTGAGGCATTCGATGATGGTGGTTTTGCCGCTACCATTGTAGCCAACGATGACCGTCAGGGGTTGGAAGAATTGGATGATGTTGATAGACTTGTCGTCAAACGATCGGACGCCACGAATGGCGAGCTTGTCGAGGGACGCCATGATTGCCTCGGACGAGTGCCGTCCCGCTCAGCACCAGCGACAATGCCGAACGATGTGGTCGCCACTATGGGACGCTTCTCAAAATTATGCTGTTCGATGAGGTGAAAGTGGTGATGTCGTGCTGAGTTAGGAAGAAGTGAACTGAGCCAGAAAGCGCTCTCCTGCTGCGCAGTCGAGATGACACGCTGCTGAGTTGTCCAAAAAGTGTTGATCTCCACTTTTTTTGGCCAAAGCTAGCAAGCCTGCATGCAGCTCTCTCAGATCCAGGGTCTGCGCTTGGCCGATTTCGACGCGTTCAAAGCAGCAGAGCCGAACTGGGCGGTGCATTCATCGGCTGTCATCCGAAATCCGACACTCGACACTGCTTCTATGCAACACTTCACATGCACTCGACATCGGCTCTTCCGACAACAGTACTACACACACCTCTTCCCAACAAGTCTAATCTCAGCAGAGCTACTGCAGAGCGTCGGCCAAATCGTCGAGAGACTCAGCATCACTGAGCTGTAGCTCTCACGATGGCCTTCACTTGCGACCCAAAAGATCCTCGATCGCCAGAATGGCTCAAATGCATCTGCCGCAACCTCAAATGGGTCCCCTTCTTCTTCATCCTTGGCCTCATTCTATACGCCTATCTAACGGTGACGATCTCGCTCGCTCTGCGGTATCGTCTTGCTCGCAAAGGTGAATGGATCTCGGCTTCCTTCGAGGTACTGCTCTGTTCGGCGCTAGCCGGGGGCGCGATATGGGGCTTCATCGTAGCCGTATTCAAGGACCCGGGCTCGCCCATCGGGCGTCGTGGCGGGGACAGGGAGAGCTGGGGCGGGCCTGAACCGGAAGGTGAGGAAGGTGAATCACTCATGCGAGGCCAGGAGAATGAATCTGCTCGGGCGCCTTTGTTCAACGCTACTATTCCGGGTCAGCCGCAATACCCTGCACGCTCTGGTAGAGAGCAGCTAAACGATCTTCAGTCTCTGCGAACACACGCATCTGCCTCAAGCAGCTCCGTCGAGCGTCGCTCCAACATCTGGGTCAAATCCTCAGGCGAGTCTCGCTGGTGTGCAAAGTGCGACGCCCCCAAGCCCGATCGAACCCATCACTGCTCCACCTGTGGACGCTGCATCCTCCGCATGGACCACCACTGTCCTTGGCTCGCCAATCGCTGCGTCGGCCTACGCAACCACAAAGCCTTTTTCTTGTTCATCTCGTATACAGCACTTTTCTGCGTCTACTGTTGTCAAGAGACAGCAAGAGCGTTGCTAAGATATGTCGAGTACGAGAACAATGGATTCGAGTCCAGCCCGATTGGGTGGGCGGTGGTGCTGTTTCTGGGCTTCATCTTTGGCGCAAGTCTGGTGCCTTTTGCCGGCTATCATGCGTATCTAATCTGCAAGAACAGGACGACGATTGAGAACATGGAGGGATCGGGGAGGGTGAGGTTGAGGGTGAAGAGGGACGAGAGGAGACCGAGAGTGGAGGACAGGTTGAGGGGGATGATGAGGAGGTCGATGGACGGGCCGAGTGGCCAAGAGGAAAGAAGTCGAAGAGATGAGGGTGTGTGGAGATCAGACGAGCATCTCACACGAGAAGAACGCAGGGCTCTCAAGAAGGCAAGCAAGCTGAATGTGTACAATGTGGGTGCATCGTCCAACTGGCGTCAAGTCATGGGTGACAAGTGGTACCTCTGGTTTGTGCCCATCGGCGAACCGAACAGCGATGGGTTGAGCTTCCTGGTGCAAACACGCACTCTGCAGCAACTCGAAGAGATCACCGCATCCATTCGCGTGCGCGACCAACAGCGCCCGCACCAACCCCATCCCTACAGAGAAGACGGGGCGGACGAGGACGAGGATGAGGATGAGGATGACTCGGTATATGGAGGAGCCGATCGACCTGCAACAAGGTTCGGATACGCCGAAGATGGGTCACACGGAGGATCGCAGATACCACGCGAGACACGCATGGATAGGAAGAGCGGCCAGACGTTCAAGGGCGCACATGGTGAGATGGAGTGGGGTGAGGCACCCAAAAAGTCGTTCGTGCTCTTTGGGGTCGATGATGATGACGAATAGGATAGCTTCGATGCTGCATGGACGATGTCATATCATAATCAAAAAGACAGTTCAAAAAGGGTGTGATCGCAAAACCATGAGTCGTGGGTGAATAATGATACGGATGTTAGTGCAATGAGCTGCGGGTTGTGCATGGCCTCAGTTGTCGTCTGCTTCTTCATCGCTGCTGTCATCCTCTAGCTCATCCAGCTCTTCATCCTCCTCCTCATCTTCTGTCTCGCTCTCGCTTTCCTCTCCACCCGACTTTGTACCGTTGCTCTCTTCTTGGGCGTTGTGCCCTCTCTGTTCCGCCTCCTTCATCCGCCAAACCTTCCTGAGCGCCCTCCTCATCTTTTTGGTCCTCCTTACCATCTCTACCTCCAACAGCCTCTCCACCACCTCCAGATGCGCCTGGATCCCATACCCTAATTCCCACGCTTTGACGCTCGCATCTGCATCCGTCGCCGTTGGGTGCGCCTTGAGGTGCACCAGCATGTCCATAGCCGGACCAGGGGTTTGAGGCGTAGCGATGCCGACGAGGTCGTTGGCATGGTGGATGACGCGAGGATAGACGGAGTTGTAGCAAAGACCAAGAGGATCGGATGCGTTGCGTGAAGTGGGATGCCCGAGGAATTGGTGCATCGTATAGCTTTCTCCGGCTTTCAGAGGTGGTTTCGAAGAGGTGCAGGAAGCGGGTGTGCCAGGTTGGACCACGTGCTTGCGGTAGATACTTCGCAAGTCT
Organism: Pseudozyma thailandica; assembly: GCA_023212835.1. NCBI lineage: Eukaryota > Fungi > Basidiomycota > Ustilaginomycetes > Ustilaginales > Ustilaginaceae > Pseudozyma > Pseudozyma thailandica. The sequence continues at coordinate 998,763 of JALCCH010000002.1, forward strand.
GTCTGAAGCTCCTGGCGTTCCCTACTGTTAGCAGCATGCGAGTCGGTACCGTTGGTGCCGTTGTGGGATCGTCGCAATGATCCATCAACTTGAGCTGCCTGGTCGGACGACATGAAATCAGTAAACGCCGCCCACCTTCGCGCGGGCTCAAGCCGTCGCCATTCGTGCAAGTCAATCTGATTCGACAGGATCAAATTCTGCTCGACAAAGTCAGCATATGCTGCGATCTGCTCGTCCGACATGTGCAGGGCGTCCAACTCGGCAGGATGAATCTCCTCCACAGCTTCTGGTTGTTCCGAATGACGCTTCTTGCGTGCGTCCAGTGCGGCTAGCCATGGCTCAAGAAGTGGAGCGCACGATATGCCTCCCGAGCTTGAGGTCGCGGGCAGGTTCTCCACTCGGTCTTGACCATCCAGACCATACCGCATCTTGATAACCACCAGAAGTGCTGCCATGAGGACAAACTCTTTCGGTACGCGTTGAAGATGTTCCGTTCCTCTGAGCATAGTGTGTTGATCCTCTTTGGCCGCTTCGTTAGCTTCCTGGGCTGCTTCCTGGCGTGATTTGGATGGCTTCGGATCCTTCGCTTGCCTTTCGCGGGGCAGCAATTCCGGGCCAACGCCCCTTCCAACCATGTCCAAGACTCTCTTTGTCGCAACATAGAACGTCGGAGGAAGCAACATGCCCTCTGTCAGCCTTGCAAGCTGACCCGAAACGTTACCTTCTCCAAAATCGATGCCGTAAGTGCGATGAAGCAGATTAGCTACGCCGAGAGTATGAAGGTGAAGGGCGGTAATGGTTGGCACAGTGTCGGTATCCAGTTGATGGTAGTGCACGTTATCCTTGTTCAGGAAGCGAGTGAGCTGCAAAGGGAGCTGATGGACTACGTTGAGGTAGGGCAGCTTGAAAGATGAGATCAAGCGAACCAGGTCTGCCCAAAACACGGGGATCTTGAGCAAATGTAGCGAGAGGTAGATGATCGAGATCGTGGTGGGGACGATGACTAGGTGGAGAATCTCGGACTGCGATTGTGCGACAGAATATTTGGTGGCCCAGGATGGAATGTGACGCCTCTTGCGTTTCTTTGGGGTTTGCTGAGAAGAAGCGTCGAGATTTGTCGCTTGGGTTGCATTGCTGTTGCCAGAATCATCGCTGCCGTGCCCGGTCTGCGATCGTCGCTGCTGGCGTCGCTCTTCTGCAAAGACAGGATCCAGGGAAGCGAGTTCGTACTCGGGGTCTGCGATGGACTCGGGCTCGCTTGAACGTTCAGACCTGCTCCTGCGGTGCTGTTCATCTTGACCGACAATCCAGTCGATACACTCCATAGCTGCAGCTGGGTCGTCGGAATCACCTTCTTCGTCGTCATCACGCGCAGTCGCTCCCCGCCTTGCATGGACCTGTTGTTCTTTACGCTCAAGATGATGGTGGTAGCTGTTGAAGAGCATCCTTCGCCTGTGATGACGAATGTCAGCTTCCGGATCATACGTCGCGTGATTGGGAAAGAGCTCGGCAGCACGTTCCTGTGATAGACCGTTACGTGTATGCCAGTCAAAAGTGGCGGCGATGAGGGGCTCCGGCGGGTAGTGACCGACGGGAATTAAAGAGACGAACATGGCCCAAAGGTCGCGAGCTACTGCTTCGGCCTCTGATGGTAATTTGTCACCCCAGAGCTCGCGCAGCTTGCGAAGTTGAAGTCGAAGGATGAGCTGTAGACACTGCAGCAGTGCAAAACGACCTTCGAACGCACCGTGCAAACCCACACCTGTACGCCAGATACTTCGAATACCACGTCTCGATGCTCTTGCAGTGGTCTCAAACTCGGAATCAAGACCACTCTCTTCTGCCGCTGAGGAGGCTGCGTAGCTGCGTCTCGATCGTGCTGGTTGTTCGAAGAAGCTATCGGCTCGTATCGAGTACGGGAGCTCAGTGTCGTCCTGACTATCTGACACAAGCTCATCGTCGTCAGAGCGAGCAGATCTCAGGCTACGCGTTCTTGATCTCTGTCGTATCCGGCTGCGTCCTTCCTCGAGTTCGTCTTCTTCGCTGTCCTCTGGCTCGACATCTGTTTCGGGCTGAGAATGATATGGCGTGTGCTGACTCTTGAGCGTGCGTACTTTGTGAACATTGGTGGTTCTGCGCTTCCTCGCGACACCATCTCCGAGGAACTCGTCATCTTCAGCTTGCTCTATACGGAAGTGCTGTTGAACGTGACCACGCTTGCAGATGAGCTGACCAGCGCGTAGGCGCATCTTTCGCGTGCCACATTCTGGGCATTGTGGACGTTGTGACTTCTGAGAAGCTTCCTGATGAGGAGCCATAGAGGTTGAAGGCTGACTGGATAGAAGTTCGTCAAAGTCAGAGGAGCGTGATGGGATAGGTTGGGAGTAGGAGTTGCCATAGTGGCTATAGTTGGCGTTGTAGGGCAGCATTGCTGCAGACGTGGCCTGGCGTGGCTATATGTACCGAGAGTGCCGTCTGGGTAGCATTGCGCAATCTGCAGCTGTGCGCTGAAGGCGACCTAGAGCCTTGTCGGGGAGGTGCGATGGTGAACACCGCTAAGCTGCCGTTCGTGTAAGGACCGAAGATGGAGCGAAATGAAGTCAAACTTATCTTAAGGGTCCAACTCCATCTCGGAAGTCGGCGTTGTCGAACTCGGAGTTCTTGCTTGATCTAACACAGTGAGCAATTTTTCTGAAATTGTTAGAGCGTGGAGGATATCGAATCAGCAACGGCGTGAAAAGGCTTTGGATTCGAGCTCAGCTAGCCTCGCGTAAACTGCTGAGAACGCCAAAATGCATACAATCACAAGCATGGTTGCCAGGAACCAGTTGAACATCGTCGTGGGCTCGTGTACTGTAGACGTTTTGCGCTTCCCTGCATCGATAGCTATCAAGCTAGGGCTTGCTCATTACATGACCGCAACTTGTCGCTTGAGGACTGCTCCCCGTACGTCGGTCGAAGATTTGGCGACGTGTGAAGACCTGTGCGTCTCAACAATGTGCTTGAGGCAGCCAAGCGCTGCGTCGACGGCAGTCAACAAATCGCACCGGAAAGCGTCAACAGCGTCGACCCAGAGCCAAAGTTGATGAGCGGTTCAAGTCACAGACGGGTCGGAATTCCAATCGTGTATAAACGGGGCGGGGCTGAGGGGTTTGACATGCCTACTACAGTATACATACAGTACTCAGCTGCACTTCAGCTGCTCACTCTGTTTGATACGTTCTTGGTCCATCCGAAGAATCGGCCCTTCTCAATCAAAGGATCTGCAAAGCGTCTCGCACCACCTCACACATCGGCCTGGTCTGGTCAGAAGAAAGAAGCTTTTGGCCATTGTTGTGTGTGCTCTAGCCTGAGCAAGCTAAGCAAGCTTGGACCGATGGGAGGCGTGTACTGTACTGTACCTGGCAAGGGACGGGGGCAAAGCACTCAGCCAGGTCTGAATAATGGGCAGCTTAGCGCGGTTGCAAACGACCTGGTTGCTGCAAAGCTGCACAAATCGACTCGCTTGTGACGTCTCTGCATCAATGGTTTCCTCTGTTTTTTTCCCCTTCTGGAAGGCATTTGCATTGGACACACACACATACACTCCGCCGCCGCTTTCAGCCAATCCCAAACAATTCTCCTTCGCCGCTGCTAAAAGTCAAACCGTCGCAGAGTTTCCCCTTTGGCAGAATTGTGTGGTTTATTTTCTCCTAATATTTCCCCACAAACGAGCACAAGAGGATCAGCAGGCGGCAGCCGCACTCTCCGCCGCTCTCGCTCTCGCTCCCTCTCTCTTGGCTGCGATTCTTCCGTCGAATTTCCAAAGCAGCAGCAGACAAAAGTGCGATTCCGGCGAGAGGTCGCAGCGTCAACTCGAGCTGATCTGCAGTATCCGCCGCGCAGGACATCGTTGTGTACTGTACTGTATCGAGCGAGCTATTCTAGGCTGATTTTGGAGCCTGCCATCCGCATGCTTGCCTACACCATCTTTGATCGCCTTCTCTCCTTTCTTTGCTCTACATCATCCTCTTAGCCCTACCCATCACCAATCGTCGACTTTGCTCCTATTTGTGACCTTGCTGGAGCGATTCGCAGGTCCATTCTATTCCTCTTCGTTGAAAGCTTGCTTCGTTCCCACACATCGGCAGTTCGTCCGGATTTCTTCACATCAGCTCGACACCTACTTTGCCGCATCACCTCTATACCATACTATCCTCTGTCTCTCTTTAAAGCTCACAGTATCGCCATGAAGCACCACCTTGCCGCTGTGTTGGCATTCTCTGCCGCAGCAATCCTCGCTGTCAATCCTGCTCAGGCACAAATCATGTCGCTCGACCTTGGCGGTGGAGCCACCTCGACTCCTGGACAGTCCATCGCCCCAGCTGCCTCTTCTACGCCTCCTCCCTCCAGCTCTGCTGCTGCTTCTACTTCCGTCGCTTCCTCCGCTCCGTTGGCATCTGGCGGACCTACTCCAGCCATCACCGCAGCATCCGGTACCGACGCACCAGCAACAAGCACCATCGCCTCGGACCCCGTTTCATCCCCCGCCTACGCTGCCGGCACTGTCACATACATCCCCGACCCTCTTCCTACATCGAAATCCTCCATCGATGTCACCTCGCTCCCCTCCTCTGTTCCTGCCATCGCCTCGAGCGCTTCGTCCAACTTTACCCTGCCTTCGGCCACCGCAACTGGCGTCTTCCCCACCATCCCCGTCCTGCAATCCAACCCGTACCAGATCGTCTTTGCCGACACCTCGGGTCTGCCCACCTACAAGTGGAACCTCGCCCAAAACTCATCGTCCGACGAAGTCAAGACTGCGCTTTGTGCGTCTCAAATGCAGTTCTGTCAGACTGCGGGATGCAACGATACCGAGGCGACGCTGACGAATTTCTGCGAGATCCAATACATGGGAGTGGCGTGCTCGTGCTCCAAGGGTGCGAGCCGGTTGGAGCAGTACCAGTGGCCGGTGATGCTGGCGGATTGTCAGGGTCGCAACACGGCGTGCAGGGATGCGTGTATCAAGCCCAACCAAGGGGTGGAGGATCAGAACAAGTGTCTTGCGGTGTGTGCGGACAACTATGGAAGTACGTGTGGTAAGCCGGGACAGTATGCGGCGAATTATGCGGTGGGCAAGAAGGGGGAGAAGCCGAGTTATACGATTGTCCAGGGTGGGACGGCGCAGAATAGTGCAGGTGCGGTGGAAGTGGGTAGGGTTAGCGTGGTCGTCGTGGCTGCGCTGGTGTCGGTCGTCGTGGTGGGATGGTAAGCAGGTGGCGAGGGGATCACGGACACGCCACTTTGTCCGGTTAGGCTTCATCAAGATGTTGGAGCTCTACGAGTTTCCTGCTTGGGCCCTTTCCGCGCCGTCGCATCGTGCCGATGGGCCCAGCAGACCCCACACACTCCTTTCTTTTTTTTTGGGCATGTTGTTTGCCTTGAGACACATTCTTTTGCTCTTTCTAATGCTCTGCGCGTTGAGCCTTTTCTTGTCTTGTTTGTCGACTTTGGTTTGGTCGGATTTGGAATACACTATTATACAGGACTTTGGGACCTACTGAGTCGGTGGATGTGGATGAGAGGTTGAGTGAATGGTTTGGTGAGATGATGGGGAATTCTACTCGACGATGAGGGTGGGATTTGGCAAGTTGCCGATCCTATGCACTGTGGCTGTGCCACTAGCATCCGAGTAGAGGACCAACCAGTTGACGATTGGTTCCTCTCGTCCACCTATCGAGTTGAGGATATCCTGACTCAACACGCCTCCCAATACACTGGCTACTGGAGCCAGAGCTACGCCTTGGCCGGCGGTGGCGACGATGCGTTCGAAACACGCTTGCGCCTCTCCCTCCCCTCCCGCCCGCGCAACGATCAGTTCGGGCTTGAGTCCCTTTTCCTGAACCAGAGCCATGGTTCTCTCCTTCACCGCCGCAGCAGAGATGGTGGTGCTTTCGCCATCGTGTCCCAACTTGGTCTTCAAATCGGTATAGGCCAACCAGACAAAGTAGTCCAGAGGCATCCTCAAACGTCTTTCTTCGGGTCGGGTGATGTTGGGCCATGTGTGCGCGAGAGAAGCAGAGAGCGGAACAAAGGTTTGACGCTGTTTGATGCGGATCTTTTCCGCAGCCACAGCCGACGAGGAGGAGGTACCGGCAGGTGCCGGGGCGGGGGCGGCAGCTTTTTCGATGAAATACTCGTGCATGATTTGGTCGGCAAAGATGAGGCCTCCAAACCCAAACGTTGCGGAGAGGAAGAATTTGATACCGACTTTGCGCGTGAGGTTGTTGAGTGTGATCAGTTGGGTTTGCAAACCGGAGCTGGCCGTATCGGAAGTCGTGCTGGGTGGGAGCGGGGTGGCTACGACCATGACGTCGACAGAGTTCTCCTTGAGCCACGCTTCAGCTTCCTCTTCGCCCTTAAGCACAGTCTCGTATGCATGCTGGTCGCTGATGCCGTGCACCTTGACGAGCGGGTTGAGTGCGCGCACCCGATCCAACGGAGCCTGGTTGCATTTGGGCTGTCCAACATCGTCATCGCGGAAGAAGAAACCCGAGATGAGGTCCTTCGCAGCGTCCACATTCGATGGATCGAGGACAGTGATGCTTCCTATACCGGAGAGGACGACGTTCTTGATGATCTCGGTAGCCACACCGTCCCAGCCTACAATCAGGACGTGGGCGTTGCGCATCTTGGTCTGTGCGGACAATCCCCACAGACGGATCTGACGATCGTACAGAGCAGCCTCGTCCTCCGTGACGGCACCGCCGACAGTGGCGGCGTCGACCACGCTGTTTTCTGCCATCTTTGTTATGGGCCGAGTCGGATGAAAGAAGTGATGGTGGTGATGATGGGGAGAGGGAAGCAAGAAAGAAGGGAAGTAAGTGGGCTGTGCGGATCTCCGATGGTGTTGCACAAGAAGAAATGCGGAAATGTTAACGACTGCGCTCGCTTTCCTCCACACGCCAAAAGTTGGGCTCACACACGACTTCATTTCTTCAGGTCGCGAAAAACAAAGGCCACGGCGAAATAAAAGGCTCAAAAAGAAGGCTCAGAAATCATGCTTCAGCTTCACAAGACTCAGAACGTGCTCGTATACAGCCTAGTACACAGCATTGATGACGAACAACCCATGAGATTGAGCCAAGACAGCATGCTTTCTACGACAATACGAATCAAAGATTGCCCAACGCTGTCTCCAGCTTCTCCAAGAACAAATCCGCGTGCTTTTGCTCAAACACCAGCATCGGCCTCAAACGCACCGCCCTGTCACCACATCCACCCATATGAACACCCTGCTTCCTCATCTCCATGATCAACTTGTCCCTCACCTCGGCAGTCTTTCCATCGAAAGCCAAGAAGGTACCCGCATTCTCACCCCTCAACGTCTCCACCTTGCCTCGTCCCGCGCCATTCTCGATCAGATCCGTGAGCTTTCCGTAGAGGTAGTTTCCCACCTGGTCCGTCTTCTCCACCAGGTTGTTCTCTTTGATAGTGCGGATGATCTGACGGGCCTGCATTGTGCGGGCGGGGTCGCCCATCCAGGTGTTGTAGTTACGGTACGGCATGGAAGGGCGAGTGTCGAGGTTGTGGTAGAATCCGGCGGCTTGCATCTTCTTGGAGAAGGTTACAAAGTCAGGAGGGGTGGTCAGGTTCCACTTTTCGTGTGCCCAGAGGGCTCCAGTAGCACCGACACCGGTCTGGACTTCGTCGACAATCATGAAGACGCCGTGCTTCTTGGTGACTTCGCGAAGACCTTGGAAGAAGGCGGGGGAGGCGTGGTTGTCACCGCCCTCTGCCTGGATTGGCTCGACAATGAGCGCTGCGACGGGCCCGTAGGAAGAGCCAGCTTTCTTGGAGCTAACGATAGCCTCCTCGACGGCAGCGAGAGCGACCTTCTCGGCCTCGGCGTTCTCGCGCGCATTCTGAGAGAAAGGGTACTTGACGTCAGGCCATGCTACCACAGGCCAGTTGAACGAAGGGATGTCGAGCTTGTGAATCGCCTTGGACCTAGTCGCCGAGAGGGACCCAAACAGTCTGCCGTGGAAGGCGGTGGTGAAGCTGAGAATCGTCAAATCGGGACTTCCGGGAGCCTGATTCTTCATGCAACTCTGCATCTCTTCGGGTGTGAACTGAGCCTGCTCTCCCCTCTCGCGCGCACGGTAGGCCATGAACGAGGCCTTGAAGGCGTTCTCGTTGGCGCAGGATCCACACATGGCTGTGAAGATGTTGTTGAGGCCTTTGGGTCGGACGGTACCGAGACCGGTCTCGACGAGCTCTTGCCAGTTGGTGGGAGGGAAAGAGCCGAGAGCGGCACGGTTCATTGTGGCCGTGATAAACTCGTCCGTCTTGGCGAGTGCGAGGAGGTCCGGGTTGTTGTAGCCGGTAGCGATGGAAGCGATCTGAGCAAAGACGTCGAGGAGGACATTGCCGTCCGCATCGACAATGTAGTTGCCATTCGATTTGGCATAGTCGACGACGAATCCGTGGGCGCGATTCTCCTGGAAAGTGCCGATGTTGTTGCTCAACTCCTTGGACTTGGGACCAGGAATGGCCGATGCGACGTGCGGTGCAGAAGGCTCGTTAGGGAAGATGGATGAAGAGACGGTGGCCAGCGATCGTCGGTATTGCTGAGGTTGCACTCGAGGCAGCGAGATGCGAGCACACCTTGTGGCGGTCGAGGAAGCTCTTGAAGCAATCATCTTGTGTCTATGTCGGTGCAATGAGATGACGTCGAGAAGGATAAGAATAGAAGGAAGGGCTGCGTGCTTTAAGTATGGTCAGCAGAGGTCAAGCTTATCGGTGAGGAAGAGGACCAAGGCTCGACGTCGGATGCGGGATGCTTGCAGCCGCTCAGCGTGGGGTAAATACTCGACTGTCGAATCAGAGTCGGTCATTTGATCAGACATGGTGATTGATGAGAAATTCCTGCATCGAAAAGCCACGCTCGTCTGCAGCCTTGAAGGTGAGCACTGATTGCAAGCACACAAGGTCATCAGGCTGCCCCGAAGGAGTTTCTTGACTGACATTGCAGCCTTGCGAAGGCGTAGGAATTCTAAACGACAAGCATCGGAATTGTGCCACGAGAACAAGATACAAGTAGGAGTATGCAAACAAAGTCAGCCAAGGCACAACTCTGAAGAAAATGGGATTCAGCCCATCGGAATTCTGAGGGCAATTTGGAAATATCGTGCTCTGGACGCCAGTTCTGGGCGCCAGGAAAGCTAGCGTCCAGGAAACGATAGAGTTGCTGGCCCACTGTGCATTTCTTCGGACATTTGACCGGTGTCTCTTTCTGGACCCTGTTTGGCTCTCTTTTTCGGAATTAGGCCTCCACGCTCTTTCCATCGATACACAACAAGGACACCCTCGTCCGCAAGATCAGACACCCCGATGATCGGACTGTGACCACGTCGACAATGATACTCGATGGTATTGGACCTTTGCCCACTTCTTATTCGGCAAAGCAGCCCACGTCTGTAGACTTAGCGTGTGGTTTAGACCTTGTCTTCGCAATCGTCGCAGTCATTGGATGGGTCGCCTGTCCCAGCGATATGACGACAGGGTAGGCTATGCTCGCCTGAGCCCTGAGTTGATGGCGGGCATGTGGAGAGCTGATACATTCCCGTCAAAGCTTTCCACGCTTTTACCAGCCACAATCAGCTTCCCCGCAACCTCGAACCCGGTTCACGAAGTAGTGCTGCATGGTGATCGGTGAAAGCTCAGCACGCGCGAAGGAGGCTTGACCCAGCTGTTCAATACCCACTTTCGGCTATCCACAATCATCTTTGTTGCTTGCGAGAAATTTGCGTCTATTCGTCCATCTATATGTGGAGCAGCTTGATCAGCTTGAGGATTTATACTTCGAATCCCATCTCAGGAGGCTCGAGGTCCAGCAACAGGTCCCCCAGATTCAGCGCGGCCATCGCGTCCTCTGTCAAGCTGTAGTTCTCGTCAACTTCTCCAATCAAATCCTCTTCCTCCTCCTCTTCCTCTTCCTCGTCTTCAGCCAGACCTTCTAGCTGAACAACCTCCTCCATCTTCACTTCTCCGTCACTGTGACCATCGCTGGCAATTTCCTTGCCGTCGCGCCTGGGTGTTGACTTCGTGAAGTATCTTCCCTGAGAGCTTGAGTTTACATCGCGCTGAAGGTGCTTCAGCGTCTCCAGCATAGACAAGAGATGAAGAAGCAGTGTGATCATGAACGTGTTGTAGCCGTAGACATTCGAGTAGCGTGGGCGCCGAGCAGAGCAGAAAAAGCGACAAGCCTTCCAGAGAGAATCTACCATCTTCTGCGCTGCTGACGCCGTGAGCTCGCCTTCTTCGCCGTCTTCCGATGCGTCTTCGCCAGCGTCGCTTTCCTCCTCGAGCCTGATGATCCCGTTCTGCGGATGAGCTTGCATCGAGACGGCTGTTGAGGAGGACAAGGTAGGAGAAGGCTGCGACATGTGCGAGCATGCATCAGATTGGTCATCTGCAACGTTGTTGGCTACTTCGACGTTGAGCTTCAAAGACATGGGAGTCCGAGAGCGGCTACGGCGATCCGAATCAATTTCCGTTGATGCCCTTCTTTTTAGCCCACTGCTGGATGTAGACGTGCCAGCGGACGCGACGTTCATAATCGTGGCTAGAGGCAGTCTACTCTCTATTGGCCGTGGTGAGGCTTCCCGCTGCCTTGGCGGAGGATCAGACGACTTGAATCTGGCTGTCTGGTCACTACCGGCACTATCGTAACCCTCGTCGTCGCTCGAGTCAAGCTCGTAGGGCGCGCTGGCGCTTCCGTCCCCAACCATGCATTTCAGGGACGCTCCTACCGCTCCTTGATCCCCTCTGGTTGGAGTCGCAGGCGCCGAAATCTGCGCACCAAGCTGTTCACGTGCTCGCAGAGAAGCCGAAGCTAGACTGGCGCTGGTCAGCATGCTGGGAGGAGGAGGCTCGATAGTGGGTATGGACTCTGTGTCCATCTTCCGCGTCTCGCCGTCGGTTGGCTCCTTAGGGTTCTGATTCGAAGCACGACGAGACACGGCTGCCTCTGAAATTTGACAGAGCTTCCTGCGCAACCGTGTACAGGCCGAACGCACGTCGTCGAGCACCATATTGTCACGATCGGCACGAGTCTTTTTAGCCACCTTTGCCCAGGGCAAGCGACCTGTGAGCATGTGCACCTCCGACACCAGACGTGGCTTGCTAGCTGACAGCTTGGGGGCGTTGGGATCGTCAGGTCGATGGTCGGTACCGGGATGGTACTGTGCAGCCTTGCGAGAGATCACACGCATGTATCGAGTGAAGTCTTGAAAAAGCAGCGCGTAGCCTTCGCCCTCCTGCACAATATCCATCTCGTCGCTCGTTGAAGGATCCGAGAAGATCGACTGAAGAAAGTGGCGATTGGTTGAGCCAATTCTATCAAGCACTTCAGGGAACGTGTAATCCTTGAAGTCCATAGCACCGTTGCGCGTGTTCGGGTTGACGTGGCCATCGACATGGCCCTCCGGGTTTCTGTTACTTTCTGAAGCTACAGTCGGAGCTGAGTTTTGAGTTGGACCTAGAGCTGTGCCCACGGTTGCATGTGCTAAGCTTATCCCTGAAGATGGAGTTGTTGACTGATGCTCGAAAAGACTGCTAGTCTCACTGCCAAACTCGGAGGACACGCCATCAACATCAAGATCGTCTTCTTCGGTGTCATCTTCAAGCCCAGTCTCAGGGTTCGTGTTCTTGTCGAGAGACGGCGTATCCGTGTCGTTCCAGCTGACCGCGCGATAGAGGTAGCCAAGAACTCTGTTGCTGGAATAAACGAGCTTGCCTGGTCTATCCTCCCCCTGTGCAAGAAAGTCAGGTACGATGGGATCTTCCAGGCGGGGAAGCTGATCTTTACTGACCGCAACGCCAGTCTTCTTAAAATCCGTGGCTTTGGAATGCAGCTTTGCGAGGTCTTTACAACGCCAATCGGCTGATCCATCATCGCTTGCATCAGCAATGCGCAGATGAAGATGCGAAACAAGTCCGATAAAGTCATTCAGCATGAACTCAGCAAAAAAGTCTGCCAGGTCATGTGGATGGCAGGCGTAGGGCAGCGTGCCGGGGACTGTTTTGGCATGGAAGATAGTCTTTGGCTGCGGAGAGACAGGAAAAAGTCGCGAATCATCGTAAAGAGAGTACAAGTCACCATCGAGATCACCGCCACCCAATCGACGCGGCAGAGGCTCGGTGGAGCTTTTTGTACTGAAAACGATGACATTTCGTAGTTGCAGCAGGGCATGACCGGGAGGTGGCTTGACACATGTCACCATCGTGATATCGCCTACATCGACAGTTGGTGAACGTCCTATCAACTTCGGCCCGAGCAGAATTCTCCGTGTGACCTTGCCAAACTCAACTGTCTCTGTCTGCGCAAAGACTTCGTTCTCCTTGAGAATGCCGAATTCGTCTGCGATGCCGATGAGCGTGACACCTCTCACAGGTATACGAGCCTTTCGCTTCATGTCGCCGAGGGCTGCCGCCGTGGCTGCCTTGGCGAGCACCAGGAAGAAACTGTCACTTTCTACTGTTGCAGCTCCAAAGCCAAGCTTGTGTATCTTTTCGAACAGGACACGCAAGTTGCAAGCTGTGCCCAAGCTGTAAGCGGAGCAAAGCCTCGCAGTCTCGTTGAAATGTGTACGAGCCCTGCCGATTCGAGAAATTGCCTCGGCCTGGATTTCCATGAATGCAGAAGGTGGCACTCCTCGATCGCCCAAAGCGTTGATCAAGGGTCGATTCATCTTGGCTGGTAGGCATCTCGAAGAAGAATTTGCGACCTCGATTTCGTGGTGAGGGGAATCGAACTTTGTCATACTCTCGCGCAGTAGCAGCACCTTTCCCGTGAGCCTCGGATCGACGGCCAGCACACCTTTATTGCCACCCAAGCGGATCTGAATTGCGGAAGGAGCTGATGCCTTCAGCAACTTGCGCTTCTGGTGCTCCCCATGAATTGTCATGTACCGCTCCCAAACGTCAAACATCAGCTCGGGCGAGATCTGTCCAACTCCATCGGTGAAGATCATGCCCGCTTCGTTTTTGATGTCTTTGATGCGGCCCATTTGTTGAGGAAGCACGCTGATGGTGGAGGCTGTTGCGCTGAAGGCTTGCGACAACCGTGCTCCATACAGTGCTGGCGACTTGATCACATCCGAGAAATCGCCAAGACTCTTGCGAATCACATTGGCATCGACAAAATGACCGTGTTTGTCCTGGAATGGGGTCATGAACCAGACCGTGTGGGTGCTCATGGAAGAGGACGACCAAGCGAGCATTTGCCAGTGGCGACCAGCAACTCGAATGCCATATTTGAGAATGTCCAAGACCCGAGATCGGATGTAATTCTCGCTTTGAGCGAATCCGTAATTTGGTTTGATCGTAGTGACACTTTCGCGATCTTCATTGGTGAACATCACCCTGGCAAAATGGTGCCAATGATCCTTGTACGACCTAAGTACGCGATTCGAGATGTGGATATGTGGACCATTGAGCAGCACGCGTGTGGGGGTCACATCGATGTGAAGCACCCGCGACATGAAGTCGTCTTCCAGCTCTTCTCGAAAGGAGAATAGACCGTTGGCATCACTGCTGGTGGCTTCCGCGCAGGCCTCGTCCCAGAGCTGGGTGGTGATCCTGAGAACACGCTCCTCATCTTTGTCTCGCTCCTGACGGGCTTCAAGCTTGGGCACTAGAAGCTTGAGAACACGTAGAGCGAGCGCATGATGACCTCGAGCAAGCATCTTGTCAAGCGCTGGTCCGATCGTCTTTGAAAGAGCAGACATGTTCAGAAGCTCGTTGCGGACAAGAGCTTCACGAAGAAAGGCCAGTTCAACCCCCAGGCGCCCGCTCTGAGCGAAGAAATCCCGGAGGAATGGCCCATTCTTGTCTGAGATCGAGCTCACTCGGCGCAGGTTGATGTTGGAAACATTGGCAAGTAGATCATCGAGACGTTTCTCAAGACGTGATGCTGCAAGCCGCGAATCCTTATCCGTGCCCAACGTGATGCACACCACCTTTGAAGGTAACTTGAAGTTGTACTGCGTGTCCAAAGATGTTTGGATGCCGGAAAGTTGGGGGTTTTGCTTGAGTTCGAAGATGAATATTGCGCCCCTCTGATCCTTGGCGGAAGATGGCATACTGATGTGCTGATTGCCGTATGCACGAACGTCACGGGGCAGGAACGACAGCGAGCAATCCTTCAAATAGAAGTAAAAGCTGTCATCTGCATCGATGACCAAACGCAGACCTCTGCCAGAGAAGCTATGGGTGTAACTGAAGCGGAAGGGTGCTTGCCAAAAGCCAACTTGAGCCGTGCCAAAGGGATAGGAATGCTGATGCTTAGCAACGCTCACAGATGGCTGACGGTCAGTCGAATTCTCAGCGATGGCGCGGACAAAGGCTTTGGAGGGCTCGCCTTTACCTCTACGTATGTTGAGCCCGTGTCTATTGATGAAGGGCTGATCTTGCGCATAGGCTACAAACCACTCTGCGACACGAGGACGAGCGAAGGTGATAAAACCAAAATCTTTTCCCTTGCTGGCCTCGATTCGCTTGAAATAGAAGCCCTTGTTGGTGTTGACTGCCGCCGTTGCATGTATAGGCGGTGGTCGATATCCGGTGGGGTGAACGGATAGCAGCGGCAGGAGAAAGTGCTTCTCCTTCTGAACGACTGCGTAAATGAATTTTTCGATCGCCAAGGTGTCCAGATTGTGGGGAATGTTCCCCACGAAAACTTCCATAGTTCTGTTGCTGACAGAAGGCTTTGTGAGAGCCGAGTGAAGAAGGTGAGTAAGGTCGTATGCGATGCTGAGAGCAGTGCCTTGCACGGGCTTACAGGGGGAAATACTGGTAGAGATGGGGCGAGGAACCCAGAGAAGGGCATTTATACTTGATTGAGGTCATTCTTCCTCGCTTCCGAGGAAAGGTCGTGCGCTAGTGGGTTCTGCTGCGAATGAAAAGACGGAGAGAATGATGAGGTCTTTGGCAGAAGTGGGGTTTGGGCCCTTTCTTTCGCTGCGAACCGGTGCGACTTCGACAGGGAGCGCATTGTCTGCGTCAAGATGATATGCATGAGCAAGGCATTGTCCTCAAGGAGCTGGACGGAGCTGTGTTTGAGCCAGCGAGAAGAAAGTTTGCTTCGGGCCATGTGGCTGGTTGTGTCCCGAGTGCAACCAACGCGGCGTGTTTAGAGCGATGAGCCTAAATGCCAATTCTCTGACATGTGTGGATAAAGGGACCTCGAGCTTTGAAGTTGCGAAAGCCCGATGATTGCTTCCTCAGCCATTGTCATACCCGCTCGTAGACTGTCAATCACGGCTTTTTCTGCCAGCTGTACAGTGAAAACGTAGTTAGCTATCGCTGGAGGCCAGCATTCTTCTAGGACAACACAATCGACATCGCAGAGAGTTCGGAGATACTTGAGACAAAATCTGTGATATTCAGTCAAAGCGACATGCGATCAGAACAGGTGCTATAAAGAAAAGTGAGACGTACAAGACCTGTCAAAGGCGTGCACGGTCAGGCACAGGGGCGGGGCTTCCGGCGCCATAGTCGTGGTCCCTGGATTCGTTTCCTTCCCGTTGATGCTCAGCAGCAGTGACTTTGTCATCGACAGGGGCCGAGGGAGCAGGTGTGCCGTACATCTTGGAGCGCTCGTGCGAAATGAGAGTCGAGATCTTGAGTGCTCGGTCGAGGTCGCCACGGATTTTGATCTGCATCGGATAAAAGCGACGGCGTTGTCACAAGAAGGGGGATGTCAGCATAAGATCACAATCGCAAGACAAAGCAAAGAACGTGAATGATTGACTCATCCAGAGTGGAGCACAGAATGTGCTTGCAGAAATCAAAGAAGACAATAACCTACCCTGCCTTCGTTGTAGAGACGCTGTGCGTGGACCTTGCCGGTTGCGAGCTCGACAAAGTCACGGTCGCGGCATTCAATGACGACGTCTGCCTTGCGCTTGCGACCGAGGACAGTCTTAGGAGGCTGGCCTCGTCCAATGACGCCCTTGTTCTTCATGTCAGCATACCACATGGCAGGTCGAAGAGCACCTCCGGATGTCGAGACTTTGCCATCGACCGGCTTGGTGCGTGGATTGGATGGGTCAATGGCGTTGGATGGTTGGATGACAAAGAGGTAGATGCTCTGTAGCGATCGGACCAGACGCTTGCGAGAAGGGAAGCCTTCCGGTGGGTTGGCAAGGAGCTGTGCGGAGAGGGCAAACACTCGACTAGACTCGAAACCGGGGCAGTCGAGGTCCTCTTGCTTGTTGAGCGCCTGGCTGGCTTCAGCCTGCATGCGTTCGTCGGCTTTCGCTGGCGTGGACATGATGTTGGTGGATGCGATGTTCTTCGTGGTAAGGGATGGTGTGTGTGAGAATGATTGGCAAACGTCAAAGTCGAGTAAGGTGGAGAAAAGAGGAATCTTTGCAGAGAAAGGTCAAGCTGTAGATCAAGGCTGCTGCTGCTGCTACTTTTCCAAGTGCGGGGAAGCTGTGATGTAGCGTGCACAAGCTGAAGGAGGCAGTGGTTGCGCCAACGAGAGGGTTGTACATACTGTATGTGAGAGCACGAAAGCGTCTGAATCGGCGGGCGGAGAAAATTAGTTCAGTTCAGGTCAAAGTGCCTTGCCAGCGTCACTTGGAGCCTCTCGCAGAGGTGGAGGAAGGCACTTGAACAGCAACAGCGAGTTCCCGATTATTGTGATTCGGAACCAGCTGCAGCACGAGCCAGAGAGGTGCATGAGCCTTGCTTCATGCAAACGAGGCGAGATTGAGCGTGAAATTGTCGACTCAAATATCGAAACGAAAAGATGTTATGCCGTCGTTTACAAGCTCGTCTTCAGAACTTTTTTTTGCCCCGCTGCGCGCCAAAATAAAAAAAGCCGTGGAAAATCCAGGGTCCAAATACATGCAGTATGTACAGTACTGTAGTGCGCGCAGCTGAGCGGGGAAGGGTGCAGGTGCAGCCAATACTGTATCAGACCTGCTGGTGTTCTGAGAGCAGCTGTGCACTATCTTTTCTCTCTTTTGGCGAGACCTCGCCAGGGTCCACTAACTTAGTCTCCTGCCAGCTACTGCAGCCCAGAGTAAAGGCAGGGTGCACCGTGCGGCATCAAGCTCTGTCCCTTACTGTATCAGCCGACCTGTGCTCTACTTGAAGCTGGCGTGCTCACCTCGCGCGGCCTTGCCCTATCCTTTCGCGCGCGCGCGCGCTGCCTGCGCTGCCTGCGTTCATGCTTTGGTTGGCAAAGGCCAACTGAGCTACGAACGTGAGCTTTCAATGCTTGGCCGCTAATCGTGAACGCTGTTCGGGCTACGCTAAGCCATCGCTTACGGAAGTGGGGCTATGGCAAATTAGTGCCTTACGAGATCATCAGATGCTTTCGTCAGTGGGGCTTTCCCTTCGCAGTCCGAGCATCATCCTGTGCTGTAGAAGGGATTCTGATGGACCTCCGCACAGGCCAATTGATGATCTCTTCCAAGAGCTACATTAGACGACTACCATTACATTGTTGTTCTTACTCTTGCCACCTGTCCTCCATCTTCCCGCACCTACTCCTCAGAAGGCTTCACACCGAAGACGCTGAGCTCAGTCTTGTCGGCTCTTCTTCATTTGAAGCACAGCAGCAATCTCTGCAGAGTCATCTTATCAAGCACCAAGGCGGAGACTTCACTTCTTTGCTTTGGAATCAATAGCTAGTCTATCCCGCACAACCACATTCCCACTACTTTCCGTCACAAGCGGGTCATGCTCTTGAGCTACTGCTATATCTTCTCTCACACTCCAACACCTTCCCAAGAGCCTGAGCCCACCTCCTCCGTTCCAAGCAGCTCCCTTCCTTCCATTCATCACTTCCCCCAGACTTCCTCTGCCCCTGACCACACCGTTGAGCCTGACAACTCGCTCTTGTCGACAATCTCGGACTGGTCGTACTCTATCGCTTCCTCGGTCAGATCCTCTATCCCGTCGACAGAAATTGGCACATTCAAGGACAAAGCTCAAGGCAGCTTACAGGAGTCCGTATCATCCCTGCAGAGTGCCTTTTCTCAGCTACCACTTCCCAGTGTCACTTCGTGGTTTGCCGGTCCATCTGCAGCTACTCCTCCGGTGTCCGTGATTCAGACGCAGGTGCAAGCACCAAACCGATCACTACGGCTCACCTCTGAGCAGCACACCTCAGAACCGAAGGTCACTACTACCGGGCGCACCACTTTTACTTTTCTACTTTTCGGCGCAGCATCGAGCTCTACCGTCTATCTCCTCTTACGCAATCGTCGCACCATGAATCGCTTGCAAACGGCAAAGAGCCTCGCTTACAAGGATGCAAGAGCCTGGCGTCGCGTTGCTCTCGACTTTGCCAGGATCAATGCTCTAGCTACCAGTCGTGTTCAGCATTTGGTCGCCGCATCCCTGCGTGACGGTCAGGCTGGCAGCGACATTGGCCGTCAGATCGAATGCGAACTCGAGGAAGCAACTCGCGCTGTAGCTCAGAGGCGCAACTGGATTCGAGAGCAAGATGCCAAGCATGCCGAGTCAGCTGCTTCTTCTACCGGACAGCGCACCTTTGAGGATGCCTGGAGCGACTTCTTTGATCGGGATCGCTCTGCATTCTTCTTTGGTTCTCGGGCCGGTCGGCCAGGCACTTCTGCACGCGACGCTGGCGCTGCGCCTAGTGATGGTCTCACTTCCAAAGCCTCCGAGGCTCGAACTTGCGCCACGCCCGAGACGGACACTTCCTCCCCCAAGCGCAGCGCCAAGCTCAAATGGCAGCGAGTAGCAGGCGTGTCGGCCGCAGCCACACCTGAGGCTTCTTCTACCTCTGCTTCTCCTGCCAGTTCTTCCTCAGCCCATGATGCAGCTGCCGGGTCGCACAACGAAGCAAGTGAAGAATGGATTGGTGATGTCGATCGCGCAATGCGTGAACGCGATTTCAAAACGTCGAACGTCGCATCTGGAGCATCTGACCAAGCTGCGGTGAACGCATTCTCTGGCTTCGAGAGCGAGGCGTTCGTGGAAGCTATTACTGGTGTTCCAATGCAGGTGAAAGAAACCACTGCTGATGAGGAAGACCATCTTTTGCCCGTCTCTGACCTCGGTATCGCTACCAATGGACGCCTGCGCGACGAGACAGAACAAGCAAGCTTGCCAACTAGTCGTTTGCGAAACTTGCAGAAGACCAAGCTCGAGCCTACGCAGGTCAAGACCACTGTAACGAGCTCACCTTCACCTCAATATTCTTATCCCATCTCGGATCAGTTCAGAGACATGGAAGATATCTTCTTGGCATCTTGGGATGACAGCTTTGCAGGCCTCTCGAACCCTGCCACCCCCCCAACGGTGGTTCCTTCGAAGGAAACCGAGCCAAAGCCCAAAGCAAGCCCCAACCGCGAGCTGTTCGAAAAGCTGCGCTCCCAGAGAGTCTCGGGTAAGACGGGCCCAAAAGTCGACAATGCCCAGATCACAGACATCATGGCCGAGTACATGTGGCAAGGCGCAGGTTCCGAGGAAGCGTCGTCGGACATCAAGGCGGCAGCGTCCTCTGGTACGAGCGTAGAAGAGCTTGTCAAGCGCCTTGAGAGCAAGGATGCCGAGCTCGCAGGCCAGAAGCAGACAGTTCGTGAGCTGTCCGAACGACTGGACTCGATGCGCGAGATGTGCCATGACCTCACCGACGAGGCGCAGAGGAGGGACAAGACGCACAGAATCCAGATCGAACAGCTCGAACAGAAGGTGGGGCTGTTCACCGTCTGGGCCGAGGAGATGCAGCGCAGACTGGGTCTAGAAAACCCGCCCTTCTTTGCATCGCTGCGCAAGCCGCTCAAGCGCGATTAAGCGACCGCTCTCACTGTTGTATCCCTTCCACATTGTTCCATTGTGTCGTTCAAGCTTCTCCGTAGTTTAACTCTTTGCCCTTCTAGTGATCACAACTCTTGCACCGCTCGTCCGTCGCGAGCGTCTGTTCTTTTGAATGATAAAAATCTATTGCGTGACATTGAAGCCCTCAACTCATGCCATGTTGGCGGCGTCTTCCTCATCTTCGTCGTCCTCGTCACGACGCATGCTGACGGTGACGCCGCTTGTATTGGCGGCGTAGTCGTCTTCATCCTCTTCATCATGACTATTGAGATAATGATCGCGATCTTGATACCCTGCTGATCCGAAGCTTCTCGCTCGTGCACTGGCCGGGTTGGCGAGAGGGGTGCTAAAGTCGTCTTCGTCAAAGCGAGTATTGTTTGCTGGCGTGACCGGGTTGGATGGTGGTGCACCAATCCGAGGCGTCTTGAATTGGTCTTCCGATGGATCCTCGTCTTCGTCCTCATGTGCTGAAAGCTCTGGTGGAACCTTTGGCAAATCTTGTGGTTTTGGAATGCGATGCAAGAGACCGTAGCCAACACCGCAGCCGAGGAGTCCTTCACCGCCCCATTCGCGATTTGGCACGATGATGACTTCTCTTGTGTGATCGTAGTCCGAGTTGTATACGTAGAGACGTAGGGCGCGATCGGTGTGCGCTTCGACCAGCTCGTAAAAGTCCCCTTCCGCCTGCAGTACTCCGCCGGGCCAGCCGATTACAAAGTCACCAAAGGGCACCAGACCCGCAGACTCAGCCGGTGAACCCTCGAGAATCTCCAAGATGTGCCATACATGCGATAAGGCTTGCGATGGATTGCACAGTCGCAATGAGAGGCCTAGCAGAGAGGGCTGAGATTTTGCTTCCGAGCTTGTGCCGTTAATGCTGCTTGTTGAGGGTTGCGAGGACCATTGACGCGAGGGTACAAGAGAGACTTGCCGCAATTGCTGACGTTTCGAGTTCCATACGTTCAAGATGACTTGAGTTCCTTCTCGCTCCTCGAGGCTCTTCCAAGCCCCAAGACCGGTGGTATCGCCAGCTCCGTCAACGTCCTTGGTTGGGTCCAATGCGACACCGTCGATACCGACACAAAAGTCGAAGAATGGCTCAATGCCAGCCAGATGAGCTGGCGAGTTTGCTGCGACTCGGACGACATGATATCCTTGCTTTGGCGCTTCATCTGAGTCGTCCACTCGAAGGCGTGATTCCGAGGCTCCCATCCTTGCTCAATTCCTCTGTTCGCAAGGCACGCGGCGTGTGTTGAGTGGAGAAAGTAACAGCTTCGAGGCTGAGTCGGGATGGTGTTGCAGCTATGCAGTTGATTCGGCTGATCCGAAACGTGGGTCAATGTTCGGACCTCCCGAGATCTGGCGCAGTGATGAGGTCTCGAAGCGCGATGGGGTGGAGCAATAGAAGGAATTGTGCCGCTTTGGAACGTGTTACAAAATGCTTTTTGATGCGCTGGAAATGCAAAGCGGGTCTTGTGGTGGTGGTGGTGGTGGCCCGACCGTCCAACACTTACGCCAAACTAAGGTTATGGCTACGCCTGACGCCAATCCAACTTTCAATTTCTGCAGGTCTGCTGGCCCACTTTTTGCTGAGCATCACGTGAAGTCAGGCAGATCGGCGACACTGAGCGTGAAGTTGCGCAAATCAATCGTCTTCCATCCAAATTGCATTCAATTCCAAAAGTGGCTTCTCCACTTCTTACTTCTTCTTCATCATCCTCATCGCCGCCCTCCGTCGTCTCACGGTCCCTTTCATTCTCGCCGATCAGTGCATGACAACTCATCCCAAATCCCAAATCACATCACCCAAGACGGATTGAGCTGGCTAGCGCAAACGCAGCCTACCGCCGGCCATGGCGGACTCGAATCCCGTGCCCGATGCACAGGACATTCAGAGACGCATCTTGGCTGCTGCTGATGCCGCCGATGCACGCAACACCTCCGGCCATGTCATTGCGCAAGATTCGACTGCCACTCCGACCGAGATAGCCGCAGCAACGAGCGTGTCAAAGCCTACCACACTCGACATTCAGCTTCCACCACACATGTCTGCCGATCAGCTTACGCTGGCATTGACCACGCTTACTCCTACTGGTACTCAGCCTACCATCAACTTTGAGCGTCTTCAATCTCCAGATGCCGACATCGTCCTCTATCTTTACGACATAGCTTTGCAGTCCCTCGGATGGAAGCAGCAAATCTCAACACTGGAGCAAGCGCGTCAGCAGGCGGAAACTACATTGATAACGGCTCGTGACCGTATTCAACAACTCGAGCAAGACGTAGAAAAGGACAGGACCACTGCATTGGAGGCGACAAGACTCAAAGATAGCTTGCAGAATGAGGTCATCAAACTGCAGAACCAGGTCGGCACTCTGCAGACGTCTCTCAATAACGAAAAGCGCGAAAACGCTGCCGCCAACGAGCGAAGCGCTAAGCTCACAGCCGAACTCACTGCTTCTCAGACTCAAAATGCCGCCCTCAAAGCTGAGCTCGAGAGCGAGCGTCGTGCTAAGGAGCTCGTCTCCAGCGAGAAGGACCGACTATCTGCCGAGCTTGTTGGTGTGAGTGCCCAACTCACCACTCTCAAGAGCTCCACCGAAAACGGCGTTCGACAAGCTGCCGAGGTCCGTGGAAGGCTCGATCAAGCTGAGCAAGAAAAGCGCGACATCCTCGCCAGTCTCCAGCGTGAGCGCGAGGAGAGCACTCGCAAGGCAGAAGAGATTGATGCGCTCCTCTCTCGCAACCGAGACGCTCGTCAGGAGATCTCACGCCTTTCCATGGCGGTCCAGGAATCGCGCAGTCAAGAGAATATCGCCAAATTCAAGCTGCAAGGACTCGAGCAAGAAATTCATCTCACCAAGAAGGATGCAGAGTGGGCTCACGATCAGCTACTCAAACTCAACGAAGCATCTGCCACCTTCCGCGCGGCCAAGCGCGCCGAGCTCAGCCGTGCGCAAGCTGATCTCGACAGCGCTCGTCAAGAAGCCACTGTGGCCCGATCCAAGGTCGAGTCTTTGCAATCCGCCTACAACGAGGCCAGCGCCAAGCTCAGCCAGACTTCTGAAAAGGTTGCCGAGCTTCAAAGCCGACTTGCAGCTCAAGAAGATTCCTTCCGTTCCGAAGTCAGCAATCAGGGCGAGCTTGTCAAGCTTCTCGAGAGACGAGCCGAGCACTCTTCACAGCGTATCGCCGAGCTCGAGGAACAGTGGGAAGATGTGCTGGAACAGTGCCGCGCAAGAGAAGAAGCAGCTTGGGCCGAGACTCAGAAGGAAGTGCAATTGCGAGAAGCTCTTCAAAAGGAGAACCACGAGCTGTCGGAGGCACTGGATCGTCTTGCTGAAGGCGTTGGCATCGGACAGGGACGCGAGAATGGCGACGGATTCTTGGATCAGACCCTCGACGCCATGAGCGATGCAGGTCCCGACTTTGACGTGCGCAGTACGGCGTCCACTCCTCGCCGAATCGGCCTCATGGGCACTGCCTCTTCGTTCAACAACAGCTTTGGCATCTCACCCACTGCCGAGATCGCCAACCGCATTCGCAAGTCCGGCAAGAGTTTCAGTCAGATCTACATGGAGCTCGCAAAGACACAAGAGGAGCTTCGCCGCGAGAGGCTCGAGACCAACCGTCTCACGTCGGTCTTGGCTCAAGTGATGGACGAGCTGCAAGATCGCGCTCCTGAACTTCAGGCGCAGCGCGAAGAGACCGAGCGTCTTGCTGCTGACCTTGAAGAGATGGTCACACAAGTTGCCACCGCTTCGCAGGAGCGCGACTCCGTCCAGGCTGAGGCTCAACGGCTCAAGCTGGATTTGGATCGCATCACCCGCGAGAATGGCTTCATGTCACAACAGCTGGCTGATTTTGGCCGACAGGTCCGCGACCTCATGAAAGCCGTCATCGTGCGCGACGACCCTACAGCTGAGGCACGTCTCGAGGATGATGGCAGCCTGCTCGCTGAGCTGGACGCTATCGCTCCTCTGCCGGAAAGCCTGCCTGAGTCCGATACACAAGCAGTCATCACCAACGAGCTGGTCACTTTCCAGTCGCTCACCGAGCTTTGTAGCCAGAATGCCCGCCTCCTTCAAGTTACGCGTCAGCTCGGCGCAAAAATGGAAGAGGAGGAGCGCAACTACAAAGCGCGCCTCGCGGAAGACCAGGACGAAGCCGTCAACGAAGCACGAGACCTCATCGTCCGGCTCGAGGACGAAGTTCGCCAGGAACGCTACAAGGTCGAGGAGGTCAGCAAAGAGCGCGACCTCTTCCGCCAGCTCTGCGCTACAGGAGGACGCAAAACCGATAGCAAACCAGGCGAGGACACGGTCGCGGCTGGAAACGCCACGTCAGCGCCATTAGGTGGCTCTGGACTTCCTCTTGCCGAGTATGAAGCCCTTCGATCGCGCCACGAACGCCTCAAATCCGACACCGATGCCGAGATTGCTCGCTACCGCGAGGAGGTCCGATCTCTCCAGGGCGAAATCAGCAGGACCACAGTTACGTCGGCCCGCGAACAGGCGCTTCGCCAAGCTGCTGAGGACAAGTATGCCAATCTCCAAAGGACATACGAGCTCACCAAGTCCGATCTTGATGAGCTTAGCAGGCGAGCTTCGCAGCTTCAGGAAAGCCTCGCACGAAAGGATGCCGCCGCGCAAACACTGGAAGAGCAACTCATCCAAACGCGATCTAGTCTTGAGCAGCTGCGCACGCAAGTGTCAAGTCTGCAGGCTGAAAAGGACATCTGGAAGTCGTCCGAGTCCAAGCTTCTGGAAGAGAACCGCGCTGTGCAAGTCGAGCGAAACAACCTGCAAGAGCTCGTCCGCACTACGCAAGCCATGCAAGCCGAACTCGAGCAACGTGGACGCGACTCCAAATCGCGACTTGATCAAGATGTCAAGAGACTCGAGGAAATCAACGAGGACCTTCGCAGCCGCCTTGCCACTGAGCAGGAATTGTACCGCCAGCTCAGCCTCCGTCGTGAGATCGAGACTAAGGATTTGCAGAGCCGCATCGATCTTTCCAGCTCCGAGCTCAGCAATGCCAGGGAGGCGCTTGCCATTGCCCGCACTAGTGCTGACCACACTCAGCTTCGCGTCGAGGACCTCACCCGCCAGCTGGAATCCACCAAGGAGAAGCTTGCCATCTACGAGCGCCGAGACCAGCTCTCACGCGATCCAGTTGCTTTCCGCGCACAAGCCGAGGGAGAGCTTTCGAGAGAAGAGCAGCTGGAGATTGAGCTCGCTGACCTCAAGGCTGGCCGAGCGGCTGCTCAGATCGAAGTGCGCAAGAGCAAGCTCGAGGTAGAAGAGGCTGCAGCTGCTGTTGCCGAGAAGAATGCTGCCTTGACTGCCTTGACCCAAGAACACGAGCAGCTCAAGGCCAACTCTACTTCGGAGCTCGCATCCAAGGTCGCAGAGGTGGAGAACCTTCAGGAGAAAGTCGCAAATTCATCGACACAACTCTCGACCCTACAGTCCCAGCTGCAAGCGCTTCAGACAACGCTCGAATCCGAACGATCTGCCTTCCAGGCCGAAAAGAAGTCCTTGGAAGACGCTATCACCGAACTTGGCACTGTCGAGGAGCGTGCTCGTGCCGAGCAGGAAGATGTCAAGGGCGAGATTCGCAAGCACGTTCAGGCTGCGAAAGAGGCTCAGTCGAAGCTTAACGAGATGACAAAGAATGTCGAAACACTGACGACCGATCTCGCCGAGGCACGCGAGCAGCTCAAGAAAGCTCGTCAAGAGGCAAGCTCGCTGCGCAGCTCCAAAGATCTTGCAGAGGCCGAGTGGGGACGCGAGAAGGCTAGCTGGGACGCCGTGCGCCAGGCACTGGAGCGTGAGAAGATAGACTTGCAGCGCAAGATTGACGACTTGACTACTCAAAATCAGATCCTCCACACTCACCTCGAAACCATCAACGCCCAAGCCAACCAGATTCGCCAAGCTGCGGCAGCTCCCCTGCCTTCCGTTGACGTTGACATGGACCTCGGCGCATCCACTGACGCTGCGCCCACCCAAAGCGCAGAAGTACCGGAGTCGACAACACAAGCTGAGCCAACAGCAGAAGGCCAGCCGGCAAAAGAAGGAACGACTGAGCTGCCTGGTGTTTCCGGCTCATCCGAGGCTGTAGCAGCTCAAACGCCCGCAGTTGAGGAGTCCGCACCTGCAGAAATCAAGAAGGAAGAAGCCTCTGCGTTCGGTTCCGAGCTTGCGCATTCCCTGATGAAGCGCCGCGTCGAAGAGCTGCATGAAGTTGTCAAGTTCTTGCGACGCGAAAAGGAGATCGTCGATCTTCAAATGGAGCTCAATAAGCAAGAAACGTCTCGTCTCAAGCAGTCCCTGGATCACGTCAACAAGACGCTTGCCGACACCCGTTCTGAGCTTGATTCCGAGCGGGCCAAGAACACGTCGTCGTCTAACAGCGCTACTCAGCATGCTGAGCTGCTGGAGAAGATCAACCAGCTCAACGAGCTGCGTGAGAGCCACAATACGCTCCAAGAGACTGCCAGCCGCGCTGAAGCTCGCATTGCGCAACTCGAGGCTGAGCTTCGCACTGCGAACAGCGAGCTCGAACCGATTCGTGAGCAGCTCCGCAGTGCTCAGATTGACCTTGAAGCCTCCCAGGCTGAGGTCAATGTGCTGCGCGAAGACAGCAAGCGATGGCAAACGCGCGCTTCGTCGCTACTCCAAACCCATGGCATCAACGAAGAGATGCAGAAGGTCGAGCAGCAGCGTGCTGACGCTCAGCAGAAGATCGAGGAGATGCAGGCCAAGCTGACAGAGAACGAAGCAGCCACCGAAGCCGTCAAAGCGGAACTGGTCACAGCCAAGACCAACTTCGAGAAGCTTAGAGAACAGGTTCGTGCTAGGATTGCACAGGAGCGCAAGGCCGTCGCAGAAGCTCAAGAAAAGCTGAATGCTTTACAGAAGGAGAAAGAAGAGGATGCCGCCAAGTACGAGGAGGCGATCGCCACGCACGAGGCCAAAGTGGTTCAATTGACATTGGAGAGGGATGCATTGCAACAGCAACTCGGAAAGGCACCTGCCTCGGCCGGCCAGAGCGCTGGCGCGGACGATGCCATCGTTGCAGCTCCTGCCCAGTCTGCTGACGCCGAGGCCACGGCCTCTGACGCCGAAGCTTCAGCGCCGGCCCCCGCCGATCACCAAGCTGCAGTCGAGGCTGCGGTTGCTGAGGCCCAGAAGAAGTTTGACGAGATCAAGTCCCAGCTTGAGGCAGAGAAGCAAAAGATCGAGACTGCTCGCGACAAGCATCTCCAGAATGGCAAGGAGTTCCTCAAGCAGATGCGCGCTGCTCAAGCTGAGGTCAAGCAAAGGGACGAGACCATCGCTCAGCTCAAGCAAGAGTTTGCTGAGAACAACGCCGAGGCCATCGAAAAGGCAGTACGAGAACGTCTTGCTGCCAGTGGCAACGCTCAAGGTGGCGATGTCAGCGAGGAGGTCACCACCCTGCGCGCCCGTGTTGCTGAACTCGAGACCAAACTCGAAGCAGCCGAGACACGTATCCGCGAGCTTGAGGCGCAGCTTGGCACCGGCGACGCAGTCTGGGACACCGACGCCAAGGTCGAGCAGCTCAAAGCCGCACACCAGGCTGAGCTTCAGGCACTGCGCACGGATCTCGAGGCCAAATATGCGGCTCAGCTTTCTGCTTCTGCGGATGGTTCTACACCGGATGTCGAAGCTCTGGTTCAGACCCGTCTCAAGGCCCTTGAGGATGAGCGCGAATCTGCAGTGCAGGAAGCCATCTCCGCGGCGGTGTCTGCTCGCGAGGCCGAGCTCAAGACCCAGTACGACGAGCAAGCCAAAGCTCGTTTTGAGGCCGGCAAGAACGAAGCCAACCTCAGGAACACGTTGATGATCAAGCAGAAGGACAACAAGATTGCTAAGCTCACTGCCGAGATCGCTGCACTCAAGGGAGAAGAGGCGCCGACAGCCGCTACTCCTTCAGGACCTGCGGCAGCGGGGGCCACAACAGGCATTCCTACACGACCTGGAGTCTTTGGTACACGTGGAGGAGCTCAAGCAGCTGCAAGAGGTGGCAGGGGAGGTGGGCCAGCTGGAGGAGGAGCAGTGAGGCCAGTCGCGGCAGCAAAGGTTCCTACTGGCCCTGCCGCTAGTGCAGGTGGCAATGCACCTCCAACCGTAGCCTCTATTCGCGGAGCTGCTGCTAACCGTGGCGGCGCCCGTGTCGCCAACGCTGCCGCACGCGGCGGTCGAGGCGGTGCTGCGGCGGCGCAACAAACAGCAGGAGCCAAGAGAAAGCTCTCCGCTCAAGGACTCAACCAAGGTGGAGCCAACGCAGGAGGAAATGGAGCTGGAGGAGAGCAAGGCGCCAAGAAGCCGAGAGCAGCTGGTGCGCCTATCCAGATCAAGAAGCCCGGTCAAAACTAAAAGGGAGAAAACAAAAGAATTGTCGTTCGTTTGTACTCTACACCATCACGCTGCCAAAGAATCACACACGCATGCTGAACATCATATTCAACGTCCCATTGCTTTGTGATCATACGAGCTGTCAAGAAGGTTTCTTCTTTGTAGGCGAGAAGAAGGAGCGGATGTCTGCTGCTTTACCATTCTTGCCATTGTTCCCGGCCGCACTCGTAGCTCTTTTCCTACCACCCTGCCCTCCTTCGTTCGCCCCTAAACTTGCTTCTCCAGCATCCTCCCCACCCGCATTCCTTGACGGACTCAACTCCCTCCAAGCCCTCTCCTCGTCCTCCCTTGCCCTCTCTGCGACTCTCCTTTGCTGTTCTAGCATCTTGTCCATGGGCCCACGCTGTACTTTGGGCGGGGACTTCCAGGTGTGTGGTGGAGCTTGTGGGAAAGGTTCGTGAGGTTTGCCTCGACTCTTGCCACGTTTCGGGTTGACATGGACGCCGCCGCCTGATGCAGGCGAGAGGCGGCGGGAGTATCCGCCTTTGGGACGTGGTGGTGAGAGAGGTGGATTGTACGGGTCAGGGGAAAAGCGCGAAGATGGGTCGACTGCGGGAGGTGTGGATGAGGAACGGCTGGCCGAGAAGATTGGTGAGCTCGTTCGTGCGCGCTTCGTCGGCGTTGACTCAGAGCCTCGTGGATTTCGTTTGCGTGTCCTCGAAGCGACAGGCTCGTCAGCTTTGGGCATGTCGTCGTCTTCAGGAACAGCGAAGCCATCGCCGATCTCTTCTCCTTCCATCACTTGCTCCTCCTCGTCCATCTCTTCCTTTGTGCGTTGCGTACTGAACAAGGACTCAGAACCCGAGCTTTCGCCAATATTGACGATCGACTCGCTCCTGCTCATGCCGATGCCACCCGGCTCAGACGCCGTTAGACGCCGCGGCTCGCCATCAGCGTCTTCAAAATCCCTCTGCATCTGCTCCGCAATCTTCCTGTCCTGCTCTTCTTGCTCAACTCTGGCCGCAGCCTCGGCCATCGCAGCCTCCTCTTCCGCTTGCTGAGCTGCAAGTAGCGCTTGTGTGTCTCCAGAAGAGCCCGGCATCAATGCGTCGCCATCCTGTTCTTCTGCTCGCTCCTTCTTCACTGGTGTTGAGCCCGCCGAGGCCTTCTCCTGCTTCGCTTTTGGCGGCTGCTGCTGCTTAGCGAAGAACGCCTTGAGCCCATCCTTCCTCTCCTCGACCGGCAGTATGAAGCTCGGATCGCTATTCCCAACTTTCCCCACCTCTTTGGGCACTTTATAGCACTCCAACTCGCTCTTTAGCGGCCTCAGCAACTTTGCCACTTCGAGATTCCAGCTATCGTCGATATCGTCCCCCTTCTTCACTTGGCTGTCGGACTTGGGCTCCGCTCCCAAACCCAGCCACGTGGCTATCGCGTCTTCTGTAGGGAGGATGACTGGCATGCGATCGTGCAAGAATCCAAGTTGGTCGTTGCTAGCCGTGGTGACGATGGTAAACGTGTACAGCGGCTTTTCTTCTCCTTCGAATCGAGCTCGTTCCCATAGACCGGCGAGAGGCATGAGTCTCTTCCCTTCGCCTTGCTTATCTTCCCTTCCGTGCCCCGGTTCCGTCATCCCAACAAAATGCGGAATGCGCTCCACCTTGTCCCCATCCCCCTTCTTCTGCCACTCGTAAAAGCCCTGTACAAATACCACGCATCTTTGACTGTGCACAAGAGGATGCCACATGCTCCTTTGCGGAGACAAAATGGTATCGTCCCTCGCGTTGATAGTTTTGTACGCCTCTGCGTGGGAAGGTGGTTTTTTGTGGAAGCGTGGGATGAGACCCCATCTCATGGTCTGGATGATGACTTGGTACTGCTCGTCTTCAGCTGTTGGGTTTTTGAGGGATCTCAGACGACGCTCTCGCTCCCAAGTGAGTTCGCGACGTACGATGGGACATCGTGTTTGAGGCGCAAGATTGTGGGATGGATAGTAGTCGTCTGCATCTGGTGCGGGCGTTGGTGGGCGTTGGTTGGGGAGCTGTTCGCGGACCGCCGCGCGGTACTGTGGCACCGATTGGGCTAGTGCGAACCTTCCACACATGGTTTTCGCGCTGGTATAGGCGTCGCTAGAGCATAGTCGGTATAGGGAGAACGACGATGATGAGGTTAAAGGTGAAGAAGCACCCAGCTGCCATTCGAGAGGTAGGTAGGAAAGGGAGCTGCATGCGTGCATAAGGGTCCAAAAACTGCGCATTTCTCCGCGTAAAATCCTCCACTTTCGATGGATCGGCTGAATCGATTTCCATCGGGAATGGCTTTTCAGATTTGGCCTGAAATCACGTGGTAGCTCTCGCGAGAGGAGCGATTTCGCGAGGATCGGCGAGAGTGTTGGACTTTCGGGTGTTTTTCCACGCTCTGCTTCTAACTTGACTGCAGAATAGCGGTATCCGAGCACAGACTTGCATGCTCGCACAGTACACTATTTGAGGTTTGCCATTCTGAACTCTCGACCAACATCATATTTGCACATCAACCAAGATGACGGACGAAGAGCAAGTGCTAGAAGTGCCGACAGCTTTGCTTGCCGAGGCGGCGGGTGTACCTTTGCCGGATACGCCAAATGACTCGCTCGCGGAGCTCATGCCAGTGTCAGAGTCACCCCAAGCAACCACGGATATCCCTCCAGCTCAAGGTGAAGAGCCCATGGAAATGCTGAAATCTCCAGCTCGCAAGCCTTCGTCTGACTTTGACAAAGAAAGAAACGCAAAACCGATGTCACCCGAGAAAGCAGCCTTAGCCGCCATGTTCGACTCGATCCAAATGCCTCCTCCCGTCTCGCCCTCTAAATCACCACGAAAAGCTTCTGGTAGTAGCAGCAGCGTCCTCTCATCACCATCAAAGCAGCTCAATCCATCGTCATTGTCGCTCTTCCGCTCGCCGTCAAAAGCATCCTCCTCCGACTCAGCAGCGTCTCGTCACTTCAGCCGAGACTCACCCATGCGCAGGCCAGTGGTCATTGCTTCTTCCTCACCTTCCCGCAGCCTCAGTGCCGGTGCAGGCGAGGAGAAGAAAGCTTCGACACCTCTCTCACCTGTCCGACATCCGATTTTGGCATCCTCTTCGAGTCCAAGTACACGACTCTCCGACCTCTCCCTGACGCTGGATACAACGGGAACGCAGGAATTGCTCTTCAACCAAGACACGAGCTTCCTCAACGCCGCAGCCAACACCGCAGCAGACGTCACCATCGATGACAGCTTTGACGTTTCCAGAGCACGGGCTCGCATCAGCTCTCGTGCCAAGAGCTCGCCGGCAAAGATGGGTGGAATGAAGACTAAGCCCCGCTTCAGCGTTGTGCCTGAGGAGGGAGGCGCGATGGAATTCAAGTCCACTAGCTCTCCAGCGAGGCGCGAGAAGAATGCGCTGGGATTGAGAGGGCTCGGCATCGGAAGGGTAGTGAAGAATGCCGCCGGGGATGACACCATCGAGTTGAACCTGACCGGCAGCTTCATTGGGAATTCAAGTATGATTGGGGGCAATTTGATGGACGAGAGTGGCGAGGCTAGCATGTTATTCGGTAACAACTCTTTCTCCATCTCGCATTCGGGTAAGCTGCCCGTCGGGGAGAAGAAAGATGCGAAGAAAGTGGAAAGACGGACGAGTAGTGGGGATGAGGACGACGATGATGAGGATGAAAATTTTGAGGAGGATGCGAAGAACGCTCAGAAGTGGGCGGCTGAGGCTGCTGCGCGCAAAGCTCAGCTGGGGAGGACGCCCGTCGGCAAGCCTGCTGTAACTTCCATCAGTCGCCCAGCGAGCTTGGCGGGAACTGCGAAGCCAGTCTCGCGCATCGCTGCTCGCCCATCCTCGCTGGTGACACCGACTGCGGGGTCGAGGCTGCTCAAGCCACGCGCGTCTGGTGTGCCCGCTGCAAGGCCTGTGCCCGAAGTCGCTCTGACGAGATCTGGAAGTACATCGAGCCTTTCCACACCCGTACCTGCTGCACCTGCTGAGCCTGTCGAATCCATTGCAGACCTCAAGACCCCTATGCGCAGCCGTCGGAAGAGCACCTTTACCACCTCACGTCCACCCGTCTCAGGACCAGCTAGACGAAGGGAATCGCTCGCGGCAGCTGCGGCAGGTGTTCAGCCACAAGTCATCCCGCCTCTACCTACTCTTGGGCCTGTCACACCGGGTCGCTCAAGATCAGTGCCCGCAGGCACGGGCACTCCGAGCAGAGTCAGAACGACGGTGATTGGTGCGGGCACTCCTCCGTCGATGAAGACGCCTACTGCTACTAGGTCGATTCCCAAACCGAGGGCGTCACTGACTGGGAGGACGAGTGCGGTTCTGCCTACGCCGCGAGCTGCGACGGCTGGTCCAACTCCTTCTGCTGGTGCCGGGACGATTCCTCGCCCGCGAGCCTCACTAACAGCGACGGGTAGCACTGCCACTCGTTCGACCACATCGTCGTCATCGTTGGCGACCAGGACACCGGTCGCGAGGACACCATCCGTTCGATCCGCTTCGATCGCCGCCACCCCACGTGCAGCAACCACAACGCGAACCACAACAGTCTTGGAGACACCCAACGGCATGCGTAAGAGCGCCTCTCAACCACACGGGCTTGACGAAACCCCTTCGACTGCCGTTCCCAGGACTAGAACGCTGGTTCCTCGTGCGAGCATGTCGCGCCTCAACCCACCCGCGTCCACACCGCGTGCATCCACTACGGCTACGAGGATTGGCGTCGCCAGCGTCACCCGTCCCAGCATGCGTGCGGAAGCGCTTGCAGAGCGAGGCGCCAATGCTACATCGACAGCGACGCCAGGGATAGGGTCGAAGATCGGAATGGCGGCAAAGCCAAGAGTGTCAACAGCGGCAGGCGCAACGAGTGGGTTCGGGTTCAAACCGAGGACCTCAGCTGTCTATATTGGGTCGAGACCTCAGCGCCAGTCTTTGGTGGATGGGGAGGACAAGGAGAATTGAAATGCTTGTTGGAATTAGCACTCATTGCGACACATCAGCATGTCTGACATGTGCAAACGCAACAAAAGCGCATATTGTACTAGTGACGACAAGAAGATTGCATTTTAATAAAAGGTAGCTGATTATACAAAAGCGGGGAAACGACAGCCCAGATGGGGATTCTACTTGTGCTCTTTAACAATGTACGAAGGCTTTCCGGTCTGCAGAGCGGTCTTGATAGACCCGAACACCTGAACCTCCATCTTCTTTTGTGTCTCGACCGTCTCGGTACCCATGTGAGGGAGGAGGATGCAGTTGTCCATCTTGACCAAACGCTCGTCGATCTTTGGCTCAGCGGGGTAGACGTCAAGACCGGCGCTGGAGAGCTTGCCAGAGTTGAGGGCTTCGATGAGCGCCTCCTCGTCGACGACGCCACCTCGTGCGGTGTTGACGAGGATAGCGCCGTCCTTCATCTGACCGAACTGCGTCTTGCCGAACGACTTTTCAGTGTCCTTGTTGAGCGGCAGGTTGAGGGAGACGACGTCGGCTTGGGCGAGGAGCTCTTCTTGGGATTTTACGTAGGTGCAGCCGGCGGGAGCGTTCGGGTTGGGGTTACGGTTGTAGTAGATGATCTTCATGTCGAAAGCCGCAGCGCGCTTGGCGAGCGCCGAGCCGATACCACCCATACCGATGATACCAAGAGTCTTGTTCTCAGGGTCGTGCGCGGGCTTGAGGCCGGACTTCCACTTGCCGCTCCTGGCGTTGATCTCGGCACGGTAGTACTGACGCAAGCTGGAGAGGACAAGAAACATGGCGGTATCGGCGGTGGCATCGTCGACAGCAGAGGGGGTGTGGGAGACAGTGATGCCTCGTGCCTTGGCGGCGTGAACGTCGATCTGATCGTAACCGGCACCGTTGTGGCAGATGGATTTGAGGGAAGCAGGAAGCTGGTTGACGAGCTCAGCGTCAAAGACACCGATCTTGTCAGCCGAGTCGTTGTGACGGTAGATGGCAACAATGTTGGAGTACTTGCCACCGGAGGAGCAAGCTTTGAAGAACTCGGCTCGCGAAGGGGTGTCGAGGTGCTGTTGTATAGAACATTAGGCGGAAAGATGGAGTCAGCACGGAGACCACATAGATCGAGCAAGTGCTCGTTGGCTCATATGTAATGCAGACTTACAAGGATCTCGGCGATAGAGCCAAGGTCGTTCTTGAGCTCGTCGTGAGCGTGGACGATGGTACCACAAATTAGGACCTGGGGCTTGGACATGGTGGCTGTAGATAATCTAGGCGGAACGCTCCCGGGTATGAGTGTCGATGGATCAAGAGGTTGAGGAAGTGAAAAGCAGACGTAGAAGAAGAAGCGAGAGAAGGGAGGACTCGAGAATGGAGTGCTTATATGGAAAGCGGACCGGACTTGAGGGAGGAAGAATCGGCGAACCGAGTTTGACGGATGGCCTTAGCGGCGGCGAGGTGTCGGGAACAGACGTGGGCGGGCACAAGAGGAGCGCGGGGGGGGAAAAGATGGAAATTGGCCCCTCACTTATTTTGGTGGGGTTCAAGGTGTTTGAGGAACAACAGCAGCTCCTTAATGCCTCTGTTCCACAAATGCAGAGCAATGAATGTCGGCATGACGCTCACACAAGCATAACGGAAAGTCCGACGATTCGAATCTCAGTTCCTGAGTTCAAAGCGAAGGGAGTTGCGAGCTTGAGAAACAATGTTTGCCGTACTATCCGAAGCTACAAAGCTGAGAATGTCGTGCTTGTGCTTCCTCCGCTTTCCTTTGCAAGCTAGCCCGCTAGCATCTTGAGCTTGCTATTCAGACAAGCTTCGCTGCCTTATCAACCGGGCGTAGCGACATTCGACAAGCATTTCCAAGAGCTACTGCCGTCGAGAACGGCATTCGCTTTCGGACCGTCTACGACATATACACGCAGTCCCACGCTTGGCAGCCACAGCGACGTCGAATTGAATCGGCATTGCGTTCAAGGACTGAGACTGACCGCGGCGTCTTCCGCATTGATAGAAAGCGTTTTGAGTTGGCAGTTGTGATGCTGCCGTTTGGATAGGGTTGAGTAAGATAAGATGATATTTGCCGACTGCAGGAAGGTGCACCCGCGGGGGAGCAACAAAAGCGTCGAGCCCAATCGTTAATTTCGCCGAAGCCTTCGGCATTGGCCATCTCGCTGCAAGAATCCGGACCGATGCTCCGGACTCGAAAAGGGTCAAGTTGGAGAAGCTTTTACGCGCGATTTCAAATTGATAGATCGCTCAGATCATAGCCCAGAAAGTTCGATCAGGAAATCGGGGTTTTTTGCTTATGAATTGTTAGGTTAGAAACGACAAGACCTTGTTAGAATTGATTGGTCGAAGTAGCCTTAGCCGGCTGCCGTTCGGGGGCGGTTCGCCCGTGTCTCGTGCTAATGCGGAGCTCCAGTGACTGATCGAACCTGTTCATACATTCAGCATGGCTATAGAGTTTTGGCATGCTCAGACTTTGTTTCAACTAAGTCAAAGCTCGGCTACCGAAATGCTGTTGGAAGACATTGTCCGACTTAGGGGCCGTGACCGCTTTCAGTGATCGCAAAAGAAGATACATTTTGTGACGTGCCAAGGTTCATGTTTATCCATCAGGATAGGTCTTGTTCGATGGCTTGTAGAAGCCTGTTTTGTATTGAAGAGAAAGGATCGCTCCTCAAGAGCAGTCCAACAAGGCTTCGCAAGACGAACAAGAGTTTGGTGAATGTGAAGACGTCGGAGTGCAGTACTGTAACGATGTGATGCATTTCTTCCAACCCGCTTCGGTTGGACGTGTCTTCGCAGTGCTTACCGGTGGGCGTGGTGCGTGTTTCAGAGAGAAAAAGAGCTGCGCTGGTGTTGGGCTCGGACGCGCGGGAGTTGACCTGCAGAAATACACTTTCTTCTTGAAGCACTCGAGCCACCCCTTTTTCGAAGTCTGGCTTCTATCTCTGGCCTCAACTTTGCTGTCAGCCTATCAGTCTTTCAAAGCGCTCTTCCAAGTTGACGCTCTGTGTCTGTCTCTGTGTGATCGCTGTCAATCAAGACGCACGGGTCCTTATTTTCTTCTCAAGAGTGACGCTCCGCATTTCTTTTCTTCCTGTCCTTCTTCGTGTATACGGTGCACTTTTCGACTGCAAGGATTCTCATTCGCTCGCGCCAACACGTCCGGAGTTGAGCATCCTTCTCAAGACCCTCGTCATCATCCCTCCTCCCCCTCTCCTCCTTCCTCCATCTCCCTCCCGGATCTTCGTTGCTTCTTCTCGCAACGAATACTCTCGACAAGATGACGGACCAGGCCCAGGAAGCTTACGAGCGTATCACCAAGAACTTGTCTTTCGACTCGCACGGTGTCACCGAGACCGTCGACGTTCCTCACGAGCTCGCTGCTTCCCAATCCTCCTCCAGCATTGCTCAGTCCGCCCCTGCTGGCGCCATCGCTGTGCCTGCTGCTGACCAGGCTACTGCTGCGCCCGTTGCTGCTGCTTCTGCCCCTGCCGTCCCTGCTGCTGCCTCCTCTGCCCCTGCCACCAACGGCTCCAGCCTCAAGCTTGGCGGTGCTAATGCTGCTCCCGTCAACGGCGATGCTAGCGTCAAGTTTGCTCCTGGCGGCAAGGTCAAGCTCACCAACTACCCTTCCATTGCCAACGCTCCTCTTCCCGCTGAGGGCAACGGCTCCTTCAACAACTTCCACCTTGCCGGTCTTGTCCTCATCACTCCTGCCATCGTGCTCCGTCTCATCCCCTTTGTCAATCCTAAATGGTTCGGCTGGTTCAGCTACTTGATCCTTTGCGCCATCTTCGGTGTTCCCGTCGCTATCGGCTACTGGACTATCATGTCCACCTACGGTCCACGCATCAACGAGAAGGTCCAGCTTCCCGGTAAACCTCTCGAGTTCTATATGGACATCAAGGACCCTGAGCTCCGCAAGAAGTACCACGGTGACAAGAAGATTCCCTACCAGACTTTCCACGATGCCTACTTTGCTGCCAAGATCGAGCCCAAGATGCCTCTCAACGAGCTTCTCGAGTACCGATGGGATTGGTGCTCCATGCAGTTCACCTGGCCTCTTTTCGAATACGTTCTCTTCAACTTGGTCCCCGATGTTCTCATGCACACTGCCAAGCAGGACCAGACCCAGATTCAGGACAACTACGACCGAGGTGATGACTTCTACGCTTGGTTCCTTGGGCCTCAGATGATCTACACTTCGGGTATCATTTCTGATCCTCACAAGGCTGAGACTCTGGAGGAGCTGCAGGACAACAAGCTCAACCTCGTCTGCTCCAAGCTCGACCTGCAGAAGGAGGATCGTGTTCTCGATATTGGCTGCGGTTGGGGTACTTTTGCTACTTTCGCTGCTGTCAACTACGGCTGTGACGTTACCGGTGTCACCCTCGCTAAGACCCAGACCCGCTTCGGTAACGACCGTCTGAAGAAGAACGGCATCGACTCCAGCCAGGCCCGTATCCTCAACCTCGATTACCGTGACATCCCCGTCCAGCCCGGTCACTACACCAAGATCATCTCGCTCGAGATGGCCGAGCACGTCGGTATCCGCCACTACGACAAGTTCCTCTCTGACGTCTACAACCTCCTCGATGACGATGGTGTCTTTGTTTTCCAGGTCGCTGGTCTCCGCCCCACCTGGCAGTTCCACGACCTCAACTGGGGTCTCTTCATGAACAAGTACGTCTTCCCCGGTGCCGACGCTTCGTGCTCCCTCGGATGGGTCGTCTCCCACCTCGAGAAGGCTGGCTTCGAGATTCGATCCGTCGATGTCGCCGGTGTCCACTACTCGGCTACTATCCTCCGATGGGCTCAGAACTGGGAGTCCAACAAGGACAAGGTTGTCGCCAAGTACGGTGACCACATGTACCGCATGTGGAGTTTCTTCCTCTGGTCCAGTGTTATCGTTGCACGTGAGGGTGGAAGCTCCGTCTTCCAATTCACTCTGCACAAGAACCTCAACGCTTACCACCGTATCAACGGTGTCAAGTCGCACGGTGGTCTTCTTCCGCGCCCACCCATCTCGAGCTTCAAGTCGGTCTACAACTAGACGCCATCCTTTGACTCGATTTCCTTCTCTCTTCTGGGAAAGACATCAATTACCTAAATATAACCAAATTTGGATCTCAAAGAACAGTTGCCCTGTCACATCCAGACGACGGAAAGCTCTTTGTAAAGCAGAAATGTAACATCAGACTGTTTTCGTCTCAACAGATACATCTCTTGATGGCCGTGCAATTGTGTATATGTAGTCACACAGTCGAGAGAACAAGAGCATGCTTCTAACTTAGACCCTGAATTGAATTTAGCGCGCCTTGTCTGATTTCTGGATCCTTCGAAGGAGAGGACGCAGGGTTCTGAGCGAGCGCGCGTCTCGCAGGCTGTGCCCAAATTAGGATTGCTCAGCCAAGCTTAGAACAGAACAGTAGTAAGGGTGCGGGGCGTGCGCATCACAAAAAAAGTGACTACAGTACGCAGCGTGAGGCGACAATTTCCATCCGATTCTCCACTTTGATTCTCGTGGCTCAGCCGTTGACCAATCTTTCTCGCCGGCCACCATCCTGTCTCATACGCCATCCAACGATTGAGTTCAAGATGTCCACCACCTACACATCCGCTCCTCCCGGCTACAAGCCTGTTCCGACCCATGATACTCCTGCGCCATCCTACGGTGCCGCCGATACGGCTGGTGCCGGCGGCGCGCCTCGCGATGTAGACCAGGAAGGCGACCCTGATGACTTCAAATTTGGTGTGACTGTCGAGCAGTCTTCTCCCGAGATCAGGGCCATGTTCCTCCGCAAGGTCTATGTCACACTCTTCTGCCAGATCCTCGGTACTACTGTCATCGCCGGTCTGATGACCACCAAGGGCGTCGCGAGCTGGGTGCAGCAGAACCAGTGGGCTTTCATCGTCCCGCTCATCG
Organism: Pseudozyma thailandica; assembly: GCA_023212835.1. NCBI lineage: Eukaryota > Fungi > Basidiomycota > Ustilaginomycetes > Ustilaginales > Ustilaginaceae > Pseudozyma > Pseudozyma thailandica. The sequence continues at coordinate 1,037,919 of JALCCH010000002.1, forward strand.
GAAGTCTCGTCACAATGGGCTTCTTGTACTGGAAGCGTCACTCGCACCCTACCAACATCCTCCTTCTCTCGCTCTTCACCGTCCTCGAATCTGTCTCCCTCGGAACTGTCATCACCTACGTTGACCAGAAGATTGTGCTTCAGGCTATGATCATTACCGCTTTCACTTTCTTCGGTCTCACCCTCTTCACCCTTCAGAGCAAGTGGGACTTTAGCAGTCTCGGCGGATGGCTCTTTGGCGGTCTCATGGTCCTAGTTGGTGTGGGCTTCGTGGGCATCTTCATGCCTTACAATCAGACCTTCGACTTGATCACAGCCGGCGCTGGATGTGTTATTTTCAGCTTGTACATTGTCTACGACACTTGGCTCATTCAGCGCCGTCTCAGTGCGGAGGAGTGGGTGTTGGCCAACATTAGCCTCTACCTCGACATTGTCAATCTTTTCATCAACATTCTCAGGATCCTCAACAACCAGTCTCGCGATTAAGCCATCTGTTCACAACACTGTTTTCGCTGATGCGGTCTAAGTTCATGACCCGCTTACCTGTCTTTCCCTTTTGGCTCTGGCAGCGTCCAAGTGGTTCCAATTTGTTGCATTTGTACGAACGCCCTTCTTTGTTGTGTTGCGAAATCCTATCTTGCTTTTCAGCCATGTGCCTTTGTTCCAGGTCTGTCAACGCAACGGGTGTTGCTTTGTAGCCAAGTACCACTCGAGCGTACGCGGGTGCCAGTGTGAACAAGCAGTCGGGAGTGAGATCGACGCAGTTTCGAGACAGTGGTGTTGTGACGGCTTTGGCGCACAAGATGGGATCAGATTAGGGGGCTATCTTGGTGCGAGCCTGGTTTGCGCGTGACAAGATGGCAGTTAGGTGTGGGTATGAGTTCGAGTTGAAGGGGATGTACAGATTGACGAGTCGAGGTAGATTTTACAAATGAGGTTATGAGGATGTGTTCTTTGATGCGTTTGAAGGGTCGAACTGTTGGGATGCGGGAGGCGGGCGGTAGATGCCCTTATAATGGACACCTGGAGGTACCAATCCAGCCTGCAATCAATCAATCAATAATTAATAATAGACCGTTAGTATCTCGAGCCATTCAACCACTCGATCTGGTCCAATGTAGGGTTCAAACTTACTCTGTCCAGCAGCTTTGCAACGGGCTTACTCGGCTGTGCACCCAATTTCAACCAATGTTTGATCCTATCTTCGTTCCATTCGAGTCTCTTTTGCAACTTAACTTCTTGCGCTTTCGCCTCTGGCAGACCGGACGTCATTAGCGTTCCATGCCCAGGAGCTGATTTCCCCGCTGCCGCTGAGCCGAGAAAAGGTGTGGGGAGTCGACCAGAGGCGGCAGGACGCGGGATGGGGTCCCATTCGCCGAGCTTTTCGATCGGTCGCGCATCGCGTGGTTTCGAATCATTGATGGCTACAACGTGGTAAAACGGGTTGTTGCGTGTGCCCTTGCGGCTCAGACGCAATCGAACGACCATGATAAATAGGCTGCTGTGACAAGAGAACCGATCGTATCGCGTCGAAGAGTGACAATCGTGATTTGAATCTGCGTGTGTCGATTGAAGCTAGTGTCGACAGATGGGGCAGAGAGCTCGCACTGAGGTGAGGAGGTGGAGGATGATAATGATGATGATGGTGATGAGAAACACAAAAGGATGTCCCAAGAAGATACAGGCACTGCAGGCGGTGGACGTGTCAGAAATTGAAGCTTTTTCCGTTTCTTCCCCCCTTCGCTCACCCAACCTTTCATTCCGACTGCCGAGAAATTTTGCAAAAGCAGCATAATGTGCGAATGCAGGAGCTAACATTTTGGGATATCGGGCAACATCAAAACTTTCATCATACCTCAAGGCACACGGCCTTCTGCACAGATACAAGGGCTAGCATGCCTTCACAGAGAGAAGACGGACTGCAGACCGATCAACTACGGATTGAATGTCGGTAGCTGATGATAAGATTATGCTTGAGCGTAGATGGTACAGATGCGATTACAGATATGGCGGATTAGACGAAGAAGAATGAATTCGGGGGTATATAGTAGTTGCAAGGGAGGCAAAAGGAGACGAGAGAGAGACAGCAGCCTACTTGTACTGAGACAGGTACGTAGCCTGAGTCAGGCTCAACCTATGTTGATGACGAATTGTGATGGTGCTAGAACAGACTCGAGGAGGTTTCGACAGATGATTCGGCGTCAGGACTTCATGAGCAAGTCCAACGCCAGCACAGCTTCATCGACCTGAGCTCTTGTCTTCCTCTGATCTGCCTGACTTGGCATGTTGTACGAGAATGGATCTCGGTTCCCGTTCGCTGCTGTTCCTAGCCCTTCTTGCTGGGTCAAGAGGTGCGCCGTCTGACCGTCCAAAGCTTCGCGCTTTTCGGAATCGCGAAACTTGTTGCTCTTCTTCGCCTTTCCCGAACGGGCTAGCTTCTTGGCGCTAGCAGCTACAAGTGATGCCGATGAGGGTTTGTTCGACTTTGACGTTGACGCTGGGGATGACGAGGAGGATTTGATTTTGGACCCTGAGCTTGCTTTCGATGCCGCCGCGGCAGAGGGGCGGGCGGTGGCGGTGGATGCGACCATATCGACAAGCTCTCTTGTAGATCCGTTCAGTGCAGGAGTGCGGCGTCTTGCGATACTTGCGCTCTTGACAGACCTGCCAATGCGTCAAAAAATGGCATGAAGATGGAGAATGATGAATCGAAGGTGAAGCAGCGGCTACTTTTAATTCGGAACAGCGGACCAACAAAGAAAAAGCGTCGAGTCTAAAAAGTTGAAAAAGTTGCCGCTCGCATCTCACTCAGCAGCAAGGGTGTTAGCCGAAAGTTGACCGCTGCTGCGCGCACGGTGGAGGTTCTCCGCCCCCTATAAACATCTGAGTCGAACGACACCCTCCGCACTCTTTCGCTCCTCACCCTCTCACCATCACACCAAATTCCATCACCAACCAAAACACTATATACCAAACATGGCCTTCGCTACTTCGGACAACATGGTCAACTCCTGCATGGCCGCCACTTGTAAGTTCACACACACACCTTTCAAACCACCGCGCAAACGACATATTTACTCACTCATCCCATTCTCCTTGGCTGCTACATTCCGGTCAACGCAGGCGAAAAGTGCGGCAAGACCACCTGGAAAGGCTGCGGCAAACACATCGACGCCGTCTTCGCTAACGTCCCCAAGGAGCAGCAATGCACCTGCCCCCGCTCGTGATCACCTCACTCCCAAACTCGATGCAACTGTCAAGTCTATTCCGCACACCCCGCAAAGGAAATGGTTACTACTTGTTTGATTACACAACAACTTCAAATGAAATGATACGACGATGAGCGGTGAATGGTTTCTACAGGATTGCAAATCTAATTGACAGGCTGATCCTGACTCGCCCCGTCATTCTCCATAATCTTCTCCTTTGGCGTTGTTGAAGATTCGATGCTTTCCTTACGTTCCAATTCCTCCATCTCCTTCGCTTTCGCTGTCCAGGGTCCTTCGCCAAATGCATGGTTGAGGGCCGACCAGACGTTGTTCACGTAGTGCACCTCAAGGTCGTCCAGCACAGCCTTGGGAACATCAGCCTCAACGTTGGGCTGGTTCTGCGCTGGGAGGATGACCTTGGTAATACCCGCACGGTGTGCTGCAAGCAGCTTCTCCTTGAGCCCGCCGACGGGGAGTACCATGCCGCGTAGCGAAACCTCACCAGTCATGGCGAGTGTTGGTGCTACCGACCTGTTGGTGAGCAGTGACGTGAGCGAGACGGTGAACGCGACACCTGCTGAGGGGCCTTCCTTACCGATGGCACCCTCGGGCATGTGCAAATGAACGTCCTTGTTATCGAGCAAGTTGTCGTTAGCATCCTTGACGATGCCAAGATCGTACGCGTTGGTCTTCATCCAAGAAAGCGCGATCGAAGCCGACTCTTTGATCACGTCTCCGAGCTTACCCGTGAGCTGAAGCCCGCCCTTGCCAGGCATGATGGTCGTCTCGATAGGCATGAGCGAGCCAGATCCGTTACCGAGGTAGCCAAGACCCGTCGAAACACCTGCAGGCATGGCACTGGTGTAGAGACGATCCTTGTGGAAGACAGGTGGGCCCAGGTACTTGCGTAGGCTGTCAATGGTGATGGTTACCTTGACATCCTTCGGCACGGCCATGGGCTGGCGCTTCTCAGTGGTCACCTTGGCTGGTGCTGCGGGGGCGGCATCCTTACCTGGCACCTTACCATCCTGCAATGGCTGGCTGTCCGGTGCTGACGAAGTGGACGCCGACGCAGGGTCACTAGCAGTCGATGCCGATGGCTCGGTGAAAGGTGATGGTGCATCTGTGGTGGCAGCTCCGGCGTTCGCAGGTGCGAGCTCGCCGTCCTTCGGCTCAGGGAAGACCGATTCGCCGTGCTGCTTGACAATGTCGAACGCGATCTTGCGGTAAACCTTCTCGAGGAGCTTGCGCAGGCCACGAACACCGCTCTCTCTGGCATGGTGCTTGATGAGGAATTCGATGGTCTCGTCTGGCAACTCAATGTTGGCGTCTTGCAGCCCTGAAGCCTCCTTGGCCTGGGGAGCAAGGTAGCCACGAGCAATGTGACGCTTCTCATCCGCCGTGTAGGAAGAGACCTCCATGACCTCCATACGGTCGAGCAAAGGCTGAGGAATAGTCTCGAGTGTGTTGGCCGTGCAGACGAAGAGAACTCGGGAAAGATCGACGGGAACATCCATGTAGTGGTCGAGGAAAGAGCCATTCTGCTCGGGATCGAGCATCTCGAGAAGTGCCGACGAAGGGTCTCCGTTGTGACCGCGACCGATCTTGTCAACCTCATCAATGAGAATGAGTGGGTTCTCGGTGCCAACTTTCTTGAGCGCCTGGATCGCCTTACCTGGCATGGCTCCGACGTAGGTTCTACGGTGACCCTTGATCTCGGCAACGTCGCTGAGACCACCTACACTGAAGCGGAAGAATTGACGCTCCACCGCGCGAGCAATCGACTTTCCAATAGATGTCTTACCCACACCGGGAGGTCCAACCAAGCAAATGATCTTGCCCTCGACGGTGCCCTTGAGCTTGCCGACCGCGAGGAACTCGAGGATACGGTCCTTGACATCCGACAGACCGTAGTGGTCCTCGTCAAGAACACCGGTAGCGTTGGAGATCGAATAGTTCTCGGGGGAGTGGACGCCCCATGGGATGCTGGTGAGCCAGTCAAGGTAGCCTCGGGTAACGTTGAACTCGCTGGCAGCAGGCTCAAGCGTCTGCAGCTTGTTGAGTTCTTCGTCAAAGACCTTGCGTACTGCTTCGGGCATGTTGAGCTCAGCGGCCTTCTCGCGGAACTTCTCGACCATCTTGTCCTTGCCATCGCTCTCGATGCCGAGCTCCTTCTTGATACCCTTGAGCTGTTCCATGAGGTAGTACTCGCGCTGACGCTTCTGAATCTTGGACTCGACGTCCTTGCTGATCTTGCTCTGCAGCTGAGCATTCATGAGCTCCTTCTTGAGCACCACCAACGCCTTCTGGAGTCGCTCGCGGATGTCAAGTGCCTCCAGAACAGCCTGCAGCTCGCCGACCTCCCCTGTGGAAACAGCGGCAGCAAAATCTGCGAGCTTCTCTGGCTCCTCAAACACGTTGCCAGCACCCTGCGAGATGGAGAAGTTGGCGATCTGGTCACGGAAGAGCGGGTTGAGCTGAGCGATATCCTTGAAAACGCTGATGAGCTCGGACATGACGGCACGGATGTATTGATCGTTGCGTTTGTCGTAGGGAGCGGCAGCAAGATTGGTGACGTTGACTAGAGACACAGCGTAATCCTGGAGGAAGGATGTCTGGAAAGGTGCAGAGTGGGACGGCATATCCTGGCCGTCTTCGGATGGCTCGCCGCTTTCCGAGCTAGCGGCCTCGCCTTCAGCAGCCTTGGGAGGTGATGGTGGTGCGTTCTGTTGCAAGTGAGCAGCCGATGCATCGTTGACCTCGGGAAGAATGCCATCGTCGCGAGCCTCCTGCTGGATGTCGTGGACCTTTGCGATGGAAGCGGCCTTGACGGCTTCGTTAGCTGCTTCATCGCTGATAGGGTTGGCAGGACCAGCTCCCTCGGTGCCTGGTGGCGGCGAAGGAATGGTCTCTCCAGTGGGTGTGATGAGCTCATCGATGCGAATGCGGCGATGTGGATACAAGACAGCAGTGATGCCCTCCTCCTCTTCGGCTTTGTCCTCACCATCCTTGCCCTTCTTGCCGCCTGACGAACCTCCACCCTGAACGGGGAAGACGCTTGTGACCTGGGCGAAAACACCGACCTTGTGCACCTTGCTCAGATCGGTGATGACATCCGCGTCCTCCTCCTCGTCCTTGAGCAAGAAAGCACCGATGTAGGGTTGACCACGCTTGAGGGATTCCTTGATGGCGGCGCAGACGGCTTGGTTCTTGATGACAACGGCCTTGTAGAATCCAGGGAAGAGAGGTCGACGAGTGATGGGAAGAGCGAGAACTTGTGGGTATACGGAGGGGACAGTGGAGCGAGCGACAGAATTGGATCCAGACCCAGAGCTAGAGCCGGAACCTGAGCCGGCACCGCTCGAGCTGGAGCCAGAACCGGATGCACCAGCCCCGGCTCCACCTGTGGCTGATCTAGCGCCCGAAGATGAAGACTCACCTTTGGCACCGGACTCTTCTGACTCCTTGCGGTGCTCCTCGTCATTCTCGACCTCGTTCTCTTCGCCCTCATGTTCCTCACCCTCGCGGAGGAGCTTATCGATTCTTTTGGCGCGTGGAAGATGCTGGGATGGTGAAGTGAAGAGCGAACGAGCCGAACCGGACGAGGGATACGTGGATATGCTGAAGGAGTGCGGGGTCAAAGAGTCTTTGCTCGCCGAGGAAAGACTTGCTGCCTTGGGAAGGGTGACGGACCATCCTAACGGCATGAAGCGCTTGTTGAATGTGCGTGCGCCGGTAGCTGCGGTACGCCATTGGGCAGCGCGACCAGCCGCAAGCCTTTGTGAAGGAAGCATTGTTGTCGAAAGTGTGGATCGAAGTTGAACGTTTCCAAGTTACCAAGGTTCGCCGGAGCACGGCTCGAGGAGGAGTCACTCAGATGAGATTGATGCCACTTGCGGGCGTCGGATAATGAAGTATAGTGAAGCTTGACGATGGATGATGGCGATGATAGTGCGGGATGGTGAAGAGAAGATCGTATGAATGGTGTCGTGGAAGTCCAACAAAAGGCTTGTGCGAAGATCCGAGTGCCGGAATGAGTGTCTGTCTGATTGACTGATTGGCAGGCAGGCAGGCAGGCAGGCAGGATGACTGGACTACGCTTACCTATGATTGCTGGTTGCTCTTTGCTCAGCTGCAAATCGTAAATTAGCGCATGTTGCAGCAAGCGTCCTTTCAGCCGTGCTTTGGAAATTCACATTTGGGCTCAGTCAAACGACACATACGAAGGCCCTTTCTTCTCTTGATTCCATTCCATTCCTTCGAGAAGCATATCATTCCAGCTCTCATCATCGATTCTTCCTCGCAGCTGATCAAGACTATAGTCTGGATTGCGACATCGTCTGCGATGCAATGGTATGACGTTCGTCGAACCCAGCAAGGTTGTGCGAATCTGAAGTCTTCGCCTTGTCTGATGTGGAGGAGAAATCAGCCGGAAAAGCCGCGAAATCGTAGCCGATCACAAGATGCTCACTTTTTAAGCTGTTAAGTCTATCGTGACAATTTTCTGTGTCAGATTCAACCGCGTCGTGGAGCCCAGAACCGTGAATAGGCGCAAGTGGACAAAGGCTGAGCTCGAGCCAATGAATCCACCCACAAATGATCAGGTTATTCTGCATTCGAATGCACGGCAGCGGGTGGCGCCGAGAGGTCAGGACCCTGCTGCTCAGCCTTCTCAGAATCAGACAAAGCTTGGAGAGCTCAAGTGTGGACGGAACAGCGAGCGAGACTTCATCAAGTCATCCCGTCTTTCCATCTTCTCTTCTTCCTCCTCATCGGCTCTTCGCCTCCGTTCAGCAGTATATTGCCCCTTCCGGTTCGATTTGATCGTTCTTTCTCTTTCTCAGCGCTTGCTTCTTTGCTCGCAACATAAAGATCAACGTTACATTCGCTTCAATTCACATCCTTCGTTTGTCAACCACATTCGCATCTCCTTCTTCGATCGATCCATTCGGGTTATAGCTGCTCCCAGTTCAAGAATTCCCAACTCGATTTCGCATCTTGACTTCCAGATCTCGCATCATTCTTGCTGCAATCACAACCCGCAGAACAGCATCCACTCGGACTCCCTCTTTTCAAACAAGCCTCATTCCTTGAGCACCTTTCGACATCATGGGTATCCCGAAGTTCTTCCGCTTCATGTCGGAGCGCTACCCGCTCATCAGTCAGCTCATCGAGGAAAACAAGATTCCCGAGTTCGACAACCTCTACCTCGACATGAACGGTATCATCCACAACTGTTCTCACCCCAACGACAACGATGCATCTTTCCGTATCACAGAGACGCAAATATTTTTAGCCGTCTTTGCATATATAGAGCATCTCTTCCACAAGATTAAACCCAAGAAGGTCTTCTTCCTCGCCGTAGATGGTGTCGCTCCCCGAGCCAAAATGAACCAACAGCGTTCTCGTCGTTTCCGCACAGCAAAAGAGGCAAAGGAGATCAAGGAGAAGGCCGAACGTCGTGGTGAAGTCTTGCCTGAGGAGGAGGCTTTCGACTCGAACTGTATCACTCCAGGTACCCCCTTCATGGCCAAGCTCTCTCAACAACTCGAATACTTTATCGCCAAGAAGATCACCGAGGACGCTGATTGGCGCAACGTGCAAGTCATCCTCTCCGGTCACGATGTCCCTGGTGAGGGTGAGCACAAGATCATGGAGTACATTCGTCTCTGCAAAGCGCAGCCCGACTACAACCCCAACGTCCGTCACTGTCTCTACGGTCTCGACGCCGATCTTATCATGCTGGGTCTCCTTAGTCACGACCCACACTTCTGTCTCTTGCGAGAGGAGGTCCAATTTGGTCCTCGTCGCAAGTCCAAGGGATCGCTCGAATCTCAGAATTTCTTCCTCCTTCACCTCTCTCTCTTCCGAGAATACCTCGATCTTGAATTTCAGGATCTCCGATCATCCCTCCCCTTCCCTTACGAGTTCGAAAGGATCATTGATGATTTCATCCTTCTCAACATCTTCGTCGGAAACGATTTCCTTCCCCATCTGCCCGGTCTCCACATTAATGAAGGAGCCATGGATCTTCTCTTCAACATTTACAAGCAGATCCTTCCCGTCGCAGGCGGTTACCTCAACGAAAGTGGTACCCTGCGCACAGATCGTCTCGAATTGGTGCTCTCTGAGCTCTGCAACTTCGAAATGGAGCAGTTTGAGCGCGATTACGGTGACACCGCCACCCACAAGGCCAAGGTCTCCAAGAAGAAGAAGGCCATCACCCAGACAAAGGCAAAGGGTGGCTTGGTTCTCACCAAGTCGCAACGCGACCTCTTCGACAAGGTTCATGCCTTCGTCATGGCCCGCCGTCACGACCCCTCTGGTGCTCCCAACGAGCTCTTGGTTCCTGCTGACTTGCCCAACAAGGACAAGCGCTTCCTCGAAGACCTCGCTTCCAGCCTCAAGCTGCGTGCCTCGTTCAACAAAGTCGACCCGGCTTCTCAGCAGCCTGCCATTGCTTTGTCCTTCCCTGCCATCGCTCCGGAGGACGACGACAGCGATGACGGTCCCTCCGATGAAGATGGCGATGACTCGGAAGACTCGGAAGAGAGCTCTGCCGAGGAGATCGCTCCCGCCAAACCCACCGGCGCCAAGTCCGAGTCTGACGTTGCCGTCGACCGTGTGCTCAGCCGCTACCTCAAGGCCAAGGTGGACGCTGCCAGCGACGATGAGGCTGACCCCGAAGAGGACTACAAGAAGCGTCTCGAGGCACAGATGACCGCTTGGAAGAAGGACTACTACAAGGAAAAGCTCGAAATCGACTACAACAATGACGAGGCCATGTCCAAGCTCGCCTTCCGCTACATCGAAGGTCTTCAGTGGGTGCTCCACTACTACTACGACGGTGTCGCTTCCTGGGGCTGGTTCTACGACTATCACTATGCTCCCAAGATCTCTGATCTCAAGAACGTTGGTCAGATGAAGTTCGAATACGAGCTCGGCAAGCCTTTCCGTCCCTTCGACCAGCTCATGGGTGTGTTGCCCGCTCTCAGTAGCCAGCACATCCCCGCTGCATTCCGCGACTTGATGACCGACCCTAATTCGCCCATCATCGACTTCTACCCTAACAACTTCGAGGCTGATCTCAACGGCAAGAAACAAGACTGGGAAGCGGTCGTCAAGATTCCTTTCATCGATGAGAAGAGACTCCTCGATGCGCTCGATAAGCGTGAGATTTATCTCGGCATTGAGGAACGCAAGCGAAACGGTTTCGGCCATAGCCGCGAGTTCGTCTACAACGAGCAAGAGGAGATCTTCTTCCCGTCAAGCCTGCCCGGCACCTTCCCCGACCTCGTTCACTGCCGTGCCAAGGTCAACAACTTCAACCTTCCCACACTCGATGGTCTCCATCTGGTCAAGGGACTCACCAAGGGTGTCGAACTCGGCGTTCGCGCCTTGGCTGGCTTCCCTTCCCTCAAGACACTTCCTCACTACGGCCGCCTTGGCCATCACGGTGTCAACATCTTCCAGTCCGAGTCTAAGGGCGTCAGCATGGTTGTCACCATCGAAAACTCGTACGAGGATGCCAAGACCGAGGCCATTGCCAACGCCATGATCGGCAACCGTGCCTTCCTCAACTGGCCTTTCATCACTGAAGGTCTTGTTGTCGGTGTCTCCGACAACCTCTTCCGCTACGAGATGGGCATGGTCGGTGGCCAGCAAAAGGTGATCGCCACTCCTCACCAGGGGCCCAGTCTCACTGAATTCCATCGCAAGGCTGAACGCGCCGAGTACCACTACAGCAAGCGCATGGGCGTTCTCATCGGCGACGTTGAGGTACTCGTTCACATTCGCCCGCTCAAGGGTCTCAAGCGACTCGACGACGGTGCCTTCATCAAGGACTACGAGGAGAGCCACAAGAAGGAGATTGACCAGGCCGTCCAGGTGACTGTCACCAATGTCGTTCACGATGATGCTCGTTTCCTCGAGTCGCCTGCCAAGCCTATCCGCGAAGAGTACCCGGACAAGACCAAGGTCTTCTTCCTTGGTGCCAACGCTTACGGTACTCCTGCCCATGTCGTCGGAAGCACCGACTCTTCGCTCGCCATCGAAGTCGCTTTCTTCCCCAATCAAGCTAAGGAGAACGCACACCTCCGCAATCTCGTGGCTCAGCGCGCTCGCGTTCAGTACTACCCCTCTTACCAAGTGGCCAAGAGGTGTGGTATCACTTCGCTCGCCCTGGCCAAGCTCACCTCAAGCATGATGCTTGCATGGAAGGACCAGAAGGTCAACGTCGGTCTCAGCCTCAAGTTTGAAGCTAAGGGCGAAAAGGTTCTCGGTTACTCGAGGAAGTCTGCCGCTGGTTGGGAGTTCTCGGACAAGACACTCGAGCTCGTCAAAGAGTACGTGCAGACTTTCCCCGAAGTCGCGCAGATGCTCAGCCACAAGTCCGGTGTTGACATCACCCGTGCTTCGCAAATCTGGGATGATTCGGTCGTCGATGAGAAGATGTCCGCTCTCAAGGCTTGGATCAAGGCCAAGGGTGTTCGTGACCTCGAGACCGTGCCTCTTTACGCCGAGCAGCTCTCCAAGGAGACCGTGCAGAACATTGAGGCTTTCACAGCCCGTCTCTTGGACACACGTACCGCCGTTGGTGCCGCCTCGCAGATCCGAAAGGTCTACATCAAAGGTATCCCTCAAACCGCCTTGCTCAAGCCAAGCCATGCTCCCTTCCGTCTGCAGGCGCAGCGCTTCGAGCTCGGTGATCGTGTCGTCATGGTTCAGGACAGCGGTAATGTGCCGCTCTCGGCGCGCGGTGTCGTGATCGGCATTAACAGCAACTCGCTCGAGGTCGTCTTTGACGTTCCTTTCCTCAGTGGAACCACCCTTAACGACCGCTGTGCTCCTTACAAGGGAGCCACCGTGTCCTTCGTCAGCGTTCTCAACCTCACCCAGCCGCAGTTCGTCTGCGCCGGCACCAGCGGTGTCGGTGATACTAGCGCTTCCGTCGGTAGCGCGCTCGAGAGGACACTTGGACCCATTGGCGGTACTGGCCACTCGAGCGACGCTCAAGGTAATGGTGCGCAAGGGTACGGTGCGGGCGCGAGCTCCTACCGACCTCCCAATGCTTTCACCCCCAGTGCCTCTGCCCAGAATGGCAACAGTCGTGGTGGTAGTACTCAGATCCTGCAGAGACCTCAGCAGCGTCATGCCCCCGTCTCGCAAGAAGTGGCATTCTCGGGTGTCGCCAGCGGTGCTCACAAGCCCACCAAGGCTGCTTCGCACAACCAGGTTGAAGAGATCAACCCCATCATGGCTGCCCTTGGTATTCGTCCGCCCAGCACTCAAACTAATGGACATGGTCACGGCCACAGTGCACCTATCCGAGGAGGCCCTCGTGGCGGTGCCAGGCCACAGGGAGCCTCTCGTCCACCTCCTGCTGCTGCTGCTAACCAGCCTCCTGTAGCACCCGCTGCTCAGGCTGGTGCCAATGCTCCTCGAGGCCGAGGCGGTCGTGGTGGTGCCCGAGGCGGTCGAGGTGGCCCCGCTCGAGGTGCTCCTCGCGGCGGACGCGGTGGTGCAGCTGCCCCGTAACCGCATCCAGTTCTCAGCACATTTCCGGACTGACTGTGGAAGGTTCGCACCTTCTGCTCTCGATACAATAATCAAAGCTTTGATATACGATGACCCTAAGCTTTTATGTGTGCTGTGATGTGTGCTATGAGCCGAAGTGTGATTTTGAGCTTAAATTTTTGGACAATTTTTTGGCCTCGAATTTTTTGTGTTTCTGACTTCTCGTGCTGACGAGCTTAGATCCACTCAGGTGGAGGCATGACCGTTGATTGGCCGACACGAAAATTTGGTGCCTGCAGGTGACGTTATTGACGCTGCCCGGCTATACAACGTCTGAACAGGTCAAGCTTGGAGAGTCTTTCTTAAGTCCGCGGCGAGATTAGGGTGTCTTGAGAGGCCGTAGTGAGCATAAGAAATCCAAGGAGTGCGCAGCGGTTAAGACGAAGAAGCCCAAAGAATTGGCCGATAGTGCTTTGTGATGCCTGGTTCGGTTGCTTCGGTGACGGATCTTTGGAAGGTCGTTCCGGTATCAGGGCCGGCCACTTGCTCGCTGTCACTGCTTCTTCCTTCATCGCTACCATCATCACCTTGAAAGTGTTGAAGCACAGCAATCATGACGACTCCTCAGACCACTCAAGCTTACCGCCTGTCGTCGTTCGACAAGAGCCTTGACGGCCTCATTCTCGATGACAAGGTCGCACTTCCGGATGCTTCGAAGCTCGCTCCCACTCAGGTCCTCGTCGAGGTCCATGCTGTCTCGCTCAATGCTAGGGACTACCAAAGTAAGTCGCACTTCTTCTGATCATCAATACGGTGACTGAATCTGACTGACGATCTTCCTGTACCCTATCCAACACAGTCGCAAGCGGCACCTATCCTGCTCCGACTTCGCCGCCAAAGGGTTTGATCCCTGTTTCGGATGGAGCTGGAAAGGTCATTGCAGTCGGTTCCGATGTTTCGACCGTCAAGGTCGGCAGCCGTGTCGTCACTCATTTGTGCGCCGAATGGAAGCACGGTGAGATTGGAAACGAGATGCAGGCGACCGCCCTGGGAGGTGGAAAGGACGGCGTCCTCGCCAAGCACGTCGTGTTGGACCAGTACAATTTGCTGCCCATCCCGGAGCACATGGACTACCGTCAAGCAGCCTCGCTTCCCGTCGCCGGTCTGACTGCCTTCCACTGCCTGCTCGGTCAGGCCGGAAAGACTGTTCAGCCTGGCCAGACCGTGCTTGTGGAGGGCACGGGAGGCGTCAGCATCGCCGCGCTCCAAATCGCTCTCTCCGCGGGCGCTCGACCGATCGTCATTTCGAGCTCGGACGAAAAGCTCAAACTCGCGCAGCAGCTCGGTGCTGCCCCGGGCGATTGTATCAACTACAACACGAACAAAGACTGGGTCCAGACTGTCCGCGCCCTCACTCCTCGCGGCGAAGGTGTTGATCACACAGTCGAGATTGCCGGCGGAACCACCCTCATTCGCGCGCTCATGGCAACCAAATCATACGGTTCCGTCTGGGTCGTAGGGTATATGGACGACTACAAGTCAGCCTCCGAACTCGCCTCCGCAGAAGGCCTCCCCGACGCCGCCAAAGCCGTCCTGTATACCCAAGCTCAAATCCAAGGCGTCATGTGTGGAAGCTACAAGCTGTTCCAACAATACCTTGATGCTCACGAGACGGCGCAAACCAACGTCAAAAACGGCTTCGCAAAGGTAAACGTCCTCAATCCTCTCATTTTGGAGCGCCAGGTCTTCAAGTTCCAAGACGCAAAGAAGGCTTTCCAGCTCCAAGCTTCGGGCAAGTTTGTCGGAAAGGTCATCATCGATGTTGCCTAGATAGCTCATGTTGCCCATATCCTCGACGGAACCAAAACCAGCCTTTCTGACCGTCACAGATGCATGTTGCTGTCTTGTGGCATTGCTGAACACGTTGATTAGATTGAAATAAGCTGTACAAAGAAGAAAAAGAAGGCATTCACCGTATTTGCCGACGAGATTGTAACGATAGGATCGATATGAGAGTTCCAGTAACGAGACTACCGCAGATTGTCATTGAGTGACGAGCATGCGGCTCGACGAAGCAAAGAGGATTGTGCCTGGGATATCATGAGAAGCGAGTAGGGACGTGATTTGGATTGAGGTAGATTCGAGCCGAGTAAAGGCCAAAGGTGGCATGCGGCTAGGAAGAGGAGACGATGCGTTTATCCCATGCGGGTCTTGTTCTCCCTCTCGGCCTGCTTGATCCTCTCCTCGAGGGTCTTGGACTTGTGAAGCTGCGAGGCGGTAAGACGGTCACGCTCAGCCTGGGAAGCGCGGTCCGAGTACCTCATGCCATCAGCAACGGAGCCCTGGTAGGAGGAAGTGGTTCGGTGCAACTCCGTGTTGTTCTTTCCGGGGTTGGTGTCGGTGCGCTTCATCTTCTTCCCATCGGAAGGACTGGACATGCAGGAACCCTGATAGGTGGAAGTGAATATGGATGCCGAATCGTAGCGATTTGACAGTGATTCGACAAAAGATGATGACGCAAGTCGCAAAGGAAAGGCAAGATGGAGCATTCTAGTCAGCATCGTACGAGACTGGATCTGGAGATAGAAGTTGCACAGGTAGAGCAAAGCCCCGCTCTTGGCCAATCCAGGCAAGACACGCAAGCAGCTCTTCATGTTCTCCGCTGTCGGGTGAGATGCACTTACCATCTTGACTAAAGTTAAAGACGCTGCTTAAGCAAAGAAGATGTGGAGTACTGCGTGTTTGTGAGTGATGCAAGTTGATTCGGTGTGTTGGTGGTCGAAGATCGAAAGTGATCACGGATGGTGTGGTCAGATATGTAGGAGTTGGTGGAGAGGAAACAAAAACTGAAGGTACGGGCAAAGCTGAGTTCTGTTTCAGGATGCGATGCAGTCAAGCTACCGACAGTTGCTGCTTGGACTTGTGACTCTTGCTGTGTAGGCGGAGGCGAGGCGAGGCGACCAGATGAACGGGCCGAAAAGAGGCTTGGCTTGATTGCTGTGCCAGACCAGCAGCGGAGTTTGACAAAAGTCATGGAACGCTAGAGCAGCAGTTCGTCAACAACAAGCAGCAGATGCAATGATGGCTCTTGGGCCACCTTCAACTCCACTTTTCTATCGAGCCAGACCTTAGCTTGGGCAATTTTTCAGCGATACGGCACGGCACGGCACAGACGCGGCGTAAGCATGCACTATGACAAGACATCAGTCGCTTTTCGATTATTCAATTCAGAAATTGGATTTGATTTCAATTATGAATACTGCCGATTACGAAATTGATATCTCTCGTCTTTGCATGCCACTGTACTGGTAGAGAAATTTCTTATTCTATCGGCGCTGTGGTTGTTCGAGAATGCAGGCTCAGAACAAATTGGAATACAAATTCGCGTGGATGCGACGCCAAAGAGATCCAGACTCTTGGATGCAAGCTCTTCATTTTGTACCCAAAGTCGACCCTACTGACGGACACTCACATCCGACGGTTCACCATGCAATCTTGTCAAGCGAGGTCAATCCGGAGAAGCTTGCTTATCCCTCTGCGTATGGCCGAGTAGTACTGAAATGCTCAGTCCCACGTCCAAGTCACAAGTAAACTCGATATGCCATCGTGTCTGCAGCTCGCAGCATGATGTCCTAGTCGTTTGCGGAACGATGACTTTGAACGCTACCGTGACTACTGCTCAGAGTGCACAGCCCTGACGGATGCCAAGATTGATGACCCGGAGGAAACCCGCAAATGGGGTCGACTGTTCTGGACACCACTCCAAGCTTCTTTGCGTGCACTGCAAGTGACAGGCTCGGCATATGTCACCGCTTGACTTGGCACACGACATTTGACAGGCTTGAATTCGTCAGCGCGTTATCGGCCGGGAGCACAGGTTGCTCGTCCTCACATCGGCCCTCGAGCATCATTATGTGTGCGCAGCAACGACATCCACTTCACCATCGTATGCCTGATTAGCTCAAGAGTATTTCAGTTTGTGCGAAAGTATAGTTCAAGCTCGTGTGTGATCATTCGGAAGCGCCACTGATCGAAGCGAGAACCGGAGGAAGTATAGCTTCTATAAATCACCGAGTTTCAAAACATCCAGGGTACAGTCTTCGCTCGCCGTAGCAACACACCGGCTCAAGCAGTGAGTTCTGTGTTGCAAAATGTGGATATGAGGAAAGCATGCACGAAGCAATCCCACTGAGAGTGCTATAGTCGAATGCAACCTCTCTTCTTGTTTCACTACACGACACGTTTCACCACTTTGTTGCTCTTCACAATCCCCTCGATCTGAGCCAGTGGCTTTTCATCTTTGCGCATTCAAGCAATCACGCTTTGCAAACCTAGCACCACAGCCGGTCCCTCTCTACATTCCATAATATAAAGCAATTCCTCAGCATTTGCGCCCGCTTGACGTGGTCAACTCGAGCTTAATACTTCTGGCGAAGTTGCGGGCGAACGGTTCATTGCTGATTGGGACGTCAGTTTGCGCTCTTGTTGACTCTCCCATGTCGAGATATCTGACAATTCGATATCAGTGGTGTCTTTGTGACCTGTCGAGCTTGCGTTCTGCATCTTATCAGCCTTATTTATAGTTGTCGCTGCTGCCGCACGACGCTATTGTTGTGCGGGGCGCCGATATTGACAGCTTCCAAACCTCTTGTTAACACGAGTCGCCGTAGATATTACGTCGAGTTTAGCGTGATGGTACAAGAATGCATCGCGACTAATTGTATGGCTTTCTTCTCGCAACCCGTCTTCTTGTGCCTCTCCGACCTTGCCACGAAGGCTAGAAACCTTGTAATTGGGTACACGCCACCTTAATTTCATCAAGAGTCAGAACTTCAGAACTTCAGAACTTCCAAACGTCAGGAGCGGCCTTGCTGACAGATTATGAAACTCGTAAACAGGCTCACAGCAATTTTCTGGCTTTGCACACTTTTCATTCTGACAGGTTTCTGACCTTTCAACGAAAGTCAGAACTTCAGAACATCAGAAGTTCAGAAGTCCATAGACAATCTCATAAGCGGACTGAATGACAGAACACAAATGCTCTCCATCCTTGCCGGGAAGGTAGTTCTCACTGACCTTTCCGCACATGTCAAACCCCACGTGAGGCCTAATGATAGAATGTTCTTGTGGATTGATCGAGCTATAATGTGATGGGTGTGGACTTGTATTCGGTCGAATTGTAGACCAAGGACCAAAAGCGGAGGCGATGATGTTCCCGTCACTGGATTTGTCGGAAGCACGCCCGAGGTTCCTCTCGTGATTGAGCTAATACGCACTCCCAGATTGGCAGGCGGCCCACAACGCCTCGCACTGTGCTTTCCGTCGCGTCCGAGACGGTGTTTCGACTGCAGAGCTACGCGTGGTGATATGCGCTTTGCGATGATAGAACACCGGTTGGTTCAACGGTGACAATAGTTCCGCGTTTCAATCGTCATGACGTGATTCTGAGTGGAAGCACTTTTGGCGTCCGATCCTGTTATTTCTAACTTGTCAAACTCAGCTCAAGGCGTTAAACCTCCTCGACTTCCTATATGGGAATCGCCGATGAGAAGGTTTGGATCCGAGCCGAAGTACCACTGAGGTTTGCAAAGCCAAACACAGCTTCAACACGTCTGGATTTCTCGAGCTTCCCGTCGTCAAATCGCTGGTAGCGGAGCGCCGGCAAAGTTGGAAATAGAGACATGTCTGAGCCCAGCAAAGCCTTGACGAAGAAGCAGACAGCCTAATCATGTTAATATTGCCAGCGCTTGAACGACCAAGTCGCTACACCGAGGCTGTTGGTTGAAGCATGTCATCCAGTGTAAGAATTGCAGCTTGCTGCTAATACCTAGCGACCCCCACTGGACACAGAAAGCGTCTCAGTTCTGCACAGGGTCTAGGGTCTGATGAGATCTTCAGGCCGGAAAAGAAGGGGTAATGAAAGATGACTGTTCCTTCGGAAATGAGATCTGGCAACTCCGCTCAGCCAGACAGTGTTGTGCTTCAGATGTTTGAGCAGTTTGGTGAAAGGACAAATAACCAATTACCAGCAACGTGATTGAGCTCCGCCACCGGGTAATATCCTACTGTATATGCTTTGAGCCAATCGATTCGGAAGCCAGCAAATACCGGCTTGTGATTGCTTGCGCTTTGCACAATGATTTATCACACTGCTGAGTTGTAGCGCCTGTTTAGACAGGGGAATATGAGAAGGACCCTTCACATGCGCTGGCGCAGCACACATTTGCAAATGATGTCGTGGAAACTGTGTCTCGGTGAAGGCTGCCTTACGCCAGCCAACGAAATCCTGAGCAGCCTCACATGACTTTATTTACATGCGTAGCCGGCCCAGATCGCATTGCTTGATTTCTCGGCAGATTTCGCTCGTTAAATGAATCTCAGGCGACCCAGAATGAGCCAATGCTTTCGTGTGACCGTTCCAAGAAAGAAGCCTGTACAGTACAATAAAATATAGTCTATGCGTCCGGCTGGAAGGGTGTCGACGTGGAAGATCAGTGTCTAGCAGCCTGAAAGACGTGTGGGCGTATAGGAAGTCCGGCAATATCCGTAGAGGGACATGTGCCAACCAGCCCTCATCAATCCGGGTGATGTCTCGGTCTGGACGGCGTATTGTGTCGCAACGTCCGTGGTAAGAAGAATTCAAAGCAAAGACAGTGAACGGAGGTTGGTATTGCTATCCACAGACACCGGCTTACCCCATGGCTTTCAGCACAGGGTTGAAGCATCACCATGAGAGGATGGCGAGAGCAGCATGTCATTGATTTCTCGCCAACAAGGTGGCACTGAAACGCTTGCTTTGCTTTCGGCCAAGCTTCGATGTTCGGATCCGACAGCGCAAGCGAGACAGAAAACAGGAACGGACTGTCTGAGGGGTCCATGACAGGCGCGCGTTGTGACACAGCGCATGAACAGGTTCTGAAAATAGATTCCGACCATGAGGGAAATTGGCCCTTCTGTACTGAGTGACTCTGCGCGAGATGTCGATCGGAGCTAAGCTGACTTTTGGAGCTCAGACGGATTTTCTTGTCGCGTCTGCAGGAGCCTTGCTGGAATATCCGTCGTCTTCTTCGAAGCATGTCAACGCGCTGTATTTCGTTTCCATGGATCGGAACAACCTTCGCTCGGTAAAGCATGATCACAGGGCGTCATTGAGGCACCTAAGGGTTGTTTACTGGCCACGCATGCCGAAGCATCTGTTGTCAGAAGAAAGGCCTTGAATCGGGGCCACTCTGCTTTAACAGAAATTTGGTCTTTCACCAGTTTGATTCCCATGTGTGCAGACATGTACTTGCCGTAACTCGGCCAAAGATCGGTTCGACGTTGAGAACGTTCATAGTGAACATCTGTAGAACCCCTCGTCGTCTATTAGCTTGGTGATCATGAGCTGCGTGTAGCGAAAGCTGTTCGTCGTGCGTCCATGCAACTGTGCGCGCATGAAAGGTGTCTCGGATACGCTCCGCATAGATAGTCCGCGCCCTGCCTGCGATTCCGAAAGATCCAGTCACGGATAAAAGATCCGCAGAAATCTTCTCGATTCACCTTGTTCCTTTCATACAATGACAAAACGAGGCACCATGTATCGGATACTTGTCCATCCACATGTTCATGCGCTACCGGTACATGACACATCATACAGACAAAGGCGGATCAGACTGTCCATTTGAATCAAGTGTGCTGGGTGGTCGTACAATATGGTCAAATTAGGTTCCAGTGCTTGCCCTGTCTCGGCATACAGACAGATCCATGATTGCACGGTAAGCATCAAGCATACGTATCCGTACCAGCACCACTACGTTTGCCGTCGTCTCAGGTTCGCAACTTCATCGGAGAACAAGTCCCAAGCAAACAGAACTTGAGAAACAGGAACGCGATCATTGTTTCGCATACAAATCGGCTCATCGCCTCTGGATGGACATTGATAGGGAAAAAGCAACATCGTCAGTAGCAAAATGTGTGAAAGGGTCGCCGATCTCGGATCTCGGTCAACGCCATGCCAAGATGATTGCACAGGTGGATAAGACCCATCTCTCAGCGAGTGGTCACAACAGCGAAATCTTCCGCGGAAGGGAGCAGTCACAGGGTCTCAGAGTGACGGGGCGAGATAAATTAGCGAGGGATTTTCAGGGCGGACAGGGATGCCAAGCCAGAATTTGTCCAAGTCGCTGAGCTCCGATCCGCTTTCCACGGATAGAATCTGGGCAGGGTGTGTTTGTTGACGCTGTGCGGACAAATTGTAGGCGTGGGAGGGCGTAAGATGACCAAACTTCAGGAACAGAAAAGGGAGTCCAAGGGCGCGAGGAACCTGAGAATTTGAGAAGGGCGTTACAGTAGATTCATTTCAGGAAGGACCCAGAGAGCTGACGACGCTTCGAAGACTGCAGTGTGCGGCAAGCAAAGAGATTTGCCGGTATTTTGCAGTTCGGCGGAGTCACAAATATCGAAAGACAAAGCGACTGCCCTGGTGGTGGCGAAGAAGGCATGGGAATGCAGAAGGGTCCAAACCAGGATTCTGAGCTTCGCGCGGGATTGGGCCAGCGACAGGCCAAGCCAATTTGCAAAGAACGGATCGGAGCCCAAAAAGGGCATGTGGCCGAGGGAAAATTATTCCAGGAGGGTCAGGGAAGTGGCAAAAGAGGGTGGAGCAGAGCAAATCGACGCTGGACGACAGTAAACTTGTCCAAATCAAAAGCAGGAACCAAGTCCGACAGCATCCAGTTTAAATCCTTCGGAAATCGATTCTCTCGTGCTCATTGTGGTTTGCTCCAACGATGCATGTCAGTGTAGGCGTGATACCTCGTTTCCGTCTGACGACTGATGATAGAAGAGCGTCGTGTTCGTGTGCGAGTAAAGCATTCGCATTCGCACGCACAGATAAGCATGCCTTATGCATTTTACTCCGCCACTTTGGTGGTGCAGACGCATGTTGCAAGCCTTCAAGCGAGTTGCTCAACGCCGACGGCGATGATGTGAGCTGGACAGGCCGTGGACTTGCTTCTGTGCCGGTCCGTGTCTCCTCTGGCAGTGCCCAAGTCGGCTCGATGGGCCGCGTTCCCACGACGAGCTCGATGAAGAAGCAATCTACTGTACTGTATCTGTACCGAAGTAAAATAAGACTGACTCATGATCGGTCTTGTGAACTCATCAAGGTTCTGGGCTGAGAAGATGTCCCTGGTCGAGAATCAACGGGACGGCTGATATCTGATCTATCATTTGTCCAAATGGATGGCTGATAGACACAGCGAGCACAATCAGGATGCGTCTGAGAACTTTGCCGCCAAGACTTTGCCTCGTGGCAAGCGTGGCAAGAGGATATCAAAATTCGGTTACGAATTCTGCGGGGTTATTTGTTTGACGCCGATCCTGGTCCGATGAGAAAATCTGACTGTGCCCATACTGCGGTTTGACCACAGCAAACCCCTTTTCGCCGTTAATACATACTGTAGTGCTAGAATTCGCACCTGACCTTTGGTGCAGAAGATTCCTAGAGTCCAGACCGACCTGCAGAAAGACTGAAAAAAGGTCCCTCTTCGGTCTGTTTCTGCGGCTGCTTTGCATTTCGAGAAAGGTATGACGGGGTCAGAGCATTTCCTGCTTGTTCTAGTCGGTCTCGATAGTTGCCGAAGTGTCTTGCCTCTGTCTGCGAGACTTGAATTCGACTTCGCTGGGCGTTGATCCGAGAGCCTGGTAATAGGATCAAAGAAGTTAAAATAGACGCAAGAAATCCAATCGGCAACCCTCTTGCAACGACTATGGCCGCACACGGCGAGTCGATGCCAAAAATGCGAAAGGTCTAGGCTCGACGTGATGCGCTGCAATTGGTGCCGTCATCTCGCGACTCTATACACAGCGACAAGGCCTGGGCCCGCAAATATATTACTTGATAACTGCCACACTAGAAGGCCTTCTCTCGGCAAAGATTTGTTCACGGATAGAAATCGGATCAGGACCAAACAGGACAGCTTGCGGCTATGCTAGTGGGAAGAATCTATCATGAAGACTCGAATGATCAGAAGAACGACGCATTGTTGGACGAAGCTGATCAAGAAGGGTCTGTGGAGCAGAGAATTGTTCCTGAGCGGAGCTTGGAGCTTGTCGACGGTCGGCTTACTGAGTAGATGATTGATACCAGTCACTTGCTATTTCCTGCCGGTTATGTGGCGAACCAATCAATGACCATTCGTGTCAAAGAAGACTGCCGCATGCGAGCCCTGGATTCTTCGGCGTCGTCGATGCTGCAAATTGAAGAGTACGTTGTGATCTGCATCTTTGCTCTGCATACGCTATGTACTGTATCACTTTGCGCACTTCAGAAAGGCGGTATATAGTTTTTTTCCTGGCTCGGATCCGACAGCACAACAATCATGCCGTCTGAACCCCATTCGCCTTACCCGAATTTCCAAAGGCAAGATACACAGAGACGTGCGAGTCTCAGCCTGTGATCCTGACTCTGGTTTTGGTTCTGGTTCATTCGCCAATCTCGGTTCGCTCACCTCACACCCAGCACCTCCGTACCGCGCAAGTCTGTATTCAGCTTAATTCCGACGGTCAAAGTAGTCCGACTAGTGAAGTGACCTTACTTTCGGTCATTGTGGCCTTTCAAAAATTCCTGTTGTGCACCTTCATCTTCGTTCGTACGACACGACAGTCTCAGCCTGGGACAGAAACAGGCTAGGGCGTAGAGTGGGAGGAGGCGTGATCCGAGAGACCTCGTTCGCCTGACTGGAGGAATGTGATGCTAACCTGACAAATTGGTGTCCCCAATAGACTTCGCCCTTGGGTCTTGAGTACGCGTGAGACATGCTCTTTATGCACTCTATTATACACCTACCGAGAAAGGTGCCTTTTTCGAGCTTGCACAGCCGTGAAGATGCGCACACCGGCTCGTCCATATCTACCTTTGGAGTAACATGTTATTCGTAGGTGTGATAGAAGCGAATGACCGGCGCAGGTCGCAAAACCAAAGCGAGATTATCACAGAGTTGACGAGGCGGAGGATGCCTGAGAAGGGTCGCCTAGCCTGGCTTAAATCCATCTCAGTCCAAACACAAAGGTGGCGGATGGGGATTCACACACAGAATTTGCATCGGCTAGCGAAAGAAAGCTACTGTACAATAGTCAAATATCGGGGATTGCAGGCACCCAACTCGCTTCCAATAAACGATTGCCCATTGTGCTCGGCTACTGTACTGGCACAACTGCGCAGACTGCTGCTTGGCCGTGTCCGCTTGCCGTCTGACCCGAAACGGGCGAAAGCTGCGTTGGTGAGAGCTCGGTCGCCTTGCTCACGTTCACCGCCTGGACTCTACAGCACAGCACAGTGCAGTACCGTACCTGACGTTCCGACGGCCAGTCTTGCGGCAGCCTCTGTCTGCGTATGCCGCACACAAGGTCATCGACACAGGCTTGTATTCAGTCCATTATGCAGAATTCCCAGATCGCGATCGGAAACGAAGTTCCAGATGGAGCCGTTCAGACGTTCATGAACACTTGAACATTGACTATCACCGATGCTACGACTTTTGCTATTTGCCGCTTACCGTGTTGGAGGCGATATAATGCATTGAGGCTGCTTGTCAGGCAATGCAGCAAAAGCTCCCACCGAGCAGAAACAGCCGTGGTTGTCGGATTGTCGCCTTGCGTTTATTAGCTCGCTTACTTGCTATCAGAGCTGTGGCGCCCTTTGCCTCCTTGACGACGCGAGCTCAGTGCCGAAAGTTGTAGTTCTGCATTGTAGATACGAACTGAAATGTCTTAGCGATGGCCACGTCGCCTGCCTGTCCTAAGTGCAACGTAGCCAGAGACCCTATGCATCACCTGATATCGCCTGTCGAATCACTTGATCTTCAGCATCAGCCAACCATGCTATTTTCGTCCCTTTACCACGAGACTTGCTGGCGAGACACCACATGAGCAAGCGCGGCTCACGACACACTGCACGCACGCGAAGTTGTGTATTTTTCCGTTTTCTTTCTGTGGTTCTGTGGGTCTTGAGATCGAAAGAGCCAGGGCTCGTTGTTCGGTGTATGAGGCGTCGTGGAAGAGTCTTTGAGCACAAAGTCGTGACAGAGCGGGGTTGCGACAGCCTAAGATTGTTTCTTTTTCCATACTTAGAATGTCAGAATTGCGAAAGCTTTTGCCACGACGGCCACATGTTTTTTTGCGCTGCACAACCACCCAGAAATCGGTACAAGGATTAAACCGAAAATAACTTGTAAGTGTAAGGGATCGAACTTGATCGAGTCTTTCTGCTGCCCCTCTCTGGCTCGTTCCTCCTGCTCTTGCGCACTCTTACCAACGATAGCTGCCCTCGTCTAGACAGCCCATAATCGAAGGTCAATAGCTTCAACCATCGTCCTGATGAAGTGAAGTCTTTAGCGGAAGGGCATACTCATCGCTATGATGAAATACGGAACACAGATATCTGGATTACTTCGGGTCTGTGTTTACTGTATTTATCGTCTTCCTGTCACCAAGTGCAAGAAGCAGTTCTCAAATAAAATTCTTTGATCCACAAACGAATTTTTCCGGATTGCCAACATCCAGAAAAACGAGACCAAGATCGCCTTACCATCGCAAGCACATCGCTTATGGTGCAGGACTATACAGTACTGTATTGTACTGTAGGTGCCTCCTGCCTGTTTGCATAAAGCACACTGCTTGCATCTCACAAGCAACTCTTGCTGGATGTGAAAAAACACAACGTGGTGAACTGTCCTGCGGCCCCTGCTCTCTGACCTTCCCTTCCTAGACCCTCAATCGACTGCCAAAGAATCAAGCCCCCTGCACCGAAACCCCACGCTCATTTTCAGGCCTCATGGTGTCTCTCCTCGTTCTTGCTGTTGCTCTGTTCTGAAATCGTCTCGCCTTACCTCGGCACCCTCGGCCATTGCCTGCGAACTACTGCGTGTTCCGTCTGTCCCTTGACCTTCTTTCTTCGAATCGGGTGGCTTATTCCCTCTTCGTGGCTTAAAATTCCAGTCCGAGCTGCTGATAGATAACCGTCTTTCATTTGTGTCACAAACGGAGGCAAGTCCATGTTGTCGGCCTTCCACACAAGCGTTACCAGGCGTGACAACTGGCAGTCACTTTTGTTCGCTCCGGGTTCCAACAGCGAAGCTAGTCGCAGCACCCGTGAAATGGTAAGAGCGAGGAGATCGAGCAACAATAGTACCTAGTTTTCCAACCGGGTCCCGCTGTTCTGGTTTTCGCTCAGACAGAGATCCGATCTAAGCGTATTGTGCAGTACCATGAGGGTGCGAAGGGAAAGGCCAGGGCAATCAGGATTTTCCGGTGACTGTACACTACTAGACCGAGAGCATGCATGCGTGCCTTGATGGAAAAGTAGTGTCTCGTCTCTCTTTTTCTGGTCCCTGCGTTTCGCATAATTATGTTTCGGCGCTTGAAATATAGTAAATCCTGACCGCTCACAGCTGCTCCTGCTGATGAACCAGATGCACCTGCACCTGCATCAAGGCGAATCAAAAAGAGACTTGCATCTACGGCCCTCGCTTTTGACATATCGCCCCCCCAAACGTAAAGCTTGATGATTGCTCGAGACCAGTTTTTCGGTTCATGGAATGGATTGCTGAGCGGAGACGCTTGGATGGTTCTCTTGTTTGATTGATTGCTCCTTCTTCGATACACCCAGATAGATGATTGCCCTTTCAAACAAGGTATCCGGCCCTGGGGTCTTTTGGCCTCCCCTCCCTTTTCCGCTGAGAACTTTTGGGCGCCGATACTGCTGCAGCGTTTCTGTCACATGCTGCTTGTGCCTGCTGATGTGCCTCCGAACCGTACTCAAAGCTGCCGACTGATCTGCTCTCTACTGTACTGAACAGAGAAATTGACCCCTACCGCCTGCTTCTTCGCTATAGACTCTTACAAGCATGGCCAACCCTTGTATATATCCCCGCGACTCCGCTCGCTGATTCTACGCCACCTCCAATCTTCCCCTGCTTCAACTCACCTTCTCGACTTCCCCTATCAGCAACCCCGTCTACCTACTTCAACTAAAGCAACGCCAACGCATATTAGTGACCGTTACTTTCTCTTCAGCTACAACTGAGCTCTCCCGTTCATCATCCCTATCTATCACATAGCACCACCACCCGCATCGTTATACAGGGGCACGTAGCGCACCTGTCTGCATTCATACAACCAAATGACGTCGCCATATGATTCAACACACCCATCTCGGCCCGCCTTGGCCAGAAAGCGAACATCGGAGAAGGCAAAATCAGAGCAGGAGCCTATCGATGCTGATTCGCCAGCGGACAGCCAAGATGGCAAGTCCAAGACAAGAGCACGCATCAACATGGCTTGCATTCACTGCCGTCACAGGTAGGTCTTCCATCATGACAGCTACTTCACAAGCACGACTCGTTACCTCATACTGACTTGCCTTGCCTATCTACATGACCAACAGGAAAATCAAGTGTGATGGTGCGCAACCAGCCTGCGCTACTTGTGTTCGTCTGCGCCGAGAGTGCGAGTACGAGCCCGTGACAGAATACGAGAACCTCATGTCTCGAGAGCGCAAGCGTCGCAACAAGGAGAAGAAGGCAGCACGCATGGCTTCTTTGGGTATTTTTGCTGGCCAATCGCCATTGTCCCTGCTGCATCCCGGTGCGCCGATGGGTCTTCCTCCTGCGCCCATTCCCTACCATGGTGATTTCTCCCAACAGAACTTAACGCCGCTCTTCCTCTCGATGCCTGATCCTCAAATCGAGGGTCAGGCAGTTGAGTCCCAAATCGGCCCCCGCCGACGTCGTGGCATCTCCGACACCCAAGCCGCTGTGCAGTCAAGAATAGGTCCATTCACTTCACCCCTCCCCCAATCTTCGTTTCAGCAAGCATCGGTATCACAGCCACCAACGCCATCACAAGCATACCGATACTACCCGCAGCTCGCCATTTCACCGGTGCAGCACAACATGATGCCTAATGTTGGTGGCGAATACTATGCTGCTCCAGCATCTGCACCGTTGATGCCACCTTCCAGCTCGGATTTCTTTGCTATTCAGCAGCAGCCTTCCACCCAAGTCGTTCATGATCAGCAATCCATGATGGCATCGCCTCATCTCGTTGATATTCTCGGCGTGACTTCAGCGGCATTTGCACCAGCGCTTCCATCAGGAGCAGCGAGCGCGACCGAGGCAGACATGTCGCTCGGTATGGTTGACCTCACGGGTCTTCCGACTGTGGTTCCCACATCGGCTCATGTCCGACCTGTCGACCTTCCCGCGCCTCACGGTCACTTTGACTTTGCCAGCGTTCCCTTCCCCACGCAAGACAGCTTTGCATTGGAAATCCCCTTCAATGCTCTTCGTAGGCGAAGTTCGATTCACCTCCCCGTCGGCAATGCCGACACTTTCAGGAGACCATCGATCGCCGAGGTTGCCACTGCTGCTCTCATGCAGAGAGTCGCAGGCAAGCGCGCTGAAAGCGTGAACGCGGATACTAAGCAGCTTGCTGACGAGCTTTTGACCATCGACAACTCAGGCATTGCTGCTTGGAATGCTCATGTTCAGTCGCAGATGCCTGCATCCATGGCTTCGTGGAGCGGCTTTTCCGCCAAGGAAGGTGCTCACGCTGACAGCCTCGATTATGTGCCGCTGACTGTGCCTCCTAGCCGATCCAACTCGGACGGTTTCCTCTCGCTCGGCCCTCTCTCGCCTTCTACTCCCATGGTCATCTCTGGCCTGGTCAAGAGCGAGCATGGTGTCGAGGAGGTCAGCGGTGCCTCGACCTGCAGTGTCAGCTCCAGCACTGGCGATTCTTCCGTCCCAGCCGAAGTCCCCATCCTCGAGAGCTCCTACTTCTCCGGCAAGGCTTCGCGTGACATCTCGCCCTTTGCGTTCTCCCCATCCGGCAGCAGCCACCTCGCTCAGGGTGCTTGGTCTCAAATTCCCCTCCTTTCGCCAGTGAGCGAGCTTAACAACCACTTTAGCTCCTTCAACGTCTTCCCCCCCACCGATCCCGCTGAACAAATGCAGT
Source organism: Pseudozyma thailandica (assembly GCA_023212835.1). NCBI lineage: Eukaryota > Fungi > Basidiomycota > Ustilaginomycetes > Ustilaginales > Ustilaginaceae > Pseudozyma > Pseudozyma thailandica. The sequence continues at coordinate 1,066,639 of JALCCH010000002.1, forward strand.
ACAACCAAGTACCAACGGTCAAGAACGAAGAAGTGCTCAACTCTGGCTCTCTCTCCATGGCTTTCGGCCACAACCACAATCCCGGCCACTAAATTCGGCTGCATTCATTCTGATACCATACGAAATTCCTCCAATAGCATTACCCACACCCTTTTTACTGTTAATCATTCACTCCCCCTGCAGCATTCCTTTCCCCCGGGTAGACTTGTCTCCCACACATTTGTATTTGTATCGTTCAAGGGATGGTTGAAAAGCATTCGAAATTGTATAAAGCATTTCCACCATTATTCCTGCTGAGCGTTGCAGAAGACTGATCGCCTCAAGGAGAAACCCGCACATACCCTTGCTCCTCAGCCACAGCATCAATCCAAGCCGACAGGAGCGTGGTCAGCATCTCTTGCCATCCTTCTTCTTTGCGCGCTACTTTGCTAGGGTCGAAATCGATCGTTCGCGATTTGTGTTCTCTCTGCGTCGCCAAACCTGACGCTTGGGATTCGGACGCTACCCTGCGGCTATGAAGGGCAAGCTTGCCCATGCCCAAGCTGCCGTACGTCGGACCGGCAGGGATAGGCTTGGCTGTCGCCTTCGTTGCCGTGGTCTGGATATGGTAGCGTAGTTTGAGTGCGGTGGCCCAAACTCGAAGGTTTTCGGTTCGACGAAAGGTCCATCCCGGTCGATTGGTGATATCGATCCCTTCGGCCGTTACCGTTGGCAACTCGCTTGTATCGCCTTCGCTCATGCCTTTGCGATCTGTCCGAGTCTGGAACCTGGGTGCCTCGCTTTCCTGTGCTTCCTTGATACGCATCGCCTCCTTATGCAGCAGTGCCGCCTCTTCCGCGTGCAGATCGTGCATCTCTCGCGAGGAGATGTATCCCCAGGGCTTGTCAGATCTGCGTACCGCTTCGTTGAAGGCTCGGCAGAGGAGATAGCCGTCGTACAGACAAGACAAGAGGCCTTCAAGATTGTGCGTCGAAGTGCTCAAGCCCTCGAAGCGTGATGGACTGAAGTCGTGGCCGACTGTCGCTTCGCAGTGGTCAATTATGAAGCTGGACACCCGTTCAGATGTGTCCAGGCTACTTGTCGCCCATCTAGGTGCTGAGCCTGCATCCTCGCTAGAGTTAAGGCCACCGGCAGCCTCCAGCCGGATGATAGGTGTGAGCAAGCTAGGTTGTGCCTCGGTCTCGCCGTTCAGAGGACTCAAGCCCGAGCTAGATGGCCGCCGATGCTCCTTTCGACTCTCATTTGCCGCCCATGCTGTTGCTGCCAAGACTGAATCAACGGTCTGCAGGTACCTCTGGAGGGTCTGACGCTCTTTCGCGAGATCAGCCATCTTCAGATCCTGCCGATACAGATAGCCTGGTGACGAAGTGAGGTCGATCTCTGCACTGACACCGGATACATCGGGGTTGCTGATAGATGAGGCCGCTTGCTCTCCTTTGCCGGAGTCGACAGGAACGCCTATCACATGGCCATCACCATCGGCACCAATTGCCTCCGCTCTGTACCGCTCTTCCATGTCCTTGAGAGATGACAGCATTTCAAGTGCAGCCTTTCGCAGAATCCCCAAGTGTTCTGTTTCCGCTGCGTCTTGAGTGTTGGAGAGCCTTCTGACTGACAGTTGAGACAGCTGCGAGCGTGTGGAATCCTCGGCTGCTGAGTCGTGAAGGAGAAGCTCGCTTGCTCGCGCCAACACTGGCGTACCCATCTGGGCGGGTCTAGGGACCCCAATAAAGCCACTCTGTCGCTTGTAGCGGTCGCGCCCATTTGGCTCGTTCGGAGACGTAGCGGGAATCTTGGATCGCTGAGGAAGGGCCAGTATATAGCTGCGGACTGACCGAATTGCTTTGGTGGTGACATCGATTGTTGTGAGGACATCCATCGATTCTCTCCCTACACTTGAAGGTCCTGAATCTGCCGGTTGTTCGTATAGGAGATGTTTCAGTGATGGTGTTGCCGGATCCTCCGTTGCCCAATCCATTAAGCCCCAGACCGCGAGCAGGCGGCGTAAGTCTGCGACGAGAAGAGCCCGGAGCGCTTGAGCATCAGCTTCTAGAGGCCTTGCCACGTCTAAGTACTTTGGTCTTGCGTAGGTACCAGCTTGAGGACTGGGAGGCAGCTGTAGGCCATCAAAGACATCTTCTTCCTCCTCTTCCTTCACAAAGCTTCCCGAGATAGACCGGTCATGCTCTGTCTGCGGACTTGATGAACCCGATCCGCTGCCACTGGCTCCTCCAATCATCGCCTCGCCCGCAGGACCGATGGCCAAAGTCATAGCGCCTTTCGCAACGGGTCGATTTCGATTCGCACTGATAGAGAAGCATCGTAAGGCCTCACGTTAGCTTGTTGTCTTTGGTTTCCGGTACTCGCCACGTACATGCACTCACATTCCTTGCTTGGTATAGAGATGCTGGAGATAGCCGATGCTGCCCAATGCTAAGATGGATTCCCTCTTGGCCGCACTGCGAGAGAAGGGTGCTTGATTCGACTTGGCTGCCAAGGTCGCAGAAGGGTAAAAGAGAGCGGAACGTTTCTTGCGTAGCATCTTGCCATTGCTGTCGAGCACGTCGCGATCCTCTTCGGGATCTTCAGACGGAAATGCTAGAGCAACAGGTACCTGTGAATCCTTCAATGGTACCGTCTTTGAGTAGCCATTGTTTGCACTTGCGGGAGCCAATGAGCTCTTCGCCGCTGTTCTCGCCTCTGTGACCGGAGAGCAATTCTCCTTGTCGGACTCTGACATTTTGTGTGGGCTGTGCAGGCTTGACTCGATTGGTAAAGTGTCGTCCAGGAGGTAATAAGAATCTAGGCTGAAGATGATGGACGCAGGTGTAGCATTCTGTGGCTTAGAAAATCTCAAAAGCGGAGCAGGTGGCCAGGATGCAAAGCCGATCAAGTATCGAAAGCAACTGGGTGATCAGGTTTGATGATGTGGTAGTCCGATCAGGATGTGAGTGGATATCTGACAAGTGTCAGTTCGGGATCAGAGGGAGAGCACAGAGCTATTCCAATGGAAGCTAAGTTACATGCTCCATGAGTAGCATGAGGCCAGTCAAGGCACTGCCCATCTCCTGCATGGCTGCATGCAACGGTGAGGCCGGAGGCCCACCTGCATCTCGGCCCACATTCAACGCGCGCTTTGGGTGAGCCGTGCACCAAAGCATCAGGCCAACCTGTATACTATCCTTTCACCTTCGACGTCCACTCAATCGGCTTCCCACGACCGTCATCGATCGATTGTGCTGACGTCTCTGCTTTCGACAAGTAATTGTGACGAAGTGGAAAGAGGCTTCAGGGTCAGGTGGATTGATCAGCGGGATTGCCGAACCCTTCTTGACCTGCGTGACGGCAAGACGGAATCCAAAAAGTGAAAGCAGCTTCCTCCGTCAGGGACCTGAAACAAACACTTTGCATGCAAGGCTGACACGCGCATGCAAGTCACAAAAAGACCAACACTTTTCTGTTTCGGCACCTCCGCATTCCGCACGGAACAACGGTCAAGCTGCCTTCGCAAGCACGCATCATCTCAGAATCCAGCTTCTCCGTGCTTGAATTCCGAATTCACAAGGTCAAAAGAGAGCATAATGATCGTATGACCCGATCAAAGGGTGAACTTCACAGCAATCATCGCTCATAAACGCACGTGGCACGATATGGCTGTGACATGGATCGTCTGGGATCACATTTTGAGTATTTCTAAAAGTACAAAGTGTTGAACATCAATCACTGTGACGGACCAGCAAGTGGCTCGGCTTCTTCACCAGCAGGGACTCGAATGAAGCCAGGCACCTTGCCAGGCGGCAAGCATTCGACCGCAAAGCTTGCAATGCCCCAGGCGCCCGAACCAAGCTTCTCTCCTCCCAAAATGGGACGGCGATCTCCCCTTCCGCGGCCAGGATCCTCGATGTAGGCTGGACGCTGAGCGAGCTTGACCAAAGAGGCGTTGGTCGGCTGCGTCAATACGCTGAAGTGAGGAAGGTGTGTGTTTGGCTCGTAAACACCGACGGGTGGCCCTCGTCGACGTTGCGTCGCGATATTGTCCTGTAGCATGGCTTTGCGCTTCTTGGACCCCTCTTCGAGCTCTGCTTCCGTTGCAACGGGTATGTTCTCTCGCTCCCATGGCGGAAGATCGTTGAGCGCTTCCGGATCATCCGCAGGCTCAGCTTCTCCGTCGGCAACCTCTTCCTTCACCTCTTCCGCTCCTGCCACACCGTCAACGTCGAGATAGCGATTGAAGCGCGGGAACGCCGACAATCGATCCTTGCGTGTCTCGTTGAGCTCTGTGTTCATGCCGCGTACACTGCGAGCCATTTCGAGCATCCAATTGACCTCGGTGATGTCCATACGCTGCAACGACGCTTTGCGTGACTGCCAATTCCCTGCTCGAACCCATGGAGCCTGACCAGCATCACCGAATTGAGTAACAACGGGATCGCCTTGCGGGTCAATGGTTGTGTAGCTAAACGTATCGGCCTTCTTCTTGGGACGCTCACGCTCTCGTTCGGCTTCGCGTCGCTTCTCTTGCTCTTCGGTTGACATGCCTCCCACCGTCTTGCCTTCCTTGACTCCTGATGCCCTTGCTTCAGCTTCGTAGTAATCGTCGATGACAGCTTTGCCCCCACTCAAGAACTTGGCACCATGCAGTTTGTAGACGTTGCGGGCAGGCACCATGGTTACGTTGCGTGTCTTGAGTTGACCACTGAGACGGCCATCATCGATCAGCTTTTCCTTCTCTGCTTGCAATAGCTCGATCTTGAAGATCATCGGGTTTCTGCGGAAGAAATAGAGCGAGTCACGGTAGCCTGCTGAGCGGGCAGCATCGATAGCCAACATGTACACCTTTTCCGGGTCGCCACGGAGATCGGATGTGAAGTTGTACGCTTTGTACTGTCTGCCACCTTGCAAGCGTCCCTTCTCGTCGACTTTCTTGTCTCCGTCGGGATCGGATGGCAGGATGACCTCTTCTCCGTCGGCTTCCAGGCGGTACTTGGTGCCTTTAATGGTCACAGTTTTGTGTCCCTCCTCGTCCACGCCAGTCTCGTCGTTGCCATCAGCATCTGCGTCGCCATCATCGTCCGCATCCCCGTCAGCATCTGCATCTGCATCTGCATCCGCATCTGCATCCGCATCCGCTTCGTCGTCCAACCCATCGTCGTCGTCTTCAGCATCCTCTGCATTGCCATCCTCTGCATCGCCATCCTCTGCATTGCCATCCTCTGCATCCTCACCAACATTTGGCTCCGGGTCGACTCCTTCCTGCTCGGCTTCCTCATCATCGACCGGCGTAGCTTGAGAACGACCGCCTCTCCTGCCTACAACAGAGATCCTAGATGCCTTCCTTGGGCTTCGCTTTGGACGAGAGGCAGATGGCGTTTGTGGCACCGGCGTTGTTGACGACTTTACCCTGTTACGGGTTGAGCGGCTGCGTGGTGTGAACGCTGCATTGTGTGCTTCCTCCTCCGCATCAGGGTCGAATGTTTCGCCTGCGTCGTCGTCACCTTGCTGTACTGAATCCATTACAACATCTTCATCAACTTCATGCTGCTCCTGCTTGGCAGGTTGGCGACGCGATCGACGTGAAGGCGCTGCTCGCGTCATGTTTGATAATGCTTCAGATGCATCTTCTTGCGACTTGGTGCGGGAAAAGCGCGAGCTTCTGGATCGGGAGAGTGTCGGCGCTCGAGAGCTCTCTGCGAGTGCCATTTCTTCGTCTTGCGGCTGTTCTGCGGATGTATGATTGTCGTAAGCAAGCTGAGCTGAACCCTCGTCTGCATTCGCATCATTGGGTGCCTCCTCAGGCGCCGACTGTTTGCGGACCCTGAGGGTTATCCCCTTTGTTCTCGCCATTGCTGTGTGAGCTCTGAGCCACGCTGCGAGTGATAAGGTTCACGAGAATATGGTGTGAAGAAGAAAGACGATGAGGTGTTTGACACACTTGGCAGCCAAGAAGGTTCGGCAAGCCGAACCGTGGAGGAGACGCGAAATGCGAAAGGTCATAGTGCCAAAGTGCCCAGACGCGTCGGAGCCGCATCAAAAGCCAAAAACGCACTTCGTTTTTATCTTTATTTTTATCTTGTATTTCTTTTTATCTCTGAGTTCACGCAACAACTAATCACCGTGACTTGGTTAGGGAGAGGACCCTGAAGTCGCCTCTCTTCTTCCCATCAGCTGTCACGGTGCCAGATCGTCGGGTGTCGCCGTCTAATCAAGGGCAACTCTTAGGCTCACTTTTCTGCTTTTCCAGTTGGTCTTTTGTCCGATAGATTACGGTCCTTGCGCATCAGTGTGATTCGGCCCCTCCGCATCTTTGTCATGAGACATGTGAGCTCTTCAACTCTTCTTGGTGGAGCCCACGAAGGTGTAGAGTTTAGCGACTGTATGCATCCACGAAAAGATGAACTGTACGTCGACCGATCATGAGCCGTAGCTTGATATTGCATCAACCTGATCTACATCCCTCCGGCGAATCATTAAGCTTCTTGTGAGAGCGCTGACACAGCAGTTGCAAGAGCAAGCTGCACGACATTACACTTCTTGGAAGTGAGCTCGGCTGCAGAAGGGGATAACGGCTTTGCTTCAAACAGGGGCCCGAGCGTGCAACATCGGTTCTTCCGCTTGAGCTGCCCTTCTGCAACACGTGCGGATCCTCCGACTCTCTTTGTCTGTAAAGGTCAGGATCTCAAGTGGGTTTGTGCTAACTAATGGCGCCTGGCTGAAAGTGCTCAGCTTCCTCCGACTAGGTCTATTTCGGTCGAGTTGACCCCTCCATGGCTGTAATGAACAAAGGAGAGAGAGAGGAGAGCTTCCGCTCGGACCTTCTCGCTACTTGAGTGCGTGTAAACACGAGCTTGAAGCCCTCCTTCTCTTGAGACGTTATTACAATGGCCGAAGCTGATCACGATCGTCACCCCCGTTCTTCATTAATCAGCCGCAGCACATCGGAATATCAATCTCCATCAACTATTGTCAAAAGCAACATGGACGACGAAATTTCGAATGAGGTATACATGGCGGCGAAGCTGTGGGAAGACGCAGAGGTTGGTTTACCAATCTCACCCTGCAGGTCAGCGAGCCAGACGGCCAACACAGCAGCAACGTCGTACATGGAAGACGTTGAGATGGATGGCTCAAGCTTGACTACGGGCTGTAAAGACATTGCGATCGTTTCTTGGACAGGCGAGGAGGTCTGGTGTCGCAGTGAGGATGTCCTTCGGCAGTCGAAGAAGCTCACGGAGATGGTCACCACCCAAGAGGAGGGAAATCACGCTCGCATTCACCTTCCTCTGTCGCTAAACGATGCTGTCCTCCTTGCAGGAGGCTTGGCTGGCGATCGACTTCTCACCGCAGGGTGGGATGGCTACGGACTGCGTGACCTCGTTAGGTCAGTCGAACTCTTCACTTACTATGACTTCCGTCATTGGGATCCGATTACGCTCGAGAAGGCTATTCTCGATCTACTCCAAAAGGCCAGGCACGATCCGACCACACAACTCGCAGTCAACAGCGTCAAGCAGACATCCAGACTACGTGTGATTGCTGAGAAGTGGCGAATGCAGGGCCTCCTGCGCTATCTCGACGGTCTTGGCACCACGCGTGACAGCGACTACGACACCGGTCGCCCGCGGAAGTCGCAGAGAGTATCACACAGGTGAGTCGGCGATCTTGGCATAGCTGCTATTAGTAGGTCAAGCCATACTGATAGCCACTGGACCGTCTGTTCTTTACCAAAAATTGCGCGACCACTGTCGGCCATCCAAGTCATGCTGTGGCCTCGGCCCTTCCGACCGTCACTCGCGCTATCTAGTCACGGTGGTCTTGATGTCTCTTTGTTACCGGTTGCACTTTGGTATGCTTGTTTCTGTGTTGCACGATCAAAGGTTTGTATTAATGTCGAGCAAAGGTATGTACGGTAGTTGTTCGCAGAGCATGTATTTGCAACGCATGTATATAGTCAGAAGTGTCGGCCAACATCGGTTTTGTCATGGTATGCTGCGAGCAGTGGAATCGAGAAGTGGAAATAGGCGCATGACGTCACGCCACGCAGCGCGAAGGGAAAAATGACCGCTTTGCGAGTCTGTGCGCGATGTCCTCCACCCGACTCTTCCTTCTTGACCTCCATATCGATGTCCACAACACCAGACGAAACACTCTACCAACAGTCTCCGCACGCCCCGATTGACAAACGTGAAGCTAGACGCAAGCTCAAAGCTCAACATAGAGCTGGACAGTATTCGGATCCGACATTTGTGACGCTTCTAGTCCTCGCGCTAGCGGTGTTATATTGGGTGCTTCCGATCCCGGGCATTTTCGAGTTTCTTTACGGAAGAAACAAAAGAGTCGCTACTGGCTGTAACTGTGAACTAGGAAAAGTTAAGTTGGAATCAGTCATGCCGTGGCAGAAGCAGTTTACGCTTTCTTCGAGGAGTAAGGGATGTCATTTGGTGACGAGCGAGGTCATGCCTCATCTGGAGGAGGGACTCAAGGGTGTCAAGGCGGGCATCTTGACGTTGTTCATTCAACACACTTCGGCGGCACTCAGCATGAACGAAAATTTTGACCGCGATGTTAGGACCGACATGGACATGGTAAGCCATCCCTCAAACCACGAACCGCTACTCCATTGCGTGACACTGACCAAGCTTCCTTCATCCGAATCGCCTAGGCCCTGGACAAGGTTGTCCCCGAGTCTCTCCCTTGGAAGCACACCGACGAGGGACCGGACGACTCGGTCTCGCACACAAAGGCTAGCTTGATCGGACCTTCCATCACCATCCCCATCACCGACGGAAGACTCAATGTTGGCACTTGGCAAGGCATCTACCTTTGCGAGTTCCGAAAGCTCGCCCACAAGCGCAAGATCGTAGCCACTATCTTGCCCTAGAAATTCACGAGCGATGATATAGCTCCGTTTGCAATCGAATTCAGTTCGTCTGATCAGCGCATGGTGTGACCGAGAATGTCGTCTGACTTCGACTTGTGCAACTCAGAGAGTGCAAAAGCTGACTTGCCGGGTCTGCGCGAAGCAGAGAGGAACAGCAAGACTCACAAATTCACAGACAAAACGGTCGATAAAAGTACTTTCACATTGCCGAGAACTGGTATCACACTGAGAACTTCTTCGAACAACAAGGTGACTGATAAAACATGTTATACTTCCTTGAGAACCTTCAGCTCATCCCACGATTGCCGCCGGATGCCCGCTGTGCATCGGATGCTGCTCCGCCTGGTACTGATGCTCAGGCTGGTCGTAGGGCAACTGACCATTCGCGTCGGCGTTCCCGGCCCAGGCATCCGCAGGCGGCTCGTCAGGAATCCCCTCCATGTCCTCCTCCACCGTCCCGTGAGCCAAGCTTCTACCTTCTAACCCTAGCAGCTTCTCCGCCTGACTCTCTCTGTATTGCACACTGTTCCTCTTATTCCTCTTCTCTTGCTCCACATCGGCGACTTGATCACGCGCAACCTCCTCCTCGATTCGCTTGGGTGCAGGCTCACCGTTTGCATCCGTCTCAAAGACACTGTCGAACTCCGTCAGGAACAACGCAAAGATGCCTGCACCAATGGCCAGCGTGGGACTGAAGACGATACCAACGTTGCGCATGGTCATCTTGTTGACATCCGAGTGCTCGATGATCTTGATCAAGTGACTGCAGAGTGTGCGCAAGAGTGAGTAGTTGGCGAGCGGAAGCTGCCCGACAAGATGGCCCAGCTCGTTGACTCGCTCGACTCGGTCCTGGAGCTCGTTGATGCGCATGAAGTCCATGTGAAGTTCGCGAGTGAGGACACTAGTGGGGAGCTCTCGAAGGAAGGTCTTGAGAAGACCCGCGATGGCGTGTGGATCGTAGTATTGATTCTCGGCGAGTAGATCGACATCACCCTCCATGTTGAAGCGATCCTTGAGGTTCTTGATCACAGCAGACGAGCCGGACAGACGGTAGATGCCTTCCTCCATGAACGCATTTCGCTTCTCGAGGTACTCGATGCAGCGGTAAACAACAGACGGCAAAGCGAGACCCTCGTGGATGCTCGAGATGGCGATGGATTCGGCAAGAGGAACGCCAAAAACGGGGCGGGGTTCGCGGTTGTGTTTGTCGTGGTTGCCGAAAGCTCGGAAGCCCTGCCAGAATCGCTTCTTGTCGTCCTTCTTGCCGTCATGAGCGCCCCCTTCGTCCTTCGCACCAAACTTGTAGCCCGCAGGGATGGGTGCGCCATTGATGGGACCGCTGATAGAGTTCTTGCCCCTGTTGAGAGAATCGTTGCGAGGTCCGGGCGAGCCAGGAGGATCCTGCAGGTCCACACCACGTGAGCTAGCCGGCGAACGCGGCTCAGTGAAGCTGCGATACGATGCCGACGGTGGCAAAGATGGGGCGGCAGTCGACCCCATAATAGGCCTTCCCGTAGCTGACGAATCTTGACTGTTCATCCTTGCCGACCTGCTCGGATCCTGGCCATATTCTCCTCCGAAGGGCCTGGATCCAGCTTCAGGGCTGAAGGTTGCTTCGTGCGAGCGACCGTTATAGTCGCGACCAGGAGTAGAAGGTGCCTGAGACAACGACATCTTGCTCATAGCTTGAGTTGGGGAGCTGGGCATGTCATCCATGGAGTTTCCATCCAATTCGGCGATGGCTCGTACAAGCACGTCGACCCAATCGTCTCGCTCCTCGTCACTCTCAGCACACAGGACGTGTCGGGCGATGTGGGCTGGCTCGTCATGGCTGCCGTCCCGCTTCTCGAGAATGAGGAATGCATGCCTGTAGGCGTTCTCGTCCTGCTCACTGCTCGCGGTGCTCTTCTGCTGTCGTCCGATCTGTGCCTCACGAATGTTGATGCTTCCGATCTGAGCTCCTCCTCGCGTCTCGTAGTAGCTTAGGTAAGAATTGCGGAGCACGTAGAAGCGGGTTACCCATCTACCGAGGTTCTGCCCCTTCTTGGTAAGGAAGCCGTCCTTGCTACAGGTAGTGGGATCACGGATGCGGTTTGGAACCACGTCAGTACAGAGGAAGGTGCAGACCTCGTCCTTGTCGGGCAGCTCGAGCACCATGAGGCTCTGCAAGTAGATCTCAAGCAAGGCCTTACGCTGATCGACCTTGGCGGGAGCGTGGTCCTTGAAGAGGGCCTTGTCGGGCAGCGGAGCGAGGCGTTGCGAGGCTTTCTTACCGACCTTGCTTCGAAGCTTGGCATCCAGACCAACGATATCGCTGTAGCTCTTCTCGATGGTCCAGGATGTAGGAGGTGTCGGCTCGCCAGATGCCATGCTGTTGAGGCCCCAGGAGGCAGGGGGATGCAAGATGTCGATGGTAATGAGGAATGAAATGGATTCTTTGCCTCGATCCGGAGAGCGGTAATTGGTGCCTTGGATCTTGACGCTTGCGACTCGCAAAAGCGACGAGTCCAGGCGAGGAGCCAGGACACGCTTCTTGGCATCATCTTTGGACTTTCGTGATCCAGATCGAGTGGCACGGTCTTCTGCGACCACCTTTGAAACGAGCGATCGAGTGCTTGCGGAAGACGGGATCATGGTGGGTGTGATCTCAGCGCGGTTTCGGTTGGGACCCGATGCAAGCAATGAACGCTCTTGCTCAGCCATCCTGTCGACTACGGGTTGATAGGGGGAGGAGGGAACTCCAGAGGGCGAAGGGTAAGGCTGTTGGACTGGCGTGCGGAGGCGATCTTGAGCGGGAGTCTGCGGGGTCATGCCAAGCTGGGGAGGGCCTTCGTCCGTACCTGAGGCTGAGCTGCGGTCGACTGCTTCGAAATCGCCACTCTCGGTGCTAGCGAGCGAGTCCGTGGCCTCATCCGGACGCTGGAAGGGATGGGCATACGACATGGCCTGTGCTTGCGCCTGCGCAGCTGCCCTTTGTTGCATGATAGACGCCTGCGAGCCATTATTCGATACGCCATTTCGCTCGGCTCCAGTGTCGACGGGCTGCGTGCTGCGAGAAGGACCTTGATCCACGCTGGTGATCGGGCTGTCGTAGACGGGTGCTTGTCCGTTCTGATTGGAGCGCTGCGATGCATCGTAAGTAGACGTGGCCGATTCGTAAGCTTGGTTGATGGTATCTTGAGTTGAGCGGTGGGACGGGGCAGCTGGGTTGGTTTGACCTATCGAAGCTAGACGCTGCTCGGTATCGGAGCGGGAATTTTGTCGGACGTGACGGGGCGGACTCAGCGGGCTACTTGCACGTTCGATGTCTGCTCCATATGGCAACCTTCTTCGATTGCCAGCTGGAGAGCCCGGTGCAACGTTGCCTGTAGAGCTCAAAGGCGATCCTCTGGAGGCCGTGGAAGGTACACCATACGTGCGTTCGAGCTCTGCACACCTGGCTTTGAGGCTCTCGTTTTCCTTGCGAATACGACCCATCAGGTTCCAGATGCGAACGTTCTCCGACGAGAGCTTGGCGTTGTCGAGACAGAATTGATTGCGTTCTGCGAGAACCTGGTCGAGGGCTGCAACGTGATCAGAATTGGAACGGGCAAGAACATCGGCCATTGCGATGGGTGTTGGTGCAGGAGTACCAGTGGAGCGTGTGCCGGCAGCAGGATTGTATCGGCTGGAAGATCCATGGGAAGCGGTCGAGTGGTTGTCAGCACCGTATGCGCCGGCCTGATCCATGGCGGTTTCGATGCCAAAGCGTGGCGGTCGTGCCGGTGCACTTGCCATGCTCACTGACTAGTTGGGAAAGGAGCTTGCCTGATCAAAGGTAGTCGCTTCGAAGATTGTAAGGGTGTCGGCGGGCAGGTGGGCGATCAAAAGATCAAGAAGCAAATTGGAAAGCAGTCGAATATAAGAAGGGTATGAACGTCAAAGCAGCCCAAGGGTGAAGGTCGAGAGATAAAGACGATGAGGACTTTGCCAGTCGTACGATGGTGATTGCTGCATGCAGTAGGACAAAAGCAGCAGAGTAAGGGTAGTTCGTCAAAAGACGAGGAGGAAGGATGAGGAGGAGAATGGAAGACAGAGGGCAGACGACGGAGAGTGGGATGCCGGTCTTTGGGTTGAATAATGTGATGCGAGTCGATTGAGTGTTGGAACCAATTGGCCGAAAGTCAGGCAGTCAAGCATCCGAGCAACGCAACGAGGCAGCAAGAAAAGCAAGCAAGCAGCAGCGCGCCGATCCGTCAGGTGAAGCAAAAGGGCGCGCCAAGTTAACTCAACCCACACACAGGCAGGGAAGACCTGTCCCAAGCGGAGTCGTCAACAGACGAGACTCAGGCGTGTATCTTCGGGACAGAGCTTGGTGTTTCTGTTCTGTTTCTCTGTGTCTTTCTAGCCGCTCGTCCAGGCGAGCCCAAACCCAAATCTGAACTCAGAAAAGTCACGCCAAAAGTAAAACGGGAAAGGACCAACCGAAATTTGAGCGGTTCAACAGTCAAAATATTGATTGGGATCATTGAGCGAGCGAAGAGGTGTGTGGGTTGACGAGCCTTTTGAGTGTGTGAGCAGAGTTGTGTGTGTCTCTGTGAGAGAGTGCGCTGAAGTGCGCTGACGGATCGAGTTGAGGTCGCATGCAGCCCGGCTTTTTAGTACCAATCATGCATCATTTCTAAAGAGTGCTGTGCTGTGCCGCCAAATGAAGTCTTAGGCGACGCGCCCCGTGTTGGCTGAATCTCTTCCGTCAATATTTTCTAGCTCACCTGCCAGACCGCTAAGAAACAGCAGTCCCACCCGAATTCGAAGGCCGACTGATTGGCTCAAGGCTGCTGAGAGACCGCGCCTTGACCAGGCCTTCCAAGCAATTGCTGCACGTACACACAGGCGTGCAGAGGCGTGCTTTCGCTTCTGCCAGCCTCCTTATCCTCTCTCGCCTGGTCTAAGTGCATTGCCATGAGATTCTTTGTCTGCCTGCGAGGGGCCCAATCGAAGCTGCATGCAGCTAGTATCCTCGTTGTTGCCTCCTTTGCGTCGCTTTCATACTTTGCAGCTTCGGCAATCACCAACCACGCCATTCTATTGCTACGGATGATTCTGTTCAAGCTGACTTGCACAGACACTCTTCTGTGCGCTCTTGTCGATCGACATCTGACACGATTGACAGCATTGCTACAATAGACTTCATTCTCCAGATTGTAAGCGCATGCTCGAGACTACCGTAATGTCGTTCGGGCCAGGTGTAGATCTTTCATCATCGCAGGCCGGATCCGAGACACGGCTCTTGGAGCCCTCAGTTTCATCTTGCAGTGTCTGGGGTTGAAACCAGAGTCAGGGGCCAGGTCCAATATGATAGGAGAGTATTAAGGAGACCAGCACTCTGTATGTTGCGCTGTAAAAGCGGAGGACCAATTGACAGCTGCAAATTATAGCTCAGCAGCAACCGTTGCGCCACGGTTATTTATGCCTTCTAAATTCGGGTGAGCTCCGAGACAGCTTTTGAGAATCATCACGTCGTCCGTCTTTCTTGCTGGCTTGCTTAAGATGTTGGATCTTACTTCCACTGACTGCAAGCTTGCGCATCGTCCACTCGATGCCAAGCTGGGACGCTGGATGCGGACTAGTCTACAAGCCTCCTGCTGCACACACACCATGAATCGCCATTTTGGTGAGTGTAAGCAGTCCCTCTGCACGAAGGCAACAGTGCGGTGCTCTTCCAGTGGGTACTTTTGGCACTGCGGACACACAGATGGGCCAAGCTTGTAAGGACTCGAGCTAGTCATGCTGAGCGCGAGCGAGGGTGCTCGGCCAAGCTATTGATGATGATTTTCGAGCACATCAATGTTACGTCGAGACGGCGACACACTTTTTTGGCCAAATTTGTTGGCAACTCAGCCCTCTGACCGTTGGCGCGCGTCGAGCGTGGATCGTCGAGTCTCTGCTGAGATGAGGCGGGTGATTTGGCCATTATTATGCTCTCCACTTTGACAGGCTGGACCCTGAATCCCAATTATTGCGCGCTGCAGGGGCCTCTCCTGCCAGCCAAGTGCTCATCTGCGTCTAATGCAGCGGGCGAGGCAAAGCAATACAGTACATCAGCAGGGCTCATTGGGTGTCTCAGAACTTACATACTGAGCCTTTAGTCGAGACTCGCTCACAACGACCAACAACTACCTCAAGTTGTCGACGGAAAGTCATCATTCTCCAGTCACTGCATACACATTTCCGCCTTCAGAGCCTCATATGCTCAAGCAGCTTCGCTCGCAACTCGACTGGTTGATTGGCAAGGCCCTTGGCATCGACATGCAGCGAGCTCGCAATCTCGCACACACGACATAGCTGCGTCTCACGACGAGCAGTCCTCTGATTCAGCATGAGAAATGTCAATCAAGGCAGCCCTTTGTATGGGTGGACCTTCCATCAGTCTCACGACCAGGCCACCGTGCTGTTCCTTGTTCCCCAGGCCGTATCCGCCAACGATTTGGAGATACGCATCGCAAGTGACCACGTATACGCTGCCATCGCCGATCATCCTCCCATCGTTCAGGCCAAGCTCTATGGTCGTGTCAACACCGAGACCTCGACTTGGAGGATTGCCGCCGGTGAACGTACCCGGAAGCGCAGAAGCCGGTCCTTTGCGCGAGTCTCGCAAGCTGCTACAAGCTCATCAGAGTCTCAGCAGCTGCGCTTCAAGCAGAGCACCGAACCATCTGATTCCACCTCTCCAGGATCGCACATCTCTGGGCCCAGTAACCAAGCAGAGTCTCCCCCTGCGTCACATTCAAGTCTCTCTACATCCATAGTCTCTCTTCAATCGGGCTCAAGCTACGAAGTCCTTTCACATTCAATGCCCTCCTCATTACCACCCTTGTCAGCTGCGCCTACTGCAGACTGGTCCAGTGGCTCCAGTGATTTCGGCTCATCCGATTCGGCAGATGCCAGTCTCACTCAAAGTGCCGTCCTTTCGGACCCTGGAGATATGAGAAGACATCAACGTGATGCGTCGACGGCTGTTCAAGCTGCTGAACAGGCTAGTCTCAGACGATCTCGATCCAGTGCTAGCCTTGCTGGTTCATTGTCTCACGATTCAGGCGCGGCTGGAACCTCGCACGGCTTGCAGCCTTCTCCCCATCATGGTCCGCCAGAAGTACGACTCGTCACTGTTCATCTTGACAAGATCGATTCCGGCATTTGGCCGTTGCTAGTCGTGGGTCCAGCTCCTGTGCAAGCGAACGCGCTCCCTTCTCGCTTGACCCGCCTCCTAGGCTCTGAGCTCCCGTGCAACCGGTTTATCACGGAAAGCTTTGTACGAGACGCTATCGACAAGCGGCGTGGAACCCGACAAGAAGAACAACAGCGCAATGCAGCTCAGCTTCAACTCAATCAAGCGCTTGAAGAGGCGCTCAGCTCTTTCGAGGGAGGTGATCGCGTCTTGGCTGCCATACGAGATGGTTTCAGTCCTAGCCTTCTGCACGAATCCCGGAAAAGCGACGAAAGAGCCTCCCGAACAAGCATGGACAGTGACGATGACTACGGTCCCAACACCAGCACTCTGAGCATCAACACCATCGGCAGTGACGAAAGCGCGACCGTCCTTGGCAGTCGTGTCGCCAGCCTTGCGGGTACATCTGCCGCTCTCGAGCGTGGACTTGCCACCGCCAAGCAGATGGATGCAGAACGCGAAGCGGAAGACGAGACTCTGGAGGCATGGAAGGAGCTCGAGATCATGGCCAGATACAACATGGACCCGACGACTCTCTCTCTGATCGGACTCCAATTTGCCAACGGGTATAGCGCACAGGGCAGTTCGAGCTTGACAAGACAATTGGGCAGAACCCCTTCCGCGGGCATCCCAGACGCATTTGAGTACTTCGCTCGAGCTTGGAGGGCGGCCGACGTCAGCCTAGCATCCGAGCGACTGGTCCAGGACTTTCTGCCATTGCTACCTTCCACCGTGCATGGTGCTGGCCAACCAGATCAGGGCGCGTTACATGCTAGACTTGGTGAAGTCCTCGACCCTCTCCTGGTCAGGAACGCACTGGCCTTGCCCCGCACGAATGAAGTCATCTCCAGTCACTTGCAAGAACGTGTGCGCTCGCATGCCTACATGTCTCATAGGCAACGCCTGGTGGCTTCCCTTGGCGGGCCGAAGGCCTTAGCTCGTCTCTACATTTCATACGCGAGGTCGCGTTTGCCCTCGCTAGCATCAAACCGATCCCCCTTAGCCTTCCCCTACGGACAGCTCACCAGTCCTTTTGTCGGTGGCGGTCATGGCGGCATGCGCCCAACTAGCAATTTTCGACGCACGACCGATCGCAAGACTACCACATCCACCTCAAGCCGCACCCCAAGCATCGCATCGTTGACTTTCGGAAACGCCGAGGGGGGCGCAGCCTCGCCTTCCAGAAGCACGAAAGCTCCTAACTCTCCTACTGGTGCCGAGTCCAGCAGGGTTGCATCGCCGGATCACGCCGTCAACCAGGGCGCGACAAGCCGGATCGACTTTTCGGACTTCCTCATCCAGACCGATCGTAGCAAGGCAAGTCAGCCTGCTCCTTTCTACTTCTTCAGAGAAGCTTGTCTACTCGACAGCGATGTCGCAGCACAGATCAGTGCCGAGGAATGGACAGAAGCCCTCCTGTTGGCCATGGAGAGCGAAGAGCGCCGCGCAGCTGAGCGCGAAGCCCTCGCACAAGCTGAAGAGATGGGCAGTCTGGTTGGCGACAGCGAAAGTGGCTGTCTCACCTTTGAAAGTGATAGCGAATCTCATCGACGTCGTATGCAACGGCGGTCCAAAGCTCGAGGCGATGCAGCTTCTGCCACCTCGGGTGGTATCGGTAGCCTGCTTAACCTTGGCTGGCGTGGTGAAGCAAAGTCGAAGCAAGCAACTCGCAAGCGGAGTGGGAAGCCATCGCGTGCGGAAGACAAGAGCAAACGTCGTCGAGAGCGACGAATCCACCGAACTGGCAGAGACGAAGAAGCAGGGGTGATCAACTTTGTCAGTGGAGCGGCGTTACTGGGCGTTGCTTTGGCTGGTAGTGTAGCTGCGTTGGGGTGGTGGAGACGCACGTCTGCGGCTCTCAATTCCTCGGCTTAGTTGCAACCCGGAGCCGTTCGAGCTTCTGTACGGCAACTCTATTGAATTATGAACATACCCATTTGGCCCAAATATCCCTCTATGCACATACCTCATACCCCTTGAAGTGTCTCCTGTTCAGCATCATCCAAAGCATCGCATTCGTTCTCGAACTTCTTGTATCCATAACTTGGTTGGCAATTTGTTAGTTTGAAATTCCACATGTTCGCATTTATGAAAGCGCATCAGAGGCCGATCCAAGAGCTCCTTCCTCCTGGATTATGCAACCTAGTCATGCCGATCTTGACTCTGGTCGTGGGTTGTTGGGGCATGGCACTGGCTTGCAATCCTGAACTTGCCTCTTGCTGGTGTCCTGTAAGCGACACGCTTGGGATTCTTGGAGTTTGGGGAGCATTTGAGAAGTTATTCTGATCCGCTGCTGTGCCGTTACTGCCTACACTTGAGCTTGCGTCCAACGACAGCGGTCGGTTCGTCTGCTTTCCTGGTTCCAGCGCCGGCATTGAGAGCGGGAGGAAGGCTTCTGCGCTCCACTCGTACCACACTCTGTCGCTTGAGGTCAATCTCCACATGTGCACCTCCATCTCCGCACCCGCTGGGAGGTAGAGCGGCTCGCGGAAGGGGAAGTAGATCGGGAACCAACTCAACATATCCTTCGACCCCCTAACTGGGTCGGGGTGGATGGAGAGCGTGACGTTATCGTAAAGATGGGCCTCGAAGTAGCCGGCGAGACCGTGGCAGGTGCCGGCTTGGGGGACGTGGAAAGTATGCTTGGCGGAGCGGATGTTGTGACCGTTCGAAACGGGGAGGCCTGCCTCGTCGTACACGAGTGGAGTGATGCAGGAGGGACGGTGCTCGAAGGTCCAGCTTTCTTGTACTTGCTCCGTGTTCAGCCTTCCGCCTCGAGCTGCGAGTAGCGCGACGTTCTGGAACAGAACAACGTAGGGAGTCTCGGACGACTTTTGCACTGCTGAAGAGAGCGCCGCGTTCGACCCATTGAGTACCTCCTGATGCAGCTTCGACGACGAAAGAGGCGAAAGGAATGCGGTGTATGACGCTGGGATCGAAATACCGTTGGGTTTGAGGAACCTCATCGCTCCATCCAGGCACTCCGGCGACAACTCGTTATCTCCAAAGCTCCCCAGCAGCTCACTGACCACAATGTCCGGCCTCTCCGCCATACTCGTCGGTACAGGGTATTTCCTCATATCTCCATGCTGCACTTTGACCTGATCGCCCCACTCCAACGCCTGCCTCTCTTGGAGTGTGACCAAAGCATTTGGGTTCTTCTCCAACGCCACCAGCCTCACCGCTCTCCCTGCTCTATCCGCTGCGTTCAAACACCTATCCACCAAAGGTCCTCTGCCGGCACCGCAAACCCAAATCAACGTACTCGACGACACTGGTCGATCCAACAAAGCCTTCCACACCGCCTCCTCGTACAGCGCATACTTGACGGGATCGCGCTCGAACACCTCGTACGTCGTCCCCTCCAGATTATCCATCAGCGGCTGCAATGGCGCTTGCAACCAGTCCGTATAACCCCTCGCGAACGAATCCACCGCCCCATCCGGCGGAGTTGCCTTCTCCAGATGCCTCATGTATTGCAAATACGCCAATGGCCCACCTCTGGAATGCGTCGGTGGCGGACTTGATACTCCACTGAGCACGACTGTTGGGTTCTTCTTAAACATTGTCCTGAAGAACGATTGTGAAGCTTTTGAGAGTACGGGGAAGCCCTTCGCATTAGCCAGATAGGAGTTGCTAGGGACCCAAAGCATGTTCACCGGCTCGGCCATCCATCTTGCCAGGATGCTCGGTCCGGGAAGAGGACTTCCCATGTCTAACGCTACTTGCAGCCTAGTATTGTACGAGCAAAGCTGCCTGATCTGCTCCCATGTCTCCCACGCCCAATCATCCTCCGCTCTCAGCAGCGCAGCGGAGGAAGATGCAGATGCATGCGATGCTTGAGAGCTTGCCGAAGCCGTACTTCCTGCTGTGGTGGATGCAGTCAGGCCATATCCTTTGCCGTTTTGCCTGGCCAAGATCTTATTCAGCTGGTATGGCGACGAGATGGGCAGTTGGACTGTAATGTTCATCCAAGCTCCTGCGGGGGCGGTCTCGGCACTGCCACTAGCCAGACAGGAGTTGATTGCCCTGGCATAGTCTGCCAAGAACGGCCTCCTCACGGGATCTGATGACGGAGGAGGGACAATGACGTTCGAGATCCCCAAGTACGATGCATATGCCAATTCTTGACGGAGCGCGAGCTCGCAGTCAAGCCTGACGCCTTCATCGGGAGAATCAAGTTCGATCCACGGACTAGCAAGCGCGACCACACCTTCCGTCTCCTCCAATTTGGTCAGGTTGACCTCGGAGCGCTTGAATGCAGGGGCTTTGCGCCAATCTTCGGCTTCGCGAGCGATACTAGCGAAGGTCTGGTTGCCGCTGCTGCTACTGACGTTAGGAGAAGGGGAAGATCGAACGCCGTTGTTGCTGTTGGTGAAGCTGTTCAAGCCTTGTCGGCTGCTACTGCGGGCGAGCATTGCACCAGAAGACATCTGGATTGAAGTCAAGGGGGAAGGCTGAGCGGTGGAAGTCGAGGGCAAGTCAGCAGGATTGGCCAAGCAGAGTCTCTCCCAGCGCTCCTTCCACCTCTCGTTGGCGAGCTCGAGAACAATCAAATCATAGCCTTGGGACCTGGAAAGTGTCAATGTCTTTTGCGCTGGACTGAGACCGTTGAGCGCCGCGGCTGTGGTAGGGTCGAGATCTGCGGTCAGGCCAAGTGCGGCTGGTGCAGGACCAGTAGCTGTGTTGAGCGCATTGGCATGGGACGCTTCCGGAAGCGTGGGAAGAGCAGAGACGTTTTGCTGAAGATGTGAGCGTCGGTTCGGATTTCCCGAGAGTGGCGCTGCTTGTGCTGAGTGTACTAAGTCTAGAGCCGAAGTTGGAACATGTAGAGCAATGTTGAGGGGTGGTCTGGCGGAATCGGCCGCGTTGGCTGGAAGAGTAGCCTCGGCCGCTCCGAAGCTGGAAGACGGCATGTCGAAGGTGTATGTCGAACAAGCCCAAGCGCAATACTGAAGAAAGGACGGGATCGAAAGCTGAGCAAACGTTTATGTGATGGTCAAGAGAGATCTTGTGCTTCAGCTAATCCGTTTCAAGTCAAACAGGACAGATGTGTGGTGGTCGTTGGTTGGTCATATGCTAGGAGCCTGACAGCTTTAGAGTTACCGCTAATTTTTACCTCGGCATGCTCCTACACCACCAAAAATGCTCGTCAGCTGCTCTCCGAGACCAACACCCGAAAAAACACACTTTTTCAATTTAATTTAATTTTTTTTTTTGATGTTGTCTAATTCACAGAGCTCTGGTGCTTGATGAGAAGAGCATGAGGCGCCTTTGCGTATTTATTTAATTATTGCTTTGCTGGAATGCTTCGAGAAGCAACTTGAAAATCGGCTCCCGATTCCAGTCAGTCTCCGCAACCCGGAATCTGCAATTCGAGTTCGGACTGCATGAAGGTCCACATCATCAACCTCAACTTGAGATTTGGCCACCTCTCCTTTCCTTTCTTTCGCTGTCAAACTTTCTCTGCGCTCTTGATTCGGATACGCAAGCTGGGCTCACCAAAAAAGTCTGGCGCTATCTGACCAAGACCAGAGGAAGCATTATATACACCCCTTCGATGCTGCGAGTACCAATCTAGTCGACGCACACTAGCGACTGCGACGGAACGCACAGGTCCATGCAACGGCACCTCCGCAACGGCACTGCATTCCCGAATTCTTCGCACGAGTAGCTGCATCGGAACTGTCTATTTCTCCAGCCACAGTCTGGTATCAAGGTCACGATGTCGAGCTACGCAAAGCTCAAAGAAATGGCGCTGAAGAAGGCGGAAGAGGAGCAGGCCGCGCTCAACAGAGAGCGAGAGAAGAAAGAGCGAGAGGCAGCTGCCAAGGTCGCCGCCCGCGAAGCTGCGGAAAGGGAACAGAAGGAACGCGAGCGCAAGATTCTCGTCCAGCGCATGGCTCGACAGAAGGAGGAAGAGGCACGAGAACGTTTACGGAAGGAGCAAGCTATTCAGCTCAGCCAGGAGAGGATTGCGGATGATGAGGAGACGTCCAAAGCAAAAGCCGTGGCGTTGAGGCAGGGTCTTGCTAGCTCATCGAAGGCTAAGCCGAAAACCTCGGGATCTACACAAAAGGTCGACCTCTCTGGTCGCCTGAAGAGCAGCTCGGGCAACGTTGCGGCAAGGAAGAAACGCAAGGTGGACGAGGATGATTTTGTCGGCAACCGTCTTGACAAACCAAGTCGGGCGTCATCATCCTCTTCCTCAAGTGCACTGAAGCGCAAGGCGGTACCAATGACGCGCGAGGAGAAGCAAGCAATGAAGCGCGCTCGCGAGTTCGGCTCAATCCCCAAGCTTCCGCCAATAGGTCGTCTCACTGCTTCCTCGGGCTCATCGCGCTCCAGTCCCAATGTCAGTGCTGGTGAGGGCGAAGGCTCAAATCGACTTTCAGGTCGCGCACAACTGGCAAAAGAGAATGGCCTCGTTGCGCTTGGCACCAAGAAGCGCGACCACCGATCCATCGACGAGATTGAACGCGATCTCAGAAAGCTCAAGGAAGAAAAGGGGCAACGAAAGAGCGATGGGCCGTCGCAAGCTGAGCTTGAGCGAGAAGCTGCTTTACTAAGAAGGCAGAAAGCGATGGAAGAGAAGCGTAGGGCGGACCAGGAAGCTAGAGAGCGGGCAGCAATCGAGAAAGCATCACGAAAAGAAGAAGAGGATGACCTCTTTGGCTCCGGATCGGACGGTGACAAGGCAGCACCCCGTAAGGCATCGCAACAAAGGCAAAGCAAGTCGACCGATCGCGAATCGGCCTCCAATGGTACAGCAAATGGCTCCACAAGCAAGGCTCGTCCACTGGCACTCACGCAGCCAAAGGAGCCCAGACCGATCGCTGCAAGGTCATCTGGCGGCATCAACCCGGCAGACTTCCTTCCAGGCGCACCACTTCGCGCTGAGGCAATGGCAAGACTCGCGCAAAGAGGCAAGGCAGAATCGTCTTCTACGCGCAGATCTCCTGATTCAGACACTGCAGCTAGATCAAAGCGTACATCCGAAGTCAAGTCGGCAGCAGCACCGAAAGCAGCTTCTCCGGCTCCAGCCGCCCCACCTAAACGAGAGACTGAGCGAGATCGCTTCATCCGAGAGCAAGAGGAGAAGAAGAAAGCTTCCGCTGCCTCAGGATCCAGCAAACCTTCTAGACGCCACACCGACGAGTACGACAGCGAGCAAGAAGATTTTGAAGACGAATACGAGAGCGAGGATTACGATGACGAAGATGATGGCGGGGGCGGTGGCGAACACAATTATCGAGATGAGATCTGGAGGATGTTCGGTAAGGACCGCAAGGAGTATGCTAGTAGGATTGTGGATAGTGACGATGATATGGAAGCAGATGCAGCTTCGGTGCTTCAAGAGGAGATGCGAAGCTCCAAGCAGGCAAGGGAGGAGGATCTCCGGGAGGAGCAATTGGAGAAGCAGAGAGAAAGGGAAAAGATGTTGCGCAAGCAGGCTCTGAAGAAAGGCGGACGCTGAGATCAATATTGAATTCATTCGAACTGCAACATCTTTCTCGGCATCTCGTTAATACTCATCTCTTGCAGCTTCGCCCTCCTTCAGCAGCTGTGAACAATCCCACTTCAACCGAGTCACAAGCATCACATCATCGTCGAGCATATTGTAATTATAATACATTCAGTCCATTATACGTGACTGAGGAATGAGAAGGGTGTGGACATGTGTGTGTGGTAGTGGATCTTGATGCATGTGCTCGGCGGTGTCTTGGCTGGCCGAGCGACCGAGGATTGTTTGTTGGAGCGCCTATTGAAGCCGCAAGACCCAAGCGCTTGCAGGCTGGATGCGGCGGTAATAGTTGTCTATTGTTTCTGCCACCTTGAAGCCGAACTTTTCGTACAAGATACGGGCCTCTTCGTTTGAGGTCTGGACATGCAGGTAGAGGCTCTCAACCTTGACGGTCTTCTTGACTGGCTCTGGCTTTGTCTCCTTTCCGTTCTTGTCCTTCTTGGGCTTGGGTGTAGGCGCATCTTTGTCAATGATCTGAATCTCCTTCCCTGGAGCGACGTGATCCAAAACGTGCTGCAGCAACGCCGATGCAATACCTAGTCTTCGGTATGGTGCCAACACGCCGAGTGTCATGATGTAAATGCGGACGACATCTTTCGAAACAGGTTCTAGACGGCAGCAAATGGTGCCGACGGCAACATCATTGAAGAGACCGAGCTTGCAGATCTCGCCAGCATCGGGGTCAAGGACGTCCTTGTAGAAGCGCTCCGAGTATTGGACAGGAAAGAGGACGCTGTTGAGCTTGCGAAGCTGACCGAGGTTGTTGGGTGTGAGTTGGGCGACGTCGACTCGCTTAGGGAGGAGAGAGCGGACGGGTGCGGCAGTTCGAGGTTCGTAGCTCATCGGTGGGAGAGGCCAAGATGAGGATGTGAAGGCGGTCGCAGTCATGCTCGTATCGATGTGCCAGCGATGTGATCGTGTACTGGTCTGTGTGAGTGACAAAAGGTGGACGAACTCAAGGAAGAGCGATGCGTTGAGTGATGGGTCGAGAAGATGAAAGGTCTTCTTGCATTCCACGGTCTGATCGCGTGCAGCTGAAAGTGGTTGTGAATTGACTCGCGTCAAGCAACGGCCGAAAGACAGAGCGAAAAGGAACTGGGACTCAAGATGCGACATACACCGCTTTAATTTTTTGGAGCGGGGAGGAGGCGGCGGCGGCGGCGGCGTGGGGTTGATCCACGACCCTGAGTCGTCCGTCGAGGATTATGCACTGAAATCAGTCCTCTATCGAAACGCACGAGCCTTCTCACCCACAACCACACATTTGCGATCACATCAACGACATCACGACAGCGATTCCTTCTTCACCTACGTAGCTATCACATACAAGCGCCGGCATCGATCACAGCTTAGATTTTGACGGCTGTACTTACTCATGATACATTAAGGTTATGGCGTTCAAGAGTCTCGGATTTGCCGACAATTGAGCGAAACCCAGAGGCTCTCGACACGCTCGTCGTGAGAGCAAAGCTGGACGCAGGATCATCAGCCTCCTCTTCTAAATCGTCGTTCTCTTTTCCGATTGTGAGCCAGAGCTTCAGTTAGGCCAAATACGGAGAAGCCGCTCAGGAGTGGTGAACTGACGGGTCTGCATACTGGTCTTAGACTTCAATCATGTCGGCCCAGCAGCAGTACGACCAGTATGGTCGCGGCTACCGTCAGCAGTCGCAAGAGCCGTATGCAGAAACTCAGCAGATCAGCCAAGTATCTACTCCAGCCTACGCAGACTCTCGCGCTCAATATGGACCTTACGACCCTCGATTCCCTTACGGCTACTCTGGTTCCTCCCCACAGAATGGCCTCGTCGCTCCCCAACCGCGCTCCTCCACTACATCTGACACAGCATACTCTCACTCTCAGCAGTATGACGCATCCTACGATTCGGCGGCAAGAACGACCTCAGACCAGTACAATCGCATGCAGATCCGTGATCCTGTCCCGCAAAGATCGGCAGCGGAGCAGAGCCAGCGATACGTTATGGATTCAGATTACAGATCCGGCCGCTCCGAGGAATATCGTCAGCAGTCAAGCCAATCGCAGCCGTCTCTCTACTACCCTCAGGCGGGCTCGCAGTCCCAAGGTGCATCTGCGACTAGGCAACCCAGTCAGTCGGCAAATCAATACAGCTCTTATTCTCAGTGTCAAAGCAGACCTAGCAATGCCCAGCCAAGTGAAGCATATGGCGTCACCAACACACCACAGTACCAGCAAGATCCTTATGATACAGCATCGCGCCCGGTCTCGTCTTCTGCCAGTGGTATCATCAGCTTGTATACGGACGATGGTTCTGCACCGCAAACGAATCATAGCGCTTCTGCCCAGCCTTGTGCAGACTCCTATGACCGCGCAGCTGCAAATCGATCGCAGGATACAGTTTCGGAAAGATATACGTCAACGCGTCAACTCTCGCAGCGTGTCGGTCGCCCTTTGCCTGTCACGCCCGTTGCTAAGCCAGCGGAACAGTTGCCGCCTCCACCACGCAGTCCCGGTGCCTACAGCGCATATAGCGGCTCAACCACGCATAAGACAGGTGCTCCAATCGTTGGACCCGCTTCGCCAGCTTATCGCGACAACGGGCAGCAAGGCTATTTCACTGCCGTCTCACCTCAGCCCACTGCCTGGTCACCGCCCGTCACACCAAACGCGACACAGCACAGCATAGTTGGTTCGTCGTCTTCCAACTCGTACCCGGCGCCTTCATGGAGTCCCACGCCTAGCACTCAAGGTACACCAAACAGCTCGTACGGTCATCGTCAGCTTCCTTCGACCGCTGCCTCCTACGACCGCTCCTTCTCGCCGCCGCCCAGAGAAGGTGTCGCCGCATCGCCACTCTCAGCACTCCGTTCTCCGTCATATACACAGGCGAGTGCCCGAACTGCATGGTCACCCTCGCAGAATCGAGGAGACGCAGAACAACGTTCAGATGCCAGTCTCGGTAGGATCTATCGAACCGCTTCTTCAGCTACCCAAGCAAGCACTACCACTTCTTCGTACGATCCAGTATCATACGATGCGGATCGAAACGCGATGCGTCAGCGAACTCGTAGCGAAATCTCGGAGATATCTGTAAGGCCGAGTCGATCTGTTCGCCAGCCATTGCCTCCCATTCCCGGCGCCGCCTCGGTTGCTAAGCAGCCGAACGCTTTGGGTCACGGACATCCAAGCAACAGCTCGTCCGAGCAATATGCAGCTCCTGGCCAGCACCGGGCGCGTCTGCCATCCCAAAACTCGCTTCAGCACCTGGCCAGCCTCGCATCTATCCAACAATCCGGCTCTCACTACGGCTCCCAGCAGGTAGCTGCAAGTACTTTGGACGACGAGAAGCGTCAGCTCGCTCAGAAATACAGCCACGAGAGGTTCGATTCCCTTGCCTGGGAGCCCGTCAACGACCCGAGACACAACCTGGCCGGCACCTCCGCACAGCAACAAGCCCGCAATAGCCGCTTGGAAGCACCAGAATGGTCTCTGCTATCGACAGTCGCGCTCCTCCTGCGTGCCAACATCCCTCGCGGTGTCCAGATCAAAGGCAGCATCGATTATCCGAATAGCTTTACAGGCAAAGACGTGGTATCTACCTTGCAAGAGCTCCTCGTAGCCAACGAAGTCGGCTCTCAACATGCTCTGGTCGTGGCAAACAATCCCACGAGTGTCAGACAGGTGGCGCTGTCTTTGGCGAAGTCGCTCAAGAGCCAGCTCTTCTTCCACGAGGTCGACTGGGGTGAAAATGAGCTCACGGACGACGTGGACGAGGTCTATACCTTTCTCGAAGACAGTCTCACGGATATCGGCTCGGCTCAGGATGATCCAGACGACTGGGCCGCTGGCCTAAACCACAACTCCTCCTTTGATTCGAATCTCCAGCTTTCCTACGATGGTCTCAATGGTTCTGCTCGATCACGTCGAAAGCCAGCAAACCCCGCGATGGCCGATCTGGATGATTTGCCCAATGGTGTCTTCACTCCCCTAACAAAGTGCTACAGCCCGCTCTGCGCTCCTGGCACACGCTCATCCTGCTACAGTGCATCGTGCCCTAACTCATCCACAAGTCCATTGCGTCTCGATGTTTCCGACTCGATCAACAGGGGCACCAAGCTCACTCTCGACGGCGGCTTGTCCACGGATCAATCGCAGAAGAAGGCGTGGGCCGAGATCGTACCAGCGGAGCTACTGAAGAGCATTCCACAGGCCGAAATTGCACGCCAAAACGCCATCTTAGAGACGATTCAGAAGGAAGAAGAGTTCCTGGCCGACCTCGAGCTGCTTGACACACTTTTCGTTCAGGGCCTCCAGAGGCCGAGTGACGCTGGTGATCCTCCTCCGCTTCCCATCGGCCCAGAGCGCGACGACTTCATTCGCGAGGTCTTTGGAAATCATCGGGAGCTCGCAATGCACATCCGCGCCTTGGTAGAGCGCCTGCACATCCGTCAGAGAGAGGAGAATCCTATCGTTCAAACCATCGGCGATCTCTTCCTCAGTGCGGCTCTGGACTGGGGTGATGCCTATACGACGTACCTTGTCAACTATCCGCTTGCCATCAGTCGAGTGAAGCGCGAGGTGACCATCAATCCGCGATTCAAGGCTTTCGTTGAAGCATGCAGACGCCATCCTGCAGCACATAAGCACCCGCTCGAGAACTTCCTCTTCCGCCCGCCCGCTCGTTTGCAAAGGTATCACCTTCATCTCGAGTCGATTCTCAAGAAGACAGAAGAAGGCAATCATGATCGCGACAGCCTGCAGAACGCCATCGACATCATCAACGACCAGTGTAAGACAGCACAGGCAGGTGTCGAGTCCGCAGAGCTCAAGGTCAAGATCCGCGAGTACGCATACAATCTTTCGGCGAAGCGCAACAAGCATGCCATCGATATGGATCTGTTGAACCCAGAGCGCCAGCTTATACATCAAGGAAGGGTTCTGCGAAAGCCGGATGCATTCGACTTTGACTGGACGGAGCTATTGGCAATCTTGTTCGACAACTACTTCATCGTCACCAAGCAGAAGCGAATCGATGGACAAGAGGACGATGGCTCCAATGTGGCATCCTCATCTACGTCGCTGGGTGCTCGTTTCGTTCTGGCCAAACGACCGATCCCCGTCGAAATGCTCGAGGTCAGCGGTCTCACGGAGTCCTCCATCTCGCGATCTATCGGTCTGAGCAACTTTCACATCAGCAGAGAGCGAGAAGCGCGCGACTTTTGGCCATTCACCATCTCGCACCTGGGCGGCAAGATTGAGCCGATCACGCTCTACGCACCGTCGAAGGCCGCTAGGGATCAGTGGAAGGCCAAATTGGACGAGGCTATCGGTCTGCGAATGGCCGTTCAGGATAGCAATCGGGTCTTCGACCAGTCCATTCTGAGCGACGACATCTTTGCTGTTCCGCCCACGATGAGTTTGGAGCCAGACAAACCCGTGAACGGTGTTGACCCGAGCGTCTTTCATGGTCGCGTTACTTGCGCAGTGCCATTCGTTACTGCCGACGGCAGGCGACTTGTGGCAGTGGGCTGTGCTGATGGCGTCTGGATTGGCCTTCGAAATGACCCCAAGTCGTTGCGCAAGGTGCTGCATCTCAAGTATGTCACGCAGTGCGCTGTACTCGAGTCGTTCGGCATCTTTGTGGTGCTCGCTGATAAGGTGCTCATCTCTTACAGCCTTGAAGCGTTGGTCCCGACCTCATCCAGCAGCGCTTCAAGCCTGCGCCCGCCGCAGAAGCTCAGTGGCAATCGAGACGTACTCTTCTTCAACGTTGGCGTACTCAAGGACCGCACGCTGCTCATTTACATGAAGAAGAAGGCCAACGAGAGCGTCTTCCGTGCCCTTGAGCCCGTTTTGAACGCTCCTCGCGGGAATGAAGGCAAGTCTGGCTCTGGATTCTTCGGCAAGTTTGGCAAAGACTCGAAGAATTCAGACTGGTTCCGCATCTACAAGACTTTCTTCATCCCATCGGAGGCCTACTCGATCCAGTTTCTCAAGTCCAAGCTGTGCATCATCTGCGCTAAGGGCTTTGAAATCATGAACTTGGACAGTCTGCTTCCAGGCACAATTCCGGACTTCGTCCACGCGAACAGGGAAGACATTCGGGTTCAGCAACTGCAGAAGCGGGTTGAAACAGCCAAGCCTTTGGGATTGTGCAAGACGAGCGATGGTGACTTCTTGCTCTGCTACGATGCTTTTGCGTGCTATGTTGACCGACTCGGAGAGCCCACAAGGTTGGACCAGATGATCGAATGGGAAGGGTTCCCGAAGCAAGTAGCGTTCTCGGGCAATTATGTCCTTGCCTTTGACTCGAGATTCGTCGAGGTGCGCGATGCACTCACTGGTCGGCTCGTGCAGATCATGCGCGGAAGCGACATGCACTATGTATCGGGCAATAGCACCGTCACTTCTTCGTCTTCGGAGAGTGCGCAATTGGCAGCGCTCGATGCGGAGGCGAATCCGGTCATCTTCACGAAGCGAGAGAGAGCGACAGGAAGGGTTCCCTTCGACTTCCAGAGAGTGGTGGAAATGAGTCCGACGGGTCCGCCAAATGCACACGTGTATGCACCGCCGTTCCAGAGGTCGGCTACGATCATGTCGAATGGAAGCAGTCTGAGCAGCGGGAGACCCTCGGGACGGCCTTCGGTGGCTGGATCGGGAAATTGGATCTGAGGGTAGTTCTAGCATTCCTCACTTGTCGGCAGTACATCTCTTTTAGCCCTTATTTGCAATCTGCATTTGCATTCTGGAAACATGAATCTCCATAAGGGCGCCTTGTTGCAGTGTGAAAGCAGATACGACGTGTTCGCCTATGTGCCGTATCGAGGAGGCCGCGGCTATGTGTGAGTGCGTCTTGAAACGGTGTTGGTCGAGGCGAAATTTCAGGCTGCATGTGAGTGTGCGGCCTCCACTCAAAAGAGCAACACTGGCAGGCACGCGCCATCTAGACCCTGAATTCTGTGATTGTGATTGTGATTGTGAACGCTCAGCGGCCACACGCTTGGCTTCAACCTTCATCACATCCTGCTGTACGTAGCCAGCCCAGGCCTCTTCTTGCCCTTCCTTCACAAAGTGCATCTCACATCTCTGAGACATCGGCATATATCCGCTCTTCGGCTCGCTTTCTCCTGTCCGAGCACGTATTCAGCTCCACCGACATCTCTCAAATTCATGAATCCGCTACGCTTCATCATGTTCAACATTCGGCGTTAACCCGAAGCCATCTCCACAGGTAGCTACCTTTTTTCAGTCTTTCGTATATCACGACGCCAAGACACGCCAGTGGGAAACCGACTCAGCCGGTCGTCCAGCTCCCACAATGGGGAACACACACTCCAACGCCAATGCCAGAATGGCAGGCATTGGTAATCTCGTCGCTGAGGTCGGCAACGACATTCAATACGACAAGGGAATTGGCAACTCTCGTTTTCTTCGTGCAGTACGTGCTAGGCATAAATTCGGGCCCATTGTGGTCAAGACGTTCGTCAAACCAGATCCTTCCATGAGCCTCAAGAGCCTTGTCAAGCACATCCGCATCGAGCGCGAATCATTAGCGGATGTACCGAACGTGCTGACCTACCAGAAGGTGGTTGAGACGGAACGTGCTGGTTACCTCATCCGACAATGGCTCCATAGCAACCTCTACGACAGAATCAGCACACGCCCGTTCCTCAGTGCTGTGGAGAAAAGATGGATCACCTACCAGCTGCTCAGTGCGATGCGTGATGCGCACGAACGAAACATCGCCCATGGAGACCTCAAATGCGAAAACATCTTGGTCACGACATCGCTCATGATCTATGTCACTGACTTTGCGTCATCTTTCAAACCGACCTACCTTCCTCTGGACGACCCTTCCGACTTCTCTTTCTTCTTCGACACATCAGGTAGAAGGACCTGCTACCTCGCACCTGAACGCTTTTACGAGGCCGGATCTAACTACGCATCAGGACATCCAGGTCCAGCTTCGACTGATCGAGATGTCTCTGACCGTTTTGGTGGTGTTCAGGCCGATTTGCTCGGTCTTGGCAGGCAAAGTGGTAAGGTCACCCAAGCAATGGACGTCTTCTCACTTGGCTGCGTCATTGCCGAGCTTTGGCGTGAAGGTGCCCCCACCTTCACCCTCAGTCAGCTCTTCAAGTACCGCGAAGGCATGTTCGACGTCGATGCGATGCTCGCTACTCTTCCGGATGATGCAGTTCGGGAGATGGTGCGAAGTATGATCGCACTGGAGCCGACGGATCGCAAGACATTCGAGCAGTATTTAGCGGACGGCAAGGGCACAGTCTTCCCAGCCACAGTCCCAGAGTTCTTCCACGAGTACCTCGTGGAGTTGCAGAGAACGTCTCCTGCTGCCATCAATCAAGCAAGCGGCGCAGGTGGGCCCTCCTCGTTGGACAGCGCTGCGAGCGGCTCGAATGCGTCAGCTACAGCGGTGTCGATCAAGTCCGAGGCGAGCAGCCGCCAAGCACAGCGAGCAGAAAGTGATGAGCGTATCGAGAAGCTATATGAGGAGTGGTCGACGATGATGCAGTTCTTTGACGACACCATGAGCGGCACAGGAACCTCAACGCCTGCAAGCACTACAGGCGGTATCTCAGCGCGCCTGAATGGCGTTCTAGGCCGCTTCGGATCCCAATCGAGCTTCCAACAGACGCAAGATGGAGATGCGACTGAGGAGGAGAGATCCGCAATGGACGACATGGAGTCTGTCTTCCCTGTTCATCTGTGTATTCCCGGCATCCCGGCGCAAAAGACATTGCTCGACGGCGGTATTGTCGACACAGATGGTACGGCTCTGCTAGTGCTTTCAGTGATCCTTGCTAACATGAGGAATTGCGTTCGACCTTCATCCAAGATCCACGCATTGGAGCTGCTCCTTCACCTATCGACACGATGGCTGACAGATGAAACCAAGCTGGATCGTGTCCTGCCTTTCGTCATGTCGCTCTTCGACGATCCATCCTCGCAAGTCAGGATGGCTGCCATTCGCACCTGCGTGCAGACGCTCATGCTCGTCAGAATCGTGACGCCGTCGAATGCCTCCATCTTCCCCGAGTACATCGTGCCGAACATCAAGCAGCTCGGCCTCGACCCGTCGACGCCCGTCAGGTGCACATTCGCGGCCTGCATAATACCTTTGGCCGAAACAGCAGAACGCTTCTTGCAGATGTCACAAGCTATGCGAGCAGAAGGCCTCTTCGCTGTCGAACGAGATCTCAACGGTGGCTTCGTTGACGATCAGCCCAACGAGTCCAACTACGACGAACAGCTGAGGACGTTCCAAGCGCTATTACAGGAGATCATCGTTACGCTGCTCACGGATCCATCGGCGTCGGTCAAGCGAGCACTACTTTCCGGCATTGCGCCACTGTGCCGCTTCTTCGGTATGGCAAAGACCAACGACGTTATGCTCAGCCATATGATCACGTATCTGAACGACCGCAATTGGCTGCTTCGCGAAGCGTTTTTCGACATCATCGTTGACGTTGCAGAGGTATCGGGTAATCGCAGTCTGGAAGAGTACATCCTTCCTCTGATGATGCAGGCGCTGTCCGACTCGGAAGAGAATGTGGTGTATCGCGTGATCAACGGATTGCGCACTATGACAGGAAGGAACTTTCTGGACCGCGCCAGGCTCCTGTCCTTGCTCGACATGACGATCGGCTTCCTCTGTCATCCGAATCTTTGGCTGCGACAAGCATCTGCAGGGCTGATCGCCGCTGCTGCAGAGAAGCTCGAGGATGTCGATGTTTGGGCTGTGCTCTACCCTTCGCTGCGCCCCCTTCTGCGTGCAGATGTGCAAGATCTGAGCGAGACTACTTTGCTCGATATGGCCAAGTCGTCACTCAGCCGACCTGTCTTTTCCGCGGCGCTCGTATGGGCATCGCAAGCATCCAACTCGGCCTTCTGGAAGAGCTCGACGGAGGGCAAAGACCAAGCTGGACTCAAGAATGGGCTTGCCATAGAAGGGGTCGGGCTGCTGCTCGGTAAAAGCGGTAGAGATCTAATCGTTCCGGTGAGAGGGAGGAGCGAAGAAGATGATCGCTTCAGAGACAAGTTGAGGAGCATGGGTATGGAGGATGATGATGAAATTAAGCTGGTGGCTCTACGCAACATTATTCGCAGACTATCGAGGCAGGGATCGAAGATCACCACAGGGCAGAATGGCTGGGACAGCGCCAGTGGGCAAGGTGCTGACAATGGACGCACGCATCCGAAAGCTGTCGTTGAGCCTCAATCGCTCGATGGCATCACACCGCAAACGATTTTCTTCAGCACGAAGGTCGACCAGCGCGCAACACCAGCTGCATCGGAAGGGGCGAGCACTTACACTGGCACGTTCCGGTCGCAAGACGATAGCTCGTTCGCTGCTCAAGTCGCCAAGCGAAGGCTATTGGGGCATCGTACTTCCAGCGAAGGGTCGTTCGCTAGTCCCATCGCAGACATTCGCCGCCGCATGAACGCGGCTAGCACTGCGGACTCGCAGCCATCCACTTTCTCGACAAGACTGTCAAGTCTTTCCGAAGAGCATGCCCAGAACAAAAACCGCACCGGCGCTTTGGTCTCCAGCGCGAGTCCACTGTCCCAACAAGCTCAAACCCGACTTGGCGTGGGAAAGGCCACAGCGGCTGTCGCACCGACTGCTGCTACAGCGACAGGCACGATGACGGAGGCTTCAGCTCGAGCTAGGGCTTTGCATGCGGCAAATGTCCAATCCTCACATCGAGCTACGCCCACCGGCTCGCGAGCGTCGACCGTGCGTGGCCTCGGTGATGGCCCTGTCAGGCTAGGAGCCGCTGGCACGCCTGAGATTGGTAGCACTGCTACCTTCACAAGCACATACGACGGTAACGATCCTTACATCAGAGCGCATCTTGAAGCAGTCTACCTTGACTCCTTCCGCGATCGACCCGAGCTGGGACCGAAGATCCAATCTGGCGTGGCTCGACGCAAGAATGGGCAGGCATGGAACCGCGCTTCGGCTCTACCTCGTGCTCCGACGTCTAGCACGAGCAAGCGTAGACCGGAAGGTCGGCTCATTGCCTATTTCACGGAGCACACAGCTGCAGTCACTTGTCTTGCGCTGTCGCCGGACCATGCTTACTTTGTGTCAGGATCACAAGACGGGACACTCAAGGTGTGGGACACGGCCAGATTGGAGAAGAATGTCACATCCAAGTCCCGTGCAACCTACTCTGCTCAAAAGGGTGCCATTACGGGTGTGATTGCGATCGAGGGAAGTCATTGCGTTGCTTCCACCGCCACGGACGGTTCTCTGCACGTTTGGAGAATCGATCTCATTCAATCCACGTCCTCGGTGCCGCGCTATGGCCGGCCTAAACTGGTATCGAACTTCCAGCTCAGCACGCCAGACGAATACTCCACCTGCTTGGTTCAAAGCAATACTGAGACTTCATCGCACCTCATTCTCGGCACCAGCCTCAGTCGCCTCACAATCCTCGACTTGCGAACGATGCAAGTGCTTCAGACGCTAAGGAACCCCGTCGAGTATGGCCCGATTACTTGTCTCTGCGTGGACAAGAAGAAAGCTTGGCTGCTAGTGGGGACGCTGACGGGTGTGGTATGTTTGTGGGATTTGAGGTTCGGATTGAAGTTGCGGGCATGGAGTGTAGGAGTGGGGGAGAAAGAAGTGATGTGCAGAGTGAACAGGATTGCGGTACATCCGTCAAAGGGCAGGGGTAGGTGGGTGTTGATTGCGTCCGAGAGAGTGGGCGAGGGTGAAGGAGGGCCGAGGCAGCAGCCAGAAGTGATTGTCGAGACGTGGGATATCGACAGAGGGATGAGGGTGGAGACGTTCGAGACACAGAGTGAGGCAAAGCAGGAATCGCATGTGGAGAGGACGACAAAGCTGAAACTGGTGGTGGATGGCGTTGATACAAAGACTGATGCGGGGAGGATGGGCGATAGTGGAAGCTCGAGTCGTACGGTGGGGCCGAATACGAAGAGCAGCCATGATTCGATGCTGACGGGTGCTGCGGCTGCTATCGAGAGGCTCCTCCAACAGCAGCAGCGACAAGCTCAACCTCAGTCACAAATCCCAGAGACGGACGTCGATCCATTCCAAGCGGCTTCGCAGAACGGCACTGCTCAACCTCAGACTTGCTTGTCCTCGACTCACATTGCAGGCAACGCAGTCAAGACGCTCTTTGCGAGCTTGGAAGGCTACTCTTCCTCCTCTCTCTCCACCAAACCTTCCGAGCCTGCACCTTCCGATACATCAACCGAAGCTGCGGACGGAACGGAAACGATTCACGCCGAAACAGGCGGTGGGTGGTTGGACGTTGGCAAACTGACTCGCGCCACAGATCGGATGTCCCTCAACCCTCAAACGTCCGTTCCTGCAAATGGAGGAGGCTCCGGCCCGGGAG
Source organism: Pseudozyma thailandica (assembly GCA_023212835.1). NCBI lineage: Eukaryota > Fungi > Basidiomycota > Ustilaginomycetes > Ustilaginales > Ustilaginaceae > Pseudozyma > Pseudozyma thailandica. Next base: position 1,102,617 of record JALCCH010000002.1, read on the forward strand.
GGTGGATGATCACCGCCGGCTCGGATGCGAGATTACGCTTCTGGGACTTGGGTAAGCCAGAGAAGAGTTTGGTGTTCTCGGTCCCGCCTAAAGTCGTCACTTCCGCGGGAAAGGCGATGGTTTCGATTGATGCGAACTCCTCTTTCCGCACGATTCAGGCTGCGAGTGCGCCAACGAGGGCGGTTCATACGATCAGCTACACCGACGCAACCTCGGACGAAGGCGGTGTGGAGAGGGTGGCAAGTGGGACGAGACTCAAGAGTCCGCTATTGGCGAATCAGACGGCAGTATATGCGGGGATGAGTAGGGCGCATAAGGATGCAGTGACGGATGTAGTGGTGATTGAGGCGCCGTTCAGGTGTGTGGTTGCGGGGGATCGGAGTGGCTGTATTCGGGTTTGGGAGTGAGGATGACGACAAGCGTGGCTGCAAAGCAGTTCTGACAACATCCATGACTTGCTGTGCGTGAGTGTGCGCGGAGTCGATGTGATGTGTTGACACGTCTGTATGAAGCCTGTTGACGACATTTGTGGAATATGGTTAAAATTGATGGTGAAAAAAGGCGACGTGAAAATGCGATGCTTCGTTGAGAACGCTACACTGGAGGACTTGAAGCAACGTCACTGCTTCTCCATCACGCACGCACACTCACAATTTTCGACGCTGGGTCTTGCCCACCGTTTTACGAAACGGACAATGTTCATTGCGTAACAAGAGAAAGCTAGCAAGAAACCTCTACAAACACGATACCGAGACACGATCCTAGACGCTTCCAAAGACGCTAAACTTCCTAACAATCGATGGCCCATGTTCCTCATAATCCTGCTTGTTGTAGCAGTACGAGTAGAAGTCTGGCAGACTGCCCAACAGACTACCACCGTACCAAACTGCGTATCTCTGCATCTTGTGACTGATCACGTTGACCTCTAGACCGCTGGATCGCATGTGGCTTCCACTTGCCGTTTCGCTAGCTGCCAACCTCTGATCGACGATCGAACGCAGATCCTTCTTCAACCTCTGTCCAAAGTGTTGGAACATCGTCGAGCCTCCAGAGAGGACAATGTTTTTGTAGAGGCCACGACGGACGTCAATCGGGGATTGTTGGATGACGCCATCGACAACCTCGGGGAGGGGGGTGAGGAAGTCGGACGAGGCGATTTCGGGGTTGAAAAAGATCTCGGGTGCCAAGAAGCGTTCATATCCAACATCGACCGAGTACTTGCGTCCGGTGACCGTGTGTTCGCCCTCGAAGCGCTCAAAGTACTTGTAAGGGTCTTCATCGTATCGCCTGAACTCGCGAACAATATCCTGGCAGACGTACGAGTAGTCTTCCTTGATCTTTTCAGCCACTCGCCTCGAGTCCTCGGGAGGGATGTTGGCAGCTTCGCCGCGTTCACGCAGCAATTGCTGGACAAAGTAAGTGATATCCCTACCGGCGATGGGGATATGCTTGATGGCCGAACCGATAACGTAACCTTCCGCGACAGGGATGACGTGCGTCACACCATCACCCGAGTCGATAACAGTACCAGTGAGCGTGCGATCGGTTACCTTGTTGCTAGTCCAACTCGCCGCCAACGCAAGCACTGCCTGAACGGCAATGTAAAGACCCTTGATGTTGAAGGATTCAAACATGATTTCGGCGGTGTTCTCTCGGTTCTCGGGAGGGTTGAGCGGAGGTTCGGTAAGCATAAAGTAGTGATCCTCAGGTTCGGCACGGAGGTACTTGAAGATGCACTGTTCCCAGAAACGTTCCATGTGATCCCAGTTTTCAATCAGACCATGACGGATGGGCTGGTCGACTTGGTAGGTCTTGGCGTTGGCGTAGGCTTCGTCACCGATGAAGAAATCGAGGTCCTCGATGCCGCGTTTGGAAGCCAGGGAAGAGGAGGATGAAAGTCCTCCAGGTTTAGAGGGGACGGAAGGGCGAGAGCCGGCACCACCGGAAGAACCAGCGGCAGTAGTGCGGGTTGCGATGGCAGTAGGGAACACGAAGGATGGGTCCGAGTTGCCGGCGAAACCCATCTTGGTGTAACCCGTACCATTGTCGAGAACGATGACGTTGGAGCGTGACATCTTGGCTTCAATCTGCTACGATGATAAAGATTATATGAGATTGATGTCTGGCTGAAAAGGGCGACCTTTCACCGAATGGCAGATTCCCGCGTCGGAGGGATGGAGGCGGTTGATGCGAGGAGACGGACACGATCCGTGTGATGGCTGGCTAACTTGTCGAAGCGCCGTCTGTCCGTGCCAAAGGTCGATGGAGAAGGGTGCAGATGGGACCTGATGCGATCAGGAAGAAAGGAAATCGTGGATGGAGATATGAGGAATCGTCAGTGTGGAGTCTAGAGTGGTTTGTGCGGTGCTTGTGAGCTGTGCAGTGCAGTGCTTGAATCTGTGGAGTCTGCCGATGCTGGTTGAGTGCCCGTGCACTCTGTCCAGATCGAGTGAGAGCCCCGCCGCGTGGCCTTGCACAGCTCTCTCTCTGCGTCTGGCTGACGGCCAACTTGAACTCGACTCGGCTCCGGATTTCGTTTTTTGCAACGGCATTTTTACTCGGTCTAACATCTATTTCTGAATTTACATAGTGACCTCACTCCGCGTCAAGATGCATGATGGGCACTTTTTAGACTTAGAAACCCACCCTTCGAATATGTTGTGCTTGCAATAATCAGTCCCGCGGAGGACCCGAATTGATTGTGCGAACATCAATACAGAAGAGCCGGGAGAAGCCAACCGAGTTGGATCCGTGGTAAGCGAATGCTCAGTTCGCTCCTCGCCTGCACAGCTACGGTAGGAGTAATTGTAGCATGGCACTCGGAAAAAGGTACCGGAATGCAGTCATGCTTCCAAAAGCAAGCCACAAAGATGCATCGATGCTCGAGCCTTGCTGCGGACCCAAGAATCTCGTTCAGACAAGCTGACTTTGCATGAAGGGTCGCAATCTTGGCGGCTTACACACCTTTCTTAGACATCCTTGGGCGGGAATGGCGTCGGGTTCCTCGAGTAAGATGAGCAAAAGGATCGAAACTTCTTACTATCGCTTTGCCGCTGTGTGTTTGTGGATCGGATTAATATTCTCTCCGAAATCATACAGCTCGCTTGGCGGATCGTCTGGGCTCGCGCAATCAAAAATTCCTCTCGGACGCGGCGGCTGTGTCGGAGAATATTTGCCGGCCAGTCCAAGTGTGCATAATGGGATCCTTTTTTTTTTCTTAAGGTGTGCCGTCATCTAGTCAGGCAAGACGCAATTGACATCGAACATGTCTCGGTCTCAATACAGTACAGTACACGGTCCGAGATGCAAGCGAGGTGGGATCTTTCGGTCACAATTGATCATGCGAGAGTGATGTCAAATGAAGTTTGAGAACGAGGGTCTACCGATCTTGGCGCTAAGACCGTGGTTGTAGAGCCAAACAATGGGAAAGTTCCACTAAGCTTACTCCTTTCTACAAGACATATATACCTACCCTTGTCCACACCGTCTGCATTCTCGGCTCCATCTACCCTCCTCCTCATCACCTTCTCTGAGGAAAACAATTCTAGCCAACATGAAGCTCCCATTGCTGGCTACGCTGCTCAGCTTCTTGCTGACAGCACATACTTTCGTCCAGGCATTCCCTGCCGTACCCCAAGTGCTCACCGATGGCGAGATTCACCGCATCAGCAAGCTTCCACAGGAAGAGAGAGTCGAGTTCGCTAAACGTCTCCTCGAGATTCGTACCGCATACGAATACGAGAAGAATCTCGCTCGACGTGCTTCACCCTCCGGATCGTTCGCACCTGCCAATATGCCTTGCCCCAACAGAACCTCTCAGCAAGGACCTGGATTCATTCGCCCCGCACGAACCAAACAGCTTGCCACTGGCGAGGCCGACTATATCACCAAGCGCAGACAGAACACACAATCCGACTGGCAGAAGTGGTTGACGGATTCGGCAAAGCTCGACAGCAGCTTGCCTGGCGGTGCGAGCAACTACACTTCTTCCGCCGATAGGTTGCCTCGGCTAGGATTTGCTTTGAGTGGTGGAGGCCTGCGCGCTATGCTGGTCGGTTCAGGCACTTTGCAAGGATTTGATGGAAGGAACCAGACTGCTAACGATCGCGGTACTGGCGGACTTCTTCAGCTTGCAGAGTACGTTGCTGGTCTTTCCGGTGGATCCTGGGCGACCGCCAGTCTCAGCATGAACAACTGGGCTACCACCCAGGCCCTCAAGGATAACATCTGGAACCTTGAATCCAACCTCATCATCCCCGATGATGGCAAAGTCTCTTTCTACTCTTCCATCGTCGCTGCGGTCGCTGGCAAGCGCACTGAGGGATACCAGACCAGTCTGACGGATTACTTTGGTCTTTCGATCGCAGACAAGATTCTCAACGGCTCCACCTACGGTAACAAGTTCAGTGTCGAATGGAGCGATGTCCGAAACACGTCCAGCTTCACCGACGCCTCGATGCCCTACCCTGTCATTATCGCCGACGAGCGTGAACCAGGAGAGCTCATCATCCCTCGCAACACCACCATTTGGGAGTTCAACCCTTACGAGTTTGGTTCTTGGAACCCTAACGTATCTGCTTTCATACCTATCGAGATTCTTGGCTCGAGCTTGAACAATGGTACGAGCGTTCTGCCCAACGGAGAGTGCGTGGGTGGGTACGAGACGGTTGCGTGGGTGACGGGTACGTCAGCCACGCTGTTTTCGGGATTGTATCTGCAGTTGATCAGCACTTCTTCGGACAGTGTCATTGTTAAAGCTTTGAAGGAGATCGCCGGCGCGGTGTCGAGTGAGCAGAACGATGTCTCGAGCGTTCCCAACCCTTTCTATGGATACGAGGGGGAGGGGGATACGCAGGTGAGGGATCTGAGGAACATTACGCTGGTTGATGGAGGGTTGGACAATGAGAACGTCCCGCTGTGGCCGCTGGTGGAGCCGGCGAGGGATATGGATGTCATCATTGCGATCGATTCGTCTGCGGATGTGACCAACTGGCCCAATGCGTCGGCGCTGTATCAGACTTCGTTGAGGGCGCAGTACTCGACGTACAATCAGTATGCATTCCCGGTCATGCCGGATACGAATACGGTGGTCAATAGGGGTCTCAACACAAGGCCGGTGTTCTACGGTTGCAATCCTACGGTCAACGTCACCAATGCCAACAGCGCATACAACGGAACCAAGACTCCCGTTGTCGTATATCTGCCTTCCTACCCTTACGCAGCTATGGCCAACACGTCGACATTCAAGCTGGATTACTCGAACCGCCAGGCTCAAGGCGTGATTGACAACTCGGTGGATGTAGCTACACTGGGTGGTGCGGATAGTCAGTGGCCTACCTGCTTGGCATGCGCAATGATGCAGCGCGGTTTCGAACGCTCCAACACGCCCAGGCCCGAAGTCTGTACCCAGTGTTTGAACAAATGGTGCTGGGATGGTGTGACCAACACCACCAAGCCGAGCTACTCGTACTCGCCCGCCATCGGCACTCCAGAGTTTGTGACGAGCAACGGAACGATCCAGAGGACTCCCGCATACACCGGTGGAAATGGAACAAACAGTCAAGCAGGTGATGCGGATTCACAGTCTAGTGCAAGTCAGTCAAACGCAGCGGTTGGAAAGTTTGTCCACGCCAAGAGGGCGCTGGTGCTAGGAGGCGTGGGAGCCGCAGCATCGCATGTGATCTCGAGGTTTTAAGCAGTCATCTGGAATTCAGCAATCTATTTCCGAAAAACCAAGCGGTCGCTGTGTGAGCATGTGTGTCTATCTACAAGGCGGAGTGTATGTGTTTGTGACAAAGGGCGATAAAAATAAGCAAACTGTTCTATAGCCTGTTTATTCCTTCTTCTGAGCCTTCAGCTTAGTTGGAGGCTTGACTACAAAGCAAGCCATTCCCAGCTCCTCCGTGATCGTCGTGATGACATTATGGCAGAAATGCAAGTACAGTCCACCTGCAAACGCCAAACTGGCGTCGATGACCTTCAACTGCATCTCCGGACTGGTCTGAATGTAAGAGGTAGGGAGGTTGGCATCAATCGCCAAAACGACGGACCAGACGATGGCAATGTTCCAGTACGGGAAGGGCGCTTTGGTGACGTGGGCGACGATGAGCAGGCCGACGTTGTAGGCGAAGGTGATGCCCCAGAATGTGAGGAAGGGGAGGAAAGCGCGAGAATCGGAGAGGATGAATGCGCGATTGGCATTGATCCAGAAAAGGTTGGCGGTAATTTGGAGGACCAAAGGAGTAAGGCCGAAGAGGGGCGTAATAACCGAGAGGTTCTCCTTCTTGCGCGCGGAGACGACGTTAGAGTAGGCACCCCAGATGTTGCCGAGTAGACCGAGAAGCGCAAACACGAGGAAAGCGTCGTTGAGAGGCAAGTTGAATCGGCCCAAGTTCTGTTTGACGAAATCGACCTTAGCGAGGCCGGTGACGTTAAGAATGCCCCGATCCCAGAAGATGGGTCCACCAACAGCGCCGGTAAGGGCGTAGATGAAGACAATCATGAGGATACCTTCAACAGGACCACTGAAGGCGGAGAGGAAGAGCGTGCCAGTGTGAAACTCCTCCCAAGTGGTCAAGTAGAAGTTGGCAAGAGTAGCAACGAGCGATGCGGGAGCCCACACGGATCGACCAAGGTTGAGCGCAGCACAGCAGAGAACGCATTCGAGCGTAGTGTTGATCGCATCACATCCGTGATCGAAAAGCTCGCCAAGGGGACCAGCCATACCTGTCCTCCTCGCCTGCTTGCCGTCAATCGCGTCCAAGCTCTGGTACATGAACAGGCAGAATGCCCAAGTATAGAAGATCCAAGGAGGGAGGCATCGTCCGGCCGAATCGGCACGGGGAGCAAAGTCGATCTTTTGCACGGCACCGGGGATGCCAAAGTTGGGCAGAACAGGAGTGACAGGAAGAAGGCCAGCATCGGAAGGGAAAGCCGAGTGGAGCGCCAGCGTGTGGGCCGTAGGGTCGAGTTTGAGTTGTGTCGCGCATTCGAGACCTGGATCAACGTATGCAATGGTAGCAAAATTGATGCAGACGAGCAAAAGTCCGGAGAGCGTGATGGTGTTGGGCGCGACCGAGGTAGGGAACAGCGTAACGAGCCAATTCCAGTAAGGACCGAGGATGTATTTCGAGACCAGGGATTTGTCAGTGCCGCTGTATTTGTACAGGTGCAGGTTCTCGACCCGCTTCCGAGGAATATAGTCCAGCATCCTGGCCGTGTCTATTCAGATCTTGCTGTGGGCCTCTATGGGTAGGACAGGTGGTGATGGTCCGAAGAGAAGGTTGGACGTGTTTGCTCAAGCTGTCACAAGCGGAAGACATGCGGAAGAGCGTCGAAGCGTGAAAAGCGCACTGATGTACAAAAAGTTGGGGCTGCAGCAGGAAGAACTGTGACGTTTATGCATAGAAAAAAGTCATTTTTCCTCCACAATCTCTCAACGCGTTCCGCAGGCGGAACGTGCATCTTCAAGCTCTTGTTCAGTGATTCCTTTCGCGACGTCACTTTCAGGTGTTCAGATCGTGAGATTTACATTTGGTGTCGGCGTCAGAGCCGATGGTCCCGATTCCTCTCCTCCACTCTGATACTTCGGGAAGAAGCTTCCAACCTTGATTGCCGATCCGAGTCACTTTTTGGGCGTCACGAGCTCAGCATCTTCGCATCACTTCTTACGTCCACCGACACTATCCTGAAGCTCTCTTGTTGTCGGTATCCGTCAGCATGCGATCGACAAAGCTAGTTCGAGCCGCAGTAGAGGCTTCTTCCACAGCCTCTGCCTCGACTTCGACTCTCCCACGCAAAGCTCGAATCGCAATTATTGGCGCCGGGCCGTCCGGCTTCTATGCTGCCTCTCGCCTTCTGTCACGTATTCCCCACTCTCCATCGGACTCGGCTTCGTCTCAACCTCTCGCTATCGACGTTTTTGACCGACTCCCAGTTCCGCACGGTCTTGTTCGCTACGGTGTCGCACCAGACCACCCGGACGTCAAGAACGTCGAGCACAAGTTCGCTACTGTCTCTCAGGATCCTCGTCTTCGTTTCGCAGGCAATGTCAACGTCGTTCATTCGCCCGATGCATCTTCCAATCAGTATCCTGATGCAGCGCAGGTACCGCTAGCGGTACTGTCGCAGTACTACACGCATATCCTGTTCTCGTATGGCGCATCGACAGGAAGGCCGTTAGGTGTTCCAGGCTCGAGTCCAGGGGAGCTGAACGGCGTATATACAGCTTTGGAATTCGTCAACTGGTACAACGGACACCCTGCATCGCACGATCCAACCCTCTTGGCTGGGTCGCACTTCAAAGTTGACCTCTCCAACAAGCATCACATGACGGTCATTGGCGCTGGAAACGTCGCATTGGACGTAGCGAGGATCGTTCTTCGCTCTTCCACACCTTTTCTGGAATCTGCCGCTCGCGTCACGTCGAACAAGGCTCCTGGGCTGTCAGCTTTGGAAGAGACAGATGTGCCAGAACCGGTGCTGGCAGAACTAGCGAAATGCAAAGTCAAAGATGTTGACGTCTTCGCAAGAAGGGGCCCTGCACAGCTTGCATTCACGAATAAGGAGGTAAGAGAGATGCTTTCGCTCGAAGGCATTGCTCTTCGACCTCCGTCAAAAGATTTGCTGGACTCTGCGCTCGCTCAGCTTGATGCGTTGGCCAAAGAGGGATCGACGGATCCAGCGAGGGCGCAAGAGATTGCCTCCGAAGTTCGAGTCAAGAATCGATTGCTTAGCTTGCTTGCAAAGGGTAGCAAGACAAACAATGACGAAGCGAATGTCAAGTCGTGGGGACTGAATTTCTTCCGTTCGCCAGCCAAGTTCCTGCCCAAGGAAGATGGCAAATCGATCGGGTCGGTAGAATGGAATGTGACGGCGTTGGGAAGTGGAACGCCAACACCTGCAAATCTGGATGCAGCCGATCCGAAGAAGGCTACTTGGGGAGGCGGATCGATTGACCCTGCAGCTGCGGCAGCGGCTTCAAGACCTACAGGCAAGACAGTCGCCACGACGACAGACATGGTCGTCTCATCAGTCGGGTATCAGAGCGAGCCTCTGTACTATTCTTCCTCGGCGTCTTCGACTTCTGCGGGAGTGGTGGAGAACGGTCATCTTGTCTCGCTGCCGTTCGATTCTGGTCGCAAGATTGTCCCGAACCGCGGAGGCAGGATCATCGACCCCTCAACGCAGGAAGCTATCCCTGGCGCATATGTCAGTGGCTGGCTCGCAAGAGGACCAAACGGTGTTATCGCTACAACGATGATGGACGCCTATAGCGTGGCGGACGTCATTCTTTCCGATTTGCATTCTAGCGACCAAGCCCTGGGAGAAGGAGACGGCGACCTGCTCAAACAGCTGCAGAAAGAGGAGACCAAGCAGGTAGTAGGTTTTGAAGGATGGAGGCGCATCGACGAAGAGGAAAAGAGGAGAGGAGAGAAGCTCGGCAAGCTGCGGGAGAAGATCTTGACTGTCAAAGAGATGCTCAATGTCGTCAACTAGACCTTTTCTCCTCGCACCATTGTATCACTACTCAATCGCGCATTCTATAATCACACAACAGTCTTTATCGAACGATCGCTTTTGAAAGCAGGTATAATACAAATCTAGCAGACAGATGCGCTCAGTGGCCAAGCTCCTTGGCCGCAGCCTCGAAAGCCTCCTTGAAGATGCTGCAAGCCTTGCTCAAGTCCTCCTCACTGATGTTGAGAGGCGGGATGAATCTAAGCACATCAAATACGGACGTGCTCAACAAGAGCATGTCACGCTTGAGACACTCAGCGACGATCTTTGGAGCGAGCTGCTCGGTCTTTTTCGATGCTGCTGCTGTGTTCTGCGATCCCGGGTTGGTGGGGGTGTTGGCAAATTGGACGCCGATCATAAGACCTTTTCCACGAACGTCCTCGATGAGGTGACCGAGCTTAGCGTCCTGCTGAAGACCTTTAAGGAAGGACACGAGCTGGTCGGATCGCTTGGCGACGTTGTCGAGCACCTTCTCCTCCTCGAAAGCCTTGATGACAGCAGTAGCAGCGGCGCACGAGACAGCATTACCGGCATAGGTTCCACCCATGGAACCAGGCTTTTGGCGCGACATGAGCTCGTTGGTCGACGCAATACCAGAAAGAGGGAAACCGTTAGCAATACCTTTAGCGAAGATGAGAACATCTGGTTTGACGCCGGACTCTTCGACGGCGAACATCTTGCCAGTACGGCCGAAACCACTCTGGACCTCGTCACAGATGAGGAGGAGACCGTTCTCGTCACAGATTTCGCGCAAGCCGTGGAGGAAGCTGGCAGGGGCAGGAACGTAGCCTCCTTCACCAATGACGGGCTCGATCAAGATGGCAGCAGTGTCGGAAGGAGCGGTCTGCTGCTGCAAGGTGAGGCGAACCTGGTGGAGCGACTGACGCACGAGCTCCTCGATGTCGGTGTCGACGGGGAGACCAAAGTGCGAGTAGAAGGGGAACGAGGTAGCAAAGACACCGGGCATGAGAGGACCGTGACCCTCGCCGTAGATGGTCTTGGAGCGCGTAAGAGCAGCAGTACCGGCGGTACGACCGTGATAGGAGCCCTGCATGACAATGATGTTCTGCTTCTTGGTGGCAGCACGGGCGAGCTTGACGGCGGCCTCGACGGCCTCAGCTCCTGAGTTCCAGAAGAAAACGGTGTCGAGCGAAGGGTGAGGAAGGATAGGGAGGAGGTGCTGAATCAGCTCAATTTGAGCAGCGGAGAAGCCGATGTTGACCTGTGACGGGAATGATGTGACGGGAACGATACGAAGAGGAGAGTCAGCTAATGCTACTAATTACCTCAGGGCTGAGAATGAGCTGGTGACTGCTTACCTGTGCATGAGTGATCTTGCCGCATTGCTTGGCAGCAGCTTCGGTGACCTTAGGATGGCAGTGACCAAGGTTGCAGACACCGATACCGGAGGTCATGTCGAGCAGCTTGACACCCTTGTCAGTGGTGATCCAGCTGCCCTTGCCGTCCTCGAAGACATGCTTGGAGAGACGGCCGATACCCTTGGTGATGTGAGTCTCGCCGAAAGCGGCGGCGTCGAAGCTAGCGGCAGGCATGGTGGGACGGAAAGCTTGCTTGCTGTGGGTGGTGGATGAAAGATGGCGAGTGGATGCAAGAGACGAAGGTCGGGCGCCTCGAACGAGGACGCTCTTTATAGGTGAGGAAGAGAAGGCGACACGCATCTTTGTTGTGGCTTGGTCGGATTGGGGTCGACCAATGGCAGGGAGTATCTAGTTGGTGGACAGAGGGAATCCTCGGTGACGGAAAAGTCGAAGCTTATCAGTGAACCAGAGCCAGGTGTGACTGATACGAAAGCGTTCAACAGCCGGCCAAGATGACTGTGTTGGTTTTGGACGTTGACAATTGTTCTCGCGGTCCTCCACGCCGCGGGAAATTTAAAGGTGAGCTCCGACAGCTTTTCGCCGTCGTGGGACGGGTTGGAGGGGCTGTATGGGCTCCAGGTTGGTCCAGCGCGATTCGGCAGAGCTGTCAACTTGAGCTGTGGTTGGAAATTCCTAAAAAGACAGGGTCTAGCTAAAAAAGGCAGCTTGACGAGCCCCGCAAATGAATCGACGCCGGCCAACCGCAAGTTTAGCCGCGCGTGCCGCGATTACCTGGGTTTCTTGCCGGACGGTCAGCAGGTCGCATCCTCGACTCGTAGCCTAGTGGCCAGTACGTGCCCCTCTCTAGACAGCTGCCGTCGACACATTGTCGAGCCGATCCCACTGTCAACTTCTCCTGCTAAGCCGTCGACATCAAATGCACATGTACGCGCATACGACGTAGTCTATGGTCGATATAGATGGTATTGTCGCATCTCGGCGCTACAAAATACAGTTATAGAGGGTCGAAAGCAGTGAGGCTGAGTCCGAAAGCTAGAATATGAAAGAGCCGACCAGGTCGACAATGAAAAGTAAGACAAGATACATGATACATTGATATGCGATACGGAAAATAGAGTTCGAACTATGCTGAGTGTGGGAAGGAGGTCTCCTTCCTCCATCGTTGTTGATGTCTACTGTCGCGCCTGAGAGAAGCCTTGGGCACCGGTGAAAGCTTGGATGCCACCTGCAGCTTGGATGCTGTTCCAGGCCATGCGAAGAGGGCTGTTGCTGACGCCCTCGAAGCTAGAGTAGTGGGCTCCATTCATATCCGTTCCGGGCTGGGATGGAATTTGATGATGCACCATCATTTGGTGTTGCTGTTGCAGGTTGGCCTGCATCTCAAAAGGATCATCGAGGTACCAGCCCTGTTGCTGCATGTTGTGCGGCGCAGCGCCAGCCAAGCTCATGCCCATCATTTGATGGTTTGGGAACCCGCGACGGCCAGGCGAGAGACCGGTCGAGAATCGTAGCGAGCCAGGAGTGCGGCCAGGAGTCAGGCCCGAGCCCATGCCAAGGCCAGCGCCGAAGGTAGCACCGCCGAAACTCATCTGACCGGCACCGCCGCCCATCGCGAGCTGCATCTGGAGGCTGGCGCTCGAGTTGGGCGAAAGCATGCCCGCTGCAGCGCTTCGGAGGGGCGAGCTGCGGATAGGGCTGTGAGCTAGAGCAGCAGCAACGCGGGCGGTCGAGGTAGGCGAACGCATCACGTCGTCCACGTGGCCCTTCTGTGCGCCCATCGAGCCTCTCATCGAGGACGTGGGAGAGCTGATGGACCACAGTCGCTTTGGCGAGGTGACGGAAGAGTTGCCAGTGGTGCTGTTGCCAGCATCCGAAGCCTTAGTCTGTCGACGCAGAGGCGAGCCACGAGAAGGATCGGCGTCCATGCCATGTGAGAAGGCGAAAGCACCACCAAGCGCGGATCCTCGCATGGCGTTGCGGTAGGCTCCACCTCGAGCACCGTTCAAGGGTGAACCTTGCGCGCCGTACAAGGAAGGCGAGAAGCCGGAACCGTAGCCAAGCTGGCCGTTGCCTTGACCAGCCATCTTGCGCTTTCTGGCACTGTGATTGGCAGTCGCTGGCATTGACGGCGGTGGCATCAGGGTTAAGGGGCTGCTGGGCGGGCTGCTGGCGCTGTCGATGAGGCCAGGGATCTTGCTGTAGCTGCTGCCTGCGATGCTGCTGCCGTAGACGGAAGAGTCGACATGTGAGCGAACAGGTGTGATCGAGTCGAGGCCGTTAATAGCCATGTTGGCGCCTCCCAACTGAGGCTGCGTCTCGAGAAGAGGCAGTCGATCAGCCATCACAATGGAGCCATCGGCTTTGGCCTTCTTAGTCGAACGAGGACGACCAGACTCCTTGTCGGATTCGTCGCCACTGTCGGCACCGTTGCCGGCCTTCTTGCGCTTGGCCTTGCTGCGCTTCTTGGCGCTGTGGTCGGATGCATCCTGCGAAGCATCACCGTCAGCAACGGTCAAAGCTCCCTCTACAGCGTCCGGAGAGCCTATGACCTTGGTCATCTGGCTTTGCTGCTGTTGCTGTTGACGAGCCTTGGCAGCCTCGAACTTTTGCGGAACAGCATTGTAGAGACCGTTCTGGAAGCGATCCTCGTGACCGGGCTTGATGCCCCACCAACCGCCCTTGCCTGGCATGTTGGCTTCTCGCTCGATCTTGACAAAGCTCTTGTTTAGACTGAGGTTGTGACGGATCGAGTTCTGCCACCCACGGTCGCCCTTCTCGAAGAAGGGATAGGTGGAGCTGATCCAGTCGTAAACCTCAGAAAGCGAGAGACGCATGTCGGAAGACGATTTGATAGCCTGACCGATTAGACCTGCGTACGACACCGAGCTAGGCTTGGCTTTCGATTGACCAAACCCGGGAGGAAGGAGGTAGTAACGCGCGGGAGGCTCCTCGAGCAAAGTACCAGCCTCGAGAGCCGCCTTGAGCTCCTCCGAGACAAGCTGGACTAGGCGGCTGCCATCGGGCTGATCCCAGCCAATCTCGTCGCCGTTCTGTACCGATGGGGTGGCCTTGATCATTCGCTCGAAGTCCTGGCAAGGCAGATCCACCACCTTGAACGCGGCGGGATCAGTTGCAGAGCCCGGAGCCTTGGCCTTCTTGGCCTTCTTCGCTATGACGGCAGGAAGGCCGCTCTCCTTGTTGACTTCCACGAGGAGCACGTGCTCAGGCTTCGCGGAATGAGAAGGCATGACGGGTTCAGCGCTGCCAGAACGCACGAGCATGTTGACGGCAACATTGCCCTGGCCAATGACTGGCTGCATGAGCATCGACGTATCCACGCCAACTGCCTTTCCAGCATCGAGTGCGATCTGCTTGCTGGGAGACGGCGGTGAGTCGCTTTGCACGCGTCGCATGTCTGCAGTCTTCTTCCCCTTCGCGGTTGCAGAGAGCACGCCTTCGTCCTGAGTTGCCTGAAATGCATCGCGGATGTCTTTGCTGGGCTCGGGAGGTGGTTGCCTGGTGTCGACATGAGGAGCAGACACTGTTCGCGGCAGACTCGAACCGAAGACATCGGCAGGGCTGATGGTCTCGAAGGCGGACAACCCCTTGCGCGATCCAACACGCTTGTGCCTGCTGCCACCAATACCGGAGCCCAAGAAATCTCGGATGTTGCCGGAAGGTTGACGGCCGTGACGAGATTCGATGGCTGTACCCGACTGAGCACGAACCAAGGCGCTTCGAGGACTGGCAAAAGGCAGCTTGCCGCCAATCATCTCGTCGCCTGCGGTGCCTGCCCTTAGGGATCGACCAAGGCGCAGTGGCGAAGACGCGGTCAGCGAGAAGGACTTATTGACACCGTCATCGAGATGAGCAGCCTCAGCAAGCGAAGCAGGAGGAGGGTCGAGAGCAGTGCCACCAGGAGCCGAGAACAAGAGGCCGCGCTTGGCGTTGAAGGCTGAAGGCTTGCCGAGACCGTTTACATCCTCGTGGTGGACGTTGATGTCGTCGTCTGCGTCAAAATCGAGATCGCTCATTCGGCTAGCGACGCCGGAGACAAGGCGACCCGACAGCGGCGACATGACAGCTACACCTTGCGATGACGACTTCATCAAGGAAGAGTTGGCCGATCCCTGCGCGCTAGGCTGTCGAGCATGGAACAGGCCGGCTACAGAAGGACTGACGCCAATAAGCTCAGGTCGAGGCTCGTCTGCGTTCAGAAGGAAATGGGCAAGGGGCGTAGCTGATGAGCCGGTGCGCAGATGCGAACGATGGACGCTCCCACCTCTTTGAAGGCTGGACAGAGGCTCGGCATCCCAGGCAGAGAAAGTGATAGGGCCTGGCGTCGAGTGGATGTTGCAAAGTGTCTCGAGCGAGTCAAAGCCGGGTTGGCTGGGAGAGATGCCGTGCATGGTGAAGTCGTAGTGCTCGCGGGTGGTCATGCGGGTGTGCATGTTGCTGGGGCTGGCTCCAATAGTGGTCCATCGCAGAGCTCGAGACGAAGAGGAGTCGAGAGGTGTCGCGCGCATGACCGAGTCCGGCGACTTGCGGGTCTTGCTACCAGCATTGGGCGTGCTGATGACGAGCGACGCATAGTCTGGGTTGGCTGCCTTGATGGCATCAGCAGCAGCTGCAGCCTTGACGGCCTCCTTCTGCTCGTACTCGGCGCGAGCAGCGGCTTCAGCCATGTGCTGCACAGCCAAGTCAGCCTTCTCCTGCTCTTCAATGAGCCTGCGCTGCGCTGCCTGCTTCCGCCTCAGCTTCTCCTCCTTGTAGAGTCGCCTTGGACTGGTCTGCTGCGCCATGATCTTGTCGAGGAAGCTGAGTCCGCTCAGCTTGGTGTCGAGGCCATCCGTATTGGTGGGTGCTGCGGTTCCGTTGGAGCTTGCCGAGAGCGTTCTTCGATGAGAAGCGCCCCATCCGTCTGCAGCAAGGCCTCCGTTCATAACAGGGGTTGAGGAGGAATCATGCTCAGGTGCAGAGAAGTAGACGCCAGAGTCATCGGCATCCATAGGAGGACTGCAAAATGTAGCGCCGTGCTCGACGGGAGACTTGAGCAGTCGCAAGGTACCCCTGGGGCTTACCCAAGCCCGACGACTAAGCTCTTCAAGTGATGTGCAGTGTCTTGCTTCCTCACTGACGCGGACAACGGGCGAAGACTCAAAGGAAACGGAACGAACGCGTGACCTGCGACCAGGAAATGCGCTTTGCAGGCCCTCGAGAGGGGTAGATGGATCCGGGCTGATGGTTGAGTCCCCTCCGTTGAGATCGAGTCCAAGACCAACCCTGGAAGCAGACTTGATGCTGCTGCAGCTGTTCTTCTTGACATGCGTCCTCGTTGGTGGCGTGCGGAAAGCAGAGGAGGAGCCTGCTTCTGGTGACGACTGAGCAGCAACGGAGCTAGGCGTGTTGAGAAGCCCGTGTGAGATCTTGCTGTTTCCAGAAGCGGCACTGGCATTAGCAGGAGCACGCTCACGCTCACGACGCTGTCGTAGCTTCTGCTTCTTGAGCTTCAGGCGACGTCTTTCCTCTGCACTGCCAATCTGATCGAGGCTGGGGTGAACCTTGGGTGATCCAGGCGAGTCTTCAGGCTCGATGACGGCGGTGAAGAACGACAAGCCCGGGCTGCTCGTGTGACGAGACCATGCAGATCCGCTGGCTCGGGCAAGTGGAGATGGAGCAGCAAGACGCGGTTGAGCAGGGCCTTGCTTCGGATCGGCAGACTTGCTGGCATCACTGGAGCTCTCGGCGGTGACGGAAATTTTGCCTACAGCTGCGGAGCTCTGCGCACTGGACGAGGTCTTGGACTCTGCGGTCGTGGACGAGGATGTCGAAGTGGCTGCGACGGACGATGTGGTAGTAGGGGTGAATGGTCTTCGCTCGGCCTTGAGGAAAGCAGCGACGCCTGCTTTTGTCCTTTCATAATCCTCTCTCGTCAAGCGCAAGCCCATGGCCTGTGCCCTTGCGAAAAAGTCTTCAGCATCCTTAGACAATTCAGAGCTACCGGAAGTAGCAGAAGTGGTCGATGCTGCCGCAGTGTTGGAGGTGGAAGTGGGTGTCGGCTTTGCCGTGGATGCAGATGCCCTTCCGAGCTGCGCAGCGGAGCTCGTTGAGGTAGAAGCTGACAGCGATGAGGAGGAGGTCAAAGGCGATGCCGCCTTGGAAGCAGCCATACCTGCAGCAAGGCGAGCGCGGATGCCAGGTCGGCTTGTTGGACGTGTCAAAGATGCGGTTGCCGAAGTGGACGCAAGAGATGAAGATGGTTCAGCATCCTGATTGGAGGATGCAGGGACTGAGTCTTCCATACTAGCCGGTGTTCCAGAGCGGGATCCGGACGGAGTTGGACTGGTGTGAATAGCTGAGATGGGTGAAGCGTCAGCGGCATTGCTGGTGAGCATCGAGAACTTGGCGCGTCGATTGCCTGGGCCGGAGCGAGAGAAGGTGCTGGGGGCAACGCTAGTAGCGCGAGTTGCTGGAGTAGCAAAAGGTGTGCTCGTGGAAGTAGGAGAGTAGTCGGAAGAGCCGGACGCTGGTGGATAGGAGGAACCGGAAGAGCCGAAAGAACGCGGGTTAGATGGCGTCGTCATGCTGAGCCACGTTCAAGCGCGACGGGGTAAGAGTGCCCCGAACGTGCTGAAGCAAGAGATGCTGGTTGGGGTGCGGCAAGTTTGAGTGACCGTTGTCAGGACGCGTCGGTGTATGCTGTTGGAAAACTGCTCCACGATTGATACGCGTGCTGAATGATGAGGAGCTTTGGTCGCGTCAGAGTTGATTTGCTGAGCTTGACAGCGTCGCGTGTCGTGCAGAGTTGATGCTGTCGATGTGAAGAGAGAAGATGGCAACGATGGTGATTGTGACGAAGCCAGTAGATGATGTGATGGTATGAGTGTGAAGGGGGAGGCACAAAGGTGGACAAGTCGAGTGACAAGAACGAAAGAAGGAAGCGGACGGTGGGATGGAGGAGCTGAGTTGGCGCAAGCTGCAGGTCGAGCAAAGGGCAGAAGCAAGAGGGAAGCGGGCACAGCAGGCAGCAACGCGTGGGACTGCAAGAATTGACTGCGCTGGCTGGCGGATTTTTTCGAGCGCGACTCAAATTTCAGCGAGACGTGATGAGAAAGAGTGAGAGCGTGAGAGATTCAGCTGCAGCCTCGAGAATCTTTAGGAGCTGCTCACCGCTTTGCATCGAGCTCACACATTAGCACTCCCTGCCAATCCCTTCGCTCATAAGCTCATTAGTCTTGTTCATTGCAGTACTGTAGATTCTCGCTTGAATGATCAGCGGATCTTTCTATTCCCATGCGCAAATCCAGGAAGAGGAGAGAAGCGGACACGACAGCGTGCGAAGCCGGTCAAACTTGCAGTCTCGCCCAGGCCAAAGGAAGTGCAAAGGCGAACTGCATGCAACGAGCTTGCTGGGCAATACTGCATTTCCAATACCAGCCGCTGGGCTTGAAGCAGCCCCACCTAACGACTTGAAAGTCGTCGAAGCGCTGAGCTCCGAGTGAGATGGGTCCGAATACCGAGCATGAGCTGCAGCAATGAGAGCTCGAAACTTGCGACGCCCAAAAACGCAATGATAAGACGACTGAAGGCGAGCTACATATCGAACGGCTGCATTTGTTCATCATGGACCATGGACGGACACTATCTGCATTCGAGAGAGCATGAGGGAGACAAGCGGCTATGCTATCGCGTTCCGCCGCACAAAAATTCCAGACACACTACTGTGAGAAAAAAGGAGAGCCGCTCGGCGTTGATGCAAGCTGCAAATGCTGCAATTTAAGTCCAAGACTGCAAATGTGCCCGAGGTCTGGACTGAAATCAACGGAAGGTCTCCGAGCAGGACGCTATCAATCAGTGGAGCTCTCCCTTTTCCCCTCCCCGCTTCTTTTGTGCTGCTCTTACTGCCTATCACATTTCCCGTTGCTCATGTTGGCTTTTGCACAGCGCCGTGGCCGATGCAGATCGCCTCAAACTCGTGCGCAGCCGAGCCCGTTCTGATCCTCCTGCCCATCTCTCGACACTGCTGGCTGCCATTACTCATCTCACGCTAGGTTCGACTCAGATGTGAGCTCGGTCTGTCCGACGCTCTTGTTCGTCATCGCTCGGACAGGAGACGGCCGCGAATTGTGAAGATTGCTTCCGCTGACTTTCAAGTCATGATGGCTTCTGCTGCCACTTTCGTTTGAAGCATGCCACGCAGAACTGACTTCGTCCGAACCTGTACGGAGGCGTCCAGGATTGCGAGCAGGACAATGATGCTGGAGTGATGCTAAGTACGCGTGCGTGCCTTGTCTCAAGGAATGCAAGACTACGATCATGAGCATCTACGCGCCTTCGTTCTAGATTCCGGATGACGCCAGCCGTCTCATTATCACTCGCAGTAGCTCGATCATGACCAATTCTGATCCCAGCAACCTTTCGGCTCGGCACTTCTACCATTATCGAGGCATGCAAGCCAGGCAAAGCTCTAAATCAATGATCAGCTGGAGATTGTTTGAGTGTGCGATCAGCGAAGAGGACAAGCGCGCTTGCAATGGCCGGTCGCGGCGATTCCAGCTGCAAGGAGCAGTTTCTTTGTTCAGCTGCCTCGCTTCTTTTTTTTTCGCGCTGTCACTTTATGCGACGCGAGCCTCCCCGCGTCACGGTCGCGTCGCATCACGTGATCTTGACAGCTGCACCATCAGCGACTGAAGAGAAGTACTTATGAGCTACACTACAGTGTTCAACGACTCTGCTTGACCGCATTCGTTACGGAAGAATGTGTGTGATTACGACGGACAAGTGATCTGCCAACTCTACATGCTAGCGATGGCTTCGATGACAAGCTCAATGTCCTCTTTGGCTGCACGGGTATCAGTGGAAACAAGGTATGTGCGCCTTGTACAAGCTTGGTCTTCTTCCTCGTCATCCTGCACAACGATACGAAGCGTTTGCCTCGTGGTGCAGTCCTCGTGATCCTCCTCTACCAAGACGAGGTGCGCTGGATCCAGTCGAATAGTCGTATGATGTGAATTGTCACTGTTGGATCGGGTCAAGATCATTTGTCTCTTTTCTACCTTGTACCACCGCCTCTTCCAGTGTAGCGAGTCTTCCACCTGAAGATTGAGCCAGCCAGAGATCAATGGTGCGTCATTGGTGGTCTCTTTCAGCAGAGCTTCGTTCAGCTCTGCCAATCGCGTCCGCCGAGATTTTGCCCTCGACTTCTCCTGCACTGTGCGCTCTTGCTCGAGCTGCTCCTTTGCTTCGGCCTCCGCTTTCAGCTGAGCTTCTCGCTTGGCTAAGTGCTGTATCTTGAGCTCGTACTCTTGCTTGATGCGGTCAGCTTCGTGTTCTCGCCACTCTTGCTCCTCACGAATCCGATTAGCCTCGTCGCATTCGCGCTGACGCTGCTCCTCGATCTCGCGGCGCCGACGCCCCTCTTCCGCCTCGAGCTTGCTGCGTTCGTAGGCATCTAACTGGTTGCGAGCGGCTTGTTCTCGTGCCCACTTGGCTCGTCTCACCGCTTCGGCCTCCATCTTGTCTTTGGCACCCCTTTCCACGTTGGCCAGCTCTTTGGCTAAACGCTGCGTCTCAATCTGAGCCTCACGTACCGCCACTTGGGCTGCTTCCTCTGCTGCTTTGGCTCGAGCCTCAGCTTGTGCCAATCGATCGCGTAGGTCCTGCAATTCAGTCTCTCTGGCTTCTTTCAAAGGCCTTTTTGCGCTAGGTGACGCATCAAAGGACATATCAGTCCAAGGTGTGAGAGGTAAGGACACTGACTGTGACCATCCTAGAGCGCCTGTCCATTCTTGACCGTGTGTCATATCGCTCGAAGCCTCGGACGGTGGCGCGGGAAGCTCTTTGTCGAAGATAGACGACCCTCCTGCGCTGACTATGGAGCCCGACGTGTTGCCAGGATCACTACCACGTTCAGTCGACTTCATTGAGTCGCTATTCGACGGCTGCCTGCTACGCATTTCATTTGGGCTACGATGCTCTGTGGAGGCAGCCTTGGCCATGGAAGGCGGTGATTCACTGAGCAAAGAAGAAGTTGAACCAGGCAGACTCAAGGACGAGGCTCGTAAACGAGCGCTATCGACATGATCCCATAGGGCCGTACTTCGGAAGCTGTTTTTTAAGCTCTCGCGAACGTCCAGAGCTTCTGACGGATCACCTTTCGGTACTGTGAGGGAGATGCCATCCGCTTGTAAAGCATCCAGAGGCCTCCCTTGAGCTGAGGTCGGATCGGGTACAGCTCCAGAGTACGTCTTTCGAGCCGCCATCTTAAAAGCACTTCGGACATCAGGTTCGGGCTTCGTCAAGAAACGTGATGAGGTGTTGGATCGACTCGAAGACGTCATGGGTGAGGACGGTGCGGGTGGCGGTGCGAAAGGGGGAGGTGGGGCTAACGGAGGGCTAACGGCCATCCTCGTTGTACGACCGGCTGTCAAGAGAGGACCTGTAGGGAGCAAAGCTTGCTGCTCTGCGCGCAGCTTCTTCATGACCTCCTCTCGGATGACTTCGTCGATACGATTGCGATCGATCTGTTCGGGCAGACGTAGTGGCGCATCTGCGAGTCGAGGCTCATTGGATCTGCATCTGACCCCACGGCGACTGGCTGTAGCGGGTTGTTGCAGTTGTATCGGTCTGTCTAGAGTCTGCGGGAAGGATGCGGAAGCAAGGGGCGTTGTCGAACCTGAAGAAGAGGTACTCTCAGTCTGGTCACTGTCGATGTTATCTGCGAAAATCGGTATCGCTGGAAGCTTGATGTTGGGCGGGGACTTTGGAATTGGTCGAGGGCCTTTGTATCGTTGATCCTGCTCTGGTGAAGAATGAACAGAAACAGAAGCAAGGTCGATGATGATGCCGGTATTGCTGGAAGCGATCAAACATGATCTGTCCTTGTCAGACGTATGGACTGCCATGGCAGGGTGGAAAGAGTGGATTCGCGAGCTCTTTATAGCTGACACTGAAAGTGTGCTGTCGAAGGGACCAACATCGGAGATGGGCCGAGTCCATTGACCTTCGTGATGGAGATCATCGGGAGAGGATGGTGCATTCGGCTTGGCTCTGGGTGATGCGCTGACTCTCGAGCTGGACATCCAGGAAGATCGAAAGTCCTGATTGAGGTTGGGCGACTCGATGTGAACGAATCCTTCCAGCTGCAACTTGGAGCCGACTAGCGCTGAAGTGAGCTGAGAGGCGGAGGCGATGGTGACAGTCGCATAGATTTGAGCGCCGAGCGCGGACTGAAGCGCCCTTCCTTGCACTAGGACCTGGGCGCGCTTAAGACCTGTGAGATCTTGCCCGAGCGAGACGACAAGTAAGAGCCTATCCTGAACTCGGAGGAGAGCAAAACGAGTTTCGTCAGTGCGCAGCTTGGAACGGAGAGCATCCAGGCCACCGGCAGCTCTTTCGACAAGATGTAGTGGCGCAGACCGAGAAGTGCTACCTTCGGACGCTGCAAGCACTATGTGATCATGGCGGCTGCCGCTTTTTTTGAGTTGATCTATGGCTGCACGGACTGTGCTGTCGCTGATCCCGATGTTGGAAGTTGTAAGCATGTCGACAGCTGTTGGAGGCTGTTCCGAAACATCGACGGCTTCGCAGTGTCGCGAGGCAGCTCGTCCGATCAGCCGGCTAAGACGTCAGCTGTGTTCTGGTCGAAATGCTGCAAGCAAGAGCCTCAAATGGTGTCGAAGGCGCTACTTCATAATATCTTCTGCCGTGATGATTAGAGAGAGCAAGGTGACAAAACTCGGTACAGAGCAAAGAGATGGTGTTCAAGAAGAGTGTCAAGAGCTTGAAGACTCATCTCTGTCAGGCAAGGGACCCGACAGACAGGACGGCCGGGCAGCAAGCGAGACACAAGCGCCAGTACATTCTATCGGCTAAGGAGCGAACTCCATTCGAACGTCAAACTCCAGAGAGGTCACAGATCTGTGTCTGAGATACGATGTGCAGGACGCAGATGCAAGCTTGCTTGCGCCATGCGGAGTGTCGAAGGCTGCGATATTGCTCTTGCTTGACAGCGGGACGGCAACTGAGTGCAGCTCCTGCCACCCTGCACCTACTACATACCATGCCTCTGTCCTTCAGCCACATCGGCTTGGATCATCACTGATGTCTGAATTCTTCCAGCACTCAGTGAGCAGCGGCGGCTTCATATCATGACGGGCCGCACTGCACCTGGATTCATCGTGTTTGGTACAGAATGGCAACAGACCTACTCTGCAGTATTTCAGTAGTCGGAGTGACAGCTCAGCGGAGCTTCTCCTTGCGCCGTTGCGCGGTTTTTGAGTGTTGCTCTCCATTTGACCAAATTCAGGGTCAGACATGCATGCGCTGCGTCGATCCCAATTTTTTGAGCTTTCACCTTGTTCGTTCCTTTTGCGCTGTTGCTCGGTTAGGCGTAGCGGTGGTTGAAATCGTGCGCAGCTTGCAATTGAGCTTGTTCTGCTGGTCCTCGAATCTTGTCTAGTGGGTTGCATTTCAGCGACCCCCTCTCGGGGGCAACCAATGACAGATCGCCGTTGCATGAAGGCATGAGTACCAGAGGTGGTGATCTGAAGAGTTTTACACTGTATCTCAAGATTTCGGCGTGTCTGTCCGACTTTCGTGACAACCCGACTGCATGGTTCCGGTCGCCATGAAAGCTCACCGCTCAAACTTTCCCACACACAGATGTTCACACACCCTCACGCCGCTTCTTCCGACATGGGAGGACAGTTATGCTTTGATGTTGCCTTTGTGCTGACGCCAATCTTGCACTTATCTGCGCCTCTCTGCAAGCCTCTTTTTTCCCACTTCTAGCGCCATCCTTTGGCGCGCTTTGCACTGACCCCTAAGCACTGCGCACCTCCAAGCTAAGACAATGTGAATCTGCAGGCGATACAGGCGCAGACAGAGCGCAACCTCACCTTACCGTATGCGCGGGTCCTCTTCGGCAAATGAGCCGACCAGTGGCTGTTTGCGCATCGTGAGACAAAAAGAGACCTTCTGCTGCCGAGACAGAGAATTTCGACGCAGCGCGCCGTACACAAAGAAAGTTTAGCTTGGCTCCTTGCGCAGCGAGCGTGCGTCGTTTTGTATCGCCGATCAGCTCCGTGACAGGTCGCAATCCTCGACTACGGTCCTCTTCACCATCGCTGATCTTCAAGGCAAGTTTACATTACAGCACCATCATTGTGGTTCTTTCGTCCCGTCCAGAATCTTGCTCTGGTAGAGCTTCTTATTTTCACTGTGCGCAAGACTGTTCATGTTGTTTTGTGCCTGATCCGCCCGATCCAGATTCCCATGCATCGCTCAGGCCCCGCTTGAGAACGGGAAGCTTGCACAATGACCACACTTTCGGCACACCAATGGGTCGATGGACAATGCGCAGAGAGAGTCACATTGTCCGATCTAAAGCAGCGCTGATGTACACTCCTGAAGGAGATGCTTGGGTTGATGAAGTCACAATCTTATTTCTTTTATCGGTCTCCTGACAAACTCTCTAGCTTTTTCAGCCTCCCACCATTTCATTGTTCCAGTCGTATCTTTGGAGCAGCGCAGACGGCGAAAGTATGACGACAGTGGGCTTGATCACAAGAGAGCCCAGCGGGTACTGTTTGTCCTCGTGGTCGCATCGATAGCCGTTCCGCAGCTGTTTGCGGTTTCAGGTTTGGTCTGTCCGACCTTGAGATTCACAGGCTACCTTTGGCTTCATCTCGACTCCACTCATTTCGACCCTGGGAACGCTCCGCCATTGCGAGCGCCATCGGTCCACCTTAAAAGCACACAGCTTCGTGAGCCAACACTACAGTGTTGCCGCTTCGGTTTCTGCTTCGTGGACGGCTAATACGATTTTGCCTATAGGAAAGCTTCTTTAAAGACTCTTCTCCTACGATTCGTACCCGGCATACAACAGCAACAGACTCGCAACATCGCGGTAACGAGATTGCCAACATGGATGGAATGAGCTTTATCGCAAGCATGCATGCCAGAACTCTGGATACACAAGCATCAAAATCGGACTTGTTGCTACTAAAACCCGTCAGACGCCAAAGTCGTAGCGTGTCCAATGGGTCTATCTCGAACAAAGCAAAGAAGATCGTTTCCAAGAGCGTGAGCTTCTTCTCCACCAGCTCTTCGTCCGACGGTCAGACATCCATCCCTACTTCATCCTCTACATTTGGATCCTCACCAAAGAACAGCCTCGACGAGATGTCAGAGGTCGAACACCAGCCATCGACATCTCAACGTCGCCTTTCGTCGAGCGAACTCATGCGCTTTAGTGGAAACATCTTCCGCCGGAATCGGAAGCTGCCACGCCCCGTAACAGCTCCAGCAACCCGCATCTCCTCGGAAACTTCTTCACGTAACACCTCCTCCGATGCATCTTGGATCTCTTCACTCGTCGACAATGACTACGTCCCACCTCCAATAGCATCGCCAGAGCAATCGCCTCGCTCGTCAGACATGAGTTTCGACTCGGATATCGAGCCCAGCCGAGCATCCAGTATGCTCGATCGCGACCTCGACTCATTCTCAATCACATCCGATGGGTCGCCAAGATCACTGCAACCTCCCCTGCCTCCGTTGGTCACTTTGTCCATAGCCGAACAGCTCGCGCTCTCGGTAGAAGACTCGCACGAGCCCTGGATCGCCGACTGTCATAAGTTGCTCCATCCCAATCTCATGCCTTGCTTTCAGCAATTTGTCAAGCCGCAGAAAGTTTGCAATCGCACACCACAGTAGCATCACAGTCAATACAGAATCGAAAAAAGGATAGATTACGATCCGCTGGTTAACGGTCAGAATAGGTCTGATGCTTTGGTACGAGGCTTGGGTTTGCTCTTCGGCACCACAGTAGGTGCGCTTTGTTGAGCTTCACCATCGTCAAAGTCGAATGTGAGCAAAGACTTGGACTTGGATGACTTTTCTTTCTTGCGCTTCTTCTCTCCCGAGATCCTTGAAGAAGTCTCAAAGCCGTTGGCGTTCGCGCCGTCAGTGGCGTCCTTGCGTTTCGACCTAGCTTGGAAGACAACCCCCGAGCCTGCGACTGGATCCTGCATCTTTGACTGAACCTTTAGTGTCACTTCATCATCTGAGCCTTCCTCGTCCGACTCAAAGATGGCCTTATACACATCCATAGATGGCTTGACATAAGTCAAAGTATCGCGCCCTTGCCTTTCGTCATCGCCCAGCCCTACTTCACCTAGCCCCTCTTCTCCTGCTACCGCAGCTGCGACAGCAGATATGTGTCCAGCAGACTGCGCATCGAGCGAGAGCGGTGTTGGTCCAGCCGCCAAAGCCATCAAGTGGTCCTTGTTCCGCTGCCAGTGCTGATCAACCTGAATGCCAGATTTACCTTTGCTTGATTTGGTTGAGCCGTAGAACGGATCCTCATCGTCTCCCAGATCCGGTCGTCCTCCCTTACTTTGCGACGGTGCGCTATCCTGCCCATCGGCCCTGCGCTTTCGAGTAGATGCCGGCTCGGGCACCCCAAATCGCTTACACAGCAGCCTCTCCGGAGCCCAAGCTTCGACCTTTCTCGTGAGATGCCCAAAGCTGCCCATCTGCGCCGCTTTTTGTGCCATTGAGAGCTCTTGCTTCGGTACAGCCTCGTTCGAATCCTCGTTTTCGTTCTGCTCCGAAGACCCTTCAGCTGACTGAGGCGCGGGATGATGCAACCCTGGAGTAGCCGTAGTAGCCCTCGTCTCGTGCTCCATCACTGCCGCACTTGCCGTCGTGAATCTGTTAGCAATCGCTGAGCTCATCGGGCGAAACATTGCGGCGCTTCTTGCGAATTCTCGTAGCTCGTTCGAGTACTGCTCAGCTGTCATGTGTGGGGGAACAGGAAGACGCCTTACCTGCTCGGAGGAGCCACCGATTTGAGTCTCGATGTATTCTCGATAGCGATCTTGTTTCGCAGGGTCGGCACCGAAGGGTGCGAAGCCTTGCAAGGCTTGTTTGGCCGTCGCGACGTCCAATCGCGGGACCTCAACTTGCTCCGGCCCAGACGGGAGAGACGAGTAAGGAAGAAGGGCGCTGGAGGAAGCGGCAAGGCGCTCGCGAGCTTTGGCAGAGAGGAAGGCGGCAATGCTTGGAGGAGGGCCGGGGATCTTGGCCTCACCGAGGAGCTGACCGCGCGATGTGGGTGATGTGATATCTTGCTTTGCTTGGGAGGAAGGTACAGCGGGAGCGGATTGTTTCCATACCCTGCTTGGATCCGGCTGCCATCCCTCTGGAACTGGGTCGGTAGCAAAGTTTGGCTCTAGAGGCGGCGGATGGGAAGCAAGACGGAAACCTGATGGAAGTGGACGACCGTCCGGCCAGACGTCCGGCAAGTCAATGTCGCTTGTTGATATGACGGGCTCTGGCGCCGCTCTTGACTTTGTCGCCGCAGCTATCGTCTCGTAAAGGTTTTGCGTGTCCTCGAATCCCAGTCCTTTCCGAGTCCCTCGACCGGCAGCGGGCGTGAGCAGGGGCGTTGGTGGGGGAGCATAGAGATGCTTGAGATCATCCAATGTGACATCTGATGAAGTTGCGATGGTCTCACCACTCGAGACCAAGTGCAATAAGCGAGCCTTCTTCTTTGCATCCACTCTCGGCCCAAGGCCTTGACCGTCCTTCCAGCCCATCTTTTGAAGAAGCTTGAAGCCAAGCGGGTCATTTCTGTTCGAGCCGAATTGCTCCAGCACCGACCCGCCCAAGGAGGTGCTGGCTGAATCCCCACTCGATTGTCGCAAGCCCGCAAGGAGGCTTTCATTATTCGCTTCGCCAATTTTTGCAGGGGCAGTGACTTGCTGAGCCGCTTTCCAATCCTCCAGATCTTCCTCATCCATGAAATCCTCAGGGCGGCTGCCCTTTTGCTGCGCTTGCCTTCCTGCCGCCTTATCTGCACGCGAAGAACGAAACGATCCCGGCGTCCATCCCTCCTTCGACCCCACAGTATTGAAGTATCCTGCGGAGAAGCCTCCTGTAAAAGCGCCGTGGAATCTTCGACGACCCTGAGCATCTCGTGCTTCTTGCTGCCAGATTGGCTTGAGCTCGTTCTGGTCCTTTTTGTGAGCATTCAAGTCGGGCAGAGGCGTTCCGACGATGCAGAAGCTCTCTGTGAGCGAAGACAGCTCATCGGTGTCCACATCGCGCAGCCTACGCCGCAAGCGATCGGTCGCCATTGGTGACTTACGGCTGACGCACGAATGGGCGTTGACTCGGATTTGATGAAGTAGTGTGAGTAGAGAGTGTCAGTCACCGCGTGTGGAGGCAGGGTCCTCAAAAAATCAGCTGCCGAGATCCGAGTCAAATTCGCAGGCAGACTCGACAACATCGAGGACTACGGAAACACGTTGACAGAGCTGAAAAGTCACTGCATACAGGCAAGCTTCGCCTGAGTCGTGCCCAACGGGATCGAAGGCAATTGCTCAGAAGGCTTTGTATCAAACAGCACATGCGGACTTCAAGATGCTGGAATCATTCTAATTCAAGGAAGCAATTGTGTGGAATGTTTTCTGAGACAACAGAAATCGACGACAAACGTGGAGAGTAGATGTCTATGCCCTCTGTACGCCGTCGTCTTCCTGATCTCTTTTTTTGTGTTCACTGCAACAGCAGTTGACGGACAAGCTCGCCGTCCTCGCCTGCTCCGACGGTGTAGCGAACCTCGGAGCGTTGAATGCCATTGAAGGTCGAAGCAGCGCAGATGGTGTAGGCGCCCATTCCCTCCCAAGCAAGCCAATCGCCAACCTTGAGACCCTTGGGAAGCTGAACCAGATCACGAACGCAGTCGATCGAGTCGCAGGTAGG
Source organism: Pseudozyma thailandica (assembly GCA_023212835.1). Lineage (NCBI taxonomy): Eukaryota > Fungi > Basidiomycota > Ustilaginomycetes > Ustilaginales > Ustilaginaceae > Pseudozyma > Pseudozyma thailandica. The sequence goes on from JALCCH010000002.1 coordinate 1,131,248, forward strand.
ACCCCAGACGCTGCATGTCTGGAGCGTCTTGGCATCGCGTTGCTCAGCGCTGTCCGAGTCGGTAACTGGGGCGACGCCCGGTGAGGCGACGGTGGGCTGGTAGGCATACTCGTGGCCGAGCGTCAAAACCTTGGGGTGGCAAGTGACGTGGTCAAAGATGACGCAGTTGAACGACCCGTAAAGGCCGTCGTTCTGGTAGTACATGACCTTGGGCTTGGTAGCTGCAACTCCAGCAGACTCGGTGGCATCAGCTGCAGAAGGATCGCCTCGGCGTGCAGCGATGATGTTGGTGGCAAGAGCAAAGGCTGAGTGAACGTAGAAACGGCCGGGCTCGGCAATGATCCTGAGACCGTTGGCCTTTCCAACGACTTCCTTCCCGCCAGGAGCGAAGTCCTCGTCAGGGAAGTAGTGGTCGATGGCAGGACCGAGGACGTTGGCCACCATCTCGAAGTTGTCATGACCGAATCCTCCGCCAATGTCGAGCAAGTCAAAGGTGTAGCCGGCGACCTTGCCCATCTCGAAGGCACGGCGGGCTCGGAAGACAGCGTCGCGGAACGAGTCGGGATCATAGCAGCCAGAGCCGACGTGGAAGCTCACACCGACGACGTCAAGGTCAAGCTCGCGAGCGCGCTGAAGAAGGCGGGGGACCGAGTCGAGCGGAGCACCAAACTTGAGGCCAAGCTGGCAGACGCTCTTGGAATCGTCGGTTAGAATGCGTACCACGAGCTTGCAGCCAGGATGGTAGCGCTTCATCTTATCAAGCTCATCGGCGTTGTCGAAGGTGGTAAGGCCGACATTGTTGGCGGCAGCGTGGCGAACAAAGCTAGCAGCTTTGCAAGGGTTGGCGTAGATGATCCTGGCCGGATTGATGCCGAGCTTGAGGACGGCCTCGATCTCACCGTTGGAAGCACAATCGAAACCGGTGCCGAGCGAAGCGAGAAGACGCAACACATAAGGGTCAGGGTTGCACTTGACCGCGTAGAAGGGGATGATGCGAGGAAGAGCTCGCATCCAACGGAGGTGCTGGCGGTAAACCTCGGAAAGATCGGCTACGAAGAAGGCATTCTCACCATTGGCCTCACATCCGTGGATGTCAATGTTTTGGAGAACACGCTTCAGCTGCGAATCGAAGTCGCCACGGTAGATTGGCTTGTGGCCGTCAAGAGGCTTGATGAAATCGAGCTCGTCATCGAGGGGAGGTGTATCAGCACGGAAGCGCTGCTGGTGCGGCAGGGCAACGTAGGGAGCAGCCATCGGTAGAGGATTACAGGAGCTGCCGAATGAGATCGACTGCTGCGCGTAACGAGAAGGACCGGGAGCGTTTAGGTCGAGTGGGGGCAAGGTGCAGCAGGTCATTTTGTCGTGTGTGAGGAGGGATGACGATGAGAAAGATGGGAAAACAAATCAAGGGGTGAAGGTGGGAATGGAGTTAGTTTGTTGACCTCAAGAGCGCTCCTTTTGACCAATTCGCGGGGACGGCGACTTACCTATGCTTGGCGCTGCAGGAGGGAAGGTTGACGTCGCTCGAGGCTGTCGAAATGGCAAGCGGTTGACGCTGCTGTTGAGGGTCGAGCATGTCAACAGGGGGAAAAGTTCATACAGCGTGTAATGTCGCAAAGGGCGGAAGATCATCAGCATGGTGGCAAACAACAGGCCATCGTTGCGAGGCGAGAGACGTAGTTGAGGGTCGAGGGTATCAAAGCCAAGCGACCAGGGTGGAGATGCCGGGATGAATCGAGACGGATGAGACGAAAGGGCATGGGTAACAGCAAGGAGCGGTGTGGGTATGGGGCGTCGAAAGCAGTGGTGCATGAAAGGATTGACAGAAGCAGGGTCAGCATACTGTTCTGAAATTCAGAAACGAGGGCGCTTAACGAGGTTCGAGCATAGATCAGATCGGGATATGAGCGCGCAACAACGTCGACAGGTCATAGGGCAACTTGTAACCGTATCCACTTTCATCTAAGCGGGCCGCCGGACATTTTGATCGACTGAAGCTGTTCCATAGAAGACTCTTTGCTCGGTACAATGACCCATCGCAATGAGCCCAACGCTGAAAAGAACGTAGCTGTTCACTTGAGCGAGATTGCTAGCGGTGCTGGAGAAGCAGACCAGGAAGCGTGAGGTGGAGCTATGCCTTAGCGCTGATCAGGATTGCGTGCGGCATGATGAGCACCTTGACGCAGGTTGCGTACTCTGACATGGGTGTAGGGTTGCTCTCAGTGCAAGATTGAAACCCTGCACCCAAAGGAAACAGAGCAGCAATTTCTTATGTTCCACCTTTTTTGCAAAGTCGAAATTGAATGACGCGCCAGGCGGCGGAATTTCTAACCCTGAGTCCACGCTGGTACGGCCCCTGTCGAGTGTGTGGCTGCTAAAGGCCGATGCTAGGTTGTCAGACGAGCAACACAGCCTGCCGTTTAGGCTGTTTGGCTCAACCGCCTCTCCTAGTATCATATGAGCTCGGCAAAGCTTCACAACAACACTCCCTGAGAACGTCTCGGACGCCTTCGTTACGCAGAGCGACATGCACTGGATGACGAGATGTCGCAAATAGCGTGTGGTTACGCGATGCAAGATCGAGCCTTGCAACTCGGCGGTGAATCTTGATCGACCAAGGCAGCGAAGATGAACCGATTGAATTTGGATGCTGAGTGCCGCACTTAGGCGGAGATCTCGCGACTCTTTTGAAGATCTGCAGTGGCTGCCTTGATTGTTGGTGCCACGGTGATCCACGATCCTCTTTATGTTGTTTGTAGAATGATGAGAAACTTACCCTTGTAGTGCGGTAGTTGAGCGAGGTCGGTCGTTCAGGTTGGGTCGCCAGCTAAGACAGCCAGGCGGCCTTTTCTAGAGTATGTTCAAAATGTCTTCGATGCGGTGCGTTGAAGCGGTGTTAGGGTGGTCTGGAGCTTCCAGTGAGGAAGTTTTTGGCCGCGGCCTTTAGGCGAAGGTCGACAACTTGGCGTGGAATGATGGGCGGTGGGAGCAGGCGCGTGTGACTGCTCCTTGAAGATGAACGCAAAGTCAGAGGCTGATGTACCGAGCGAGGCGGTTCACAGCGTGATCTTGTAGCTATTGAGAGCGTTTAAGCGTGGTGTTGAATGCTGAAAGCAGGTATGATGTTGGTATGAGATCAAGATGATGATGTTGAACACACCTTGCGTGGCTCAATGAAGATCAGCTTCAGAAGCACACAACTCAAGCGACCTCCACGAGAAAGCACAAGATTCTGACTTTGGTCCCGCTTTCTCTTCTTCTGCAGTCACTACACAGTACCTATGAATTTCTCGCTTTGGAGGTGAGGGATGAGGATTCGAACTCTGCTTGACCGCACACGGCACTGCAAGCCAGAAATAGCCAAATTTCCTACGATTTCCAGGCACTGACTATATTTCGAAATTCTCTTCGCTGTGATGATGCATGAACGCACCAGGACCAAATCCTCTCAACACGGTGCCTCTTTTCTCTCTTGTCTCTATGACGGCGGCCGAGCTGCGAGAACCACTCATACCTGCAGGCAGTTAAACCTTTCCGATCTGACCTGCTTATCATCCATCGACCGTTGTTCGCTTTACGTCCTGCCACGCCTTGAGGTTTTACAAGCCTCAGCGAGCTCCAAGCTATAAAACTGCTTGTCAACAAAATGTGGAGAAGGACAATATGGGCGTCATGAGACAAGAAAGCGATGCCACGTTCGTGCCGAAACCGATGTCGCATTGACAGATAGGACCAGCTAGCTTGCAGCAAAGAGTGGACAAGAGCGATGACGGCAGATGTTGCATGCAGATCGGGAGAGACACGAACCGATTCGCAGTCCCCCGATACCGCGCGACAGATTCGACAAAAGTTGACCGTCGAATTGTACAGCTGGCCAGACGCAGCATCAAGTCAGCATGAGCCTAGCTTTGTAAATTTGGAAGGCTCGAACTCGCTTTCACGACCGGCCAAAGTCCAAGCTCGGGGAAATGAACAGGTTCATGCTCTCTTAAAGCGTGGCCATTATTTCAGCTCCCTAGCCGAGGGCGCAGGTGTTCTTTAAGAGTCAGAAGTTAGTTGTACATGAGCTCTTTCTTGACTTGGGCTTGATGCCTCGAGCCAAATCTGTGGTTGTCACTCTCTCGCGCATCTTCACACGGGAAGAGCCCGATGGAAGCTTCCATATCACGATTCGACATGGGAGTTGCCATAAGGGAAGCGGCCATTTGGGTGACAGGGATGTGCTCTCGGGCGGAACAGGAGGCTAGCATTTAGGGCTCGAGAGCCGCTGTAGCAGCCCGAGGCCTTGAATTTGGCAGTTCTACAGTAATTTGCCTGGGAGTGGGACAATGTGCTGCCTCTGATTGGCGTGCAAGCCAAGGCTCATGCCCCAACTTTTTTTTGGTCTTTCGGCTAGGATTGCATTTTGTCGGCTGGGGGTGCTCCCCTGGATCGCCGTAGGTGATTTTTCAGAAAAACTTTCCTCGTCTTTTCTTCTGATTGATAGGCCGGCACTCGGACAGGCACTTTTCCTGTATAGACGGTGAGTGCAGACGCGCTCAAAATTGGAAAAAGTCCCTTCCGAGGCAAGAAGATTTGCAAAATTCGAGCTTTTGATGTGATTGACATGTGCGAAAGCCACGCTTTCCTGCTCTGTGCGGTTCGGCCAGGAGATAAAGCAGAGCACTTTGTGACTTGGACCCCTCCCCGTTCTTTGCAAGGTTTTCTTTCGGCGACTCCAGCAGGCGAAAGCCAATTTGGAGCCGACAATGAAAGTGCCAAGCTAGAGCAAATTGTGCTGCGTTTTGTGTGCAGTTCCCTGCCAATTCCTCGTGCATTTGCCACGCAAATTGCATACACTCTATCGGTCCTTCTAGGCAGTCAATTTGCTAGAGAGACCGTAACTAAAGCTTGTCAGTTACCTTGTTCCCCCTGCAACTCGAGCCAGGATACGGGTGGAATTTCGATTGGTTGCGCTGAGTTTGTGCCACACAAGTGTTGGGCCTCGCACGCTCACTCTCGCCCTTGCTTGAGTCTTTCGTGGGTCGTGCACCCTCTGCCTCTCTTTGTCTCTCTCTGTCTCTCTCTCTCTCTTGCAACAGAGGAAGCGGCGGAAGCAGCTGGTTTCTCGAAAATTTGACCTGTCCCTCGACTTGACCCTTCGTGAAACGTTCGCCAACATATTGGCCACCTTCCAGCACCGCGGAAGGTATTAAGACATCGCCGCCAGCTCCAATTCCCTTTCCCCCTTCCTTCACGCCATTCACCACCTATCATCCCGGCCGTCCCCTCATCCACCTCATCTTTCCTCGTTTTCTCATTCTCTTCCACGACTTGTAACCATGTCGTCCGCTGTGGCTGCCAACGTAACCGCTGCCGGTCAGCGAGCTGGCAAGAAGGCCGCTGCTCCCGCTACCGAGAAGGCTCCCAAGTCTGAGATCCGATACTCGCACCGTAAGGCTGCTGCTTACGATGAGAAGGACATCCCCACTTTCGACGTTCCTTCCTTCACCGTCAAGGATCTTCTTTCGGCCATCCCTGCCCACTGCTTCGAGCGCTCGGCCTTCAAGTCGTTCACTTACGTCTTTGCCGATTTCGCCATGATCGCTGCGCTTGGCTACGCTGCCAGCTGCATTGACCCCACTGTGGCTAGCACCTTCTCTGGCCTCAAGTCCAACGCTCTTTCTCCATACGTTTCCATTGGCGTTCAGCAGGCTCTCGCTCGTTTTGCTGCCTGGTCCACCTACTGGGTTCTCCAGGGTATGGTCTTCACCGGTGTCTGGGTCATTGCTCACGAGTGCGGTCACCAGAGTTTCAGCACCAGCAAGACCCTCAACAACGCCGTGGGTTGGGTTCTTCACTCTGCCCTTCTCGTCCCTTACCACTCTTGGAGAATCTCGCATGCCCGCCACCACGCTGCTACTGGTCACCTGACCCGTGACGAAGTCTTCGTTCCCCGCACCCGAAGCCAGCGCAACCGTCTTCCCCTCCAGCCCGCTCCCAAGTCTGGCGACGACTCCAACGATGAGGATGCCGTCGAGAAGGAGGTCGGTGCCGTCAAGGTCGAGGAGACTTTTGGCGAGTGGCTCACCGAGGTTCTTGAGGATGCTCCCCTCTACAACCTCACCTACATTTTCGTTCAGCAGCTCTTCGGCTGGCCCATGTACCTCCTCAAGAATGCCTCTGGTCAACTCCACTACCCCAAAGGAACCAATCACTTCAACCCCGATGCCATCATCTTTGACGCTCGCCACCGATCCCAGATCATTGTTTCCGACATTGGTATCGCTGCTACTCTTAGCGCTCTTACCGCTTGGGGAATGCTCTCCAAGGGCGGCTTTACCGATGTCTTCCGTTACTACGTCATTCCTTACCTCTGGTGCAACCACTGGCTCGTTATGATCACCTACCTCCAGCACACCGACCCTGCTCTTCCCCACTACAAGGCTGACGCCTGGACTTTCCCCCGTGGTGCTCTCTGCACCATTGACCGCAACTGGCTCGGTCCCGTCGGTCCTTACCTTTTCCACGGTATTGCTGAGACCCATGTTCTCCACCATGTCTCGAGCAAGATCCCCCACTACAACGCTTGGGAGGCTACTGAGGCCCTCAAGGCTCGTCTTGGCCAGCACTACCAGAAGAGCACCGAGAACGTCTTCGTTTCGCTCTGGAAGAGCATCAACACCTGCAAGTTTGTCGATGAGAACGACCAGGTCGCCTTCTATCGCACCGTTGACGGCGTTCCTCACCGTGTTGTCTCTCCTGACAGCACTTACGCTTCCGACTCGGGCATCGCCATGTCTGAGTAAGATGCTTCGTCTGCTTTCATCCCTCCCATCATCACATCTAAACTCTCTCTCAAAACACTACCTAGAAATCATGTTCTTTGTTGTACCTGGTCATTGCCGTGACCAAGATCGTCTCATCCACGTTCTTATGTAAATTGTCACCTTGTTTTTCAAAACACCACGATGTGCGAATGTGTTTGTCGCTTGCTCCTTGATGGGGAACATGTTTCACCTGCTAACTCTTAGTGTGATCACACGAGTCGACCACTACGATTGTTCCCTGAGGAGAACTCGATCCACCTTTTTCGATCCTTTGCGGTATTAGTAGTCGGACAAAAGAGGACGGATATATGCAGTGCGATTCGGCGTGGATAGCCGCTCTTGTGTCTTCTGCTGAGCACGCAAAGATTCGTCTCCACTGCTTCGAGTCTTTACACGACTTGACGCGACCAAAACACTCTATGCCCAACAGAGGGGGGCAAGGTTCGTTCGACCGTGTGGTTCCACGCAATGGGTTGTTACAATCGTCACAAGATTCTATGAATTGCTTTTGCACGTCGACGCCCGTCGCTGTCAAAGAAAGCAAAATGATACTACAGGTTTGACTCGCCTACACTGTTTCAACCCGACTTCACATTGGTGCTGGTCAAAGTAGTAGCCCTGGACTCGAGCTTAGCCCGACGCCGCTTCTCGCGCTCCTCGACAATCTGAAGCTCCTGTGCAAAACTGCTTCGCTTCCTAATCGTGGGTCCAAACTTGTAAAAGACGAATGGAATCACTGACAGAGGGACGCCGATGAAAGCCAGAATCGAGGTACTCCACTGGTATCCAACGTTGTGATACATGGTCTCGGTGATCAAAGTGAAAGCACCGGACAGGAACTCGCGCAAGAACGACTGAGCGGCAACCGCGGACGCAGCATAGATCGAATACGAGTTGACCGTGTAGTCTGATACGATGAGGAAGAGGGTGTGAGACGAGATACCGAAGAATGCGCCGGCAATGACTGGCACAATCCACGGAACTGGCGGAAACGACGTCCATGCAAAGAAGAACAGGCTGACTGGGAAGAGGAGACCACCTGGGATGCCCCAAAGCAGTCGGTCTTCAGGCGTCGGCACGCCGCCAGGCCGCTTGCTCCCGGCATAGTGGAACCATTTGATCTGCAACGCGAACAGGAAGTATGCGATGATGAAACCAACCAGCACACCGAAGAAGGTGAGGCCTTGCTGTCCCATCGAGAAACCGTATTGCGTGAATATCAACGGGTAAGCCTCGAGGAAGATGTAGATAACCGCATAGTTGACTCCGTCGAAAAGACTGAACCAGAAGACAATAGGCTCCGTGAACAGCATAAACAGTGGACGGCCGACCGTTTCCTTGAAGAGGTTCTTGAGTGTGCGCTGAGACCTCAGCTTTTCATGACTTGAGTAATAACGGTCATCACTTTGTTCGATGCGCAACCTCTTGGCTCTTCTCTCCAGAATGACGCCTGCCCTGGTCTCTGGCACGGAGACAACAAAGAGAAACAAGAGGAAAGCCAGAACAATGCCTGAAACACCGAAGGTCCATCTCCAGCCGGCCTCCTGGACAATGAAAGCGCCAATGATGGGACCTACGGTTGCGCCAGCCTCAGCAGAGAGTGCGAACGAGTTGACTCCCCAGCCCTGGTGGTCTGAATCCCAAAGGTCCGAGACTGTTCCGATAGTGTTGAAAGCCACAGCGCCAAAGACGCCGCCGAAAAAGCGCAGTACGACCAAGGTTGCTAGTCCATTTGCCAATGCACAGCCGATCTGGAGGAGTGAGAGGATGACCAGGCCGATGACCATAACAGGAACTCTGCCGTAGTCTTCGGAAAGAGGCGCTGCGAACACAGGACCGATAGCAAAGCCGAAGAGAAAGACTGCAGCGGGGAGGCGAGATGCTACTGCACCGATGCCGAATTCAGCAGCCACATCGGCGGCACCGAACGAATAAATTGCTGACATGGCATTGACCCAGAATTCAAGTGACATTGTCACTGAGAGGATCTGAATCTTGCGCCATGCTGGGAAGCTGCGTGGATCTTGCGAGTCGTTGTACTGTATGGATGGGAAGAATTCAATCGCCAGTGTCAGCAGCGATGAGCTGTGTTTCGGCATCACTGGCCCGGAAGTGAACAACTGTTTCAGACTTACCTCGAAGTTGACCAGAAACGGGTCGTCATCCTGACCCTCTTGGCTGTTAGAGATGGACCCCTCACCTACTGAGGTTGCGCCTGTTTCCTCGAAGTGAGAGGCGGTTGGACCGCTCTGACGCTCGACGTCTTTGACGGTGCTGCCTGTCTGCACGGCATTTTGGTCAAGAGGTGTGGCTACTTGCGCCGGAGCCTTTTGTTGGTCCTCTGAGTGCATTCACGAAACGTTTGATGCAATCAAGCTGGACAGTAGAAGGTGGTACCAAAGAAGGGTTTAGACGTTGAAAGGAAGGTCGATCCGTTCGAAGGTCAGATGGGAGGCCTTGCGAAATCGCCAGTTGGGAGACCAGGGTCGAGCAAGAGATACCGGACGTGTGTGACGAGGATAACATGCGCAATCGCACTCAACATCGAGGCGAAGTCGATTGAACAAGGTGATGAAGCAAAGTATTTGTGATCGAGGGAAGCAGGTGAAGGATGTGCTCGCTAAGATGGCAACGTGACAGGAAGTCGCCAGGAAGTTGCCGAGATGAAGGTGGCTTAAGTACCTCGGTGGGCTATAGCAAACGAATCACAATGTGATGAGCAAGAAGACACTAACTAACTAATGAGGCTAGTCCACAAGCCCAAAGCTCGCGCATTACGGCCAAGGGCGTAGAAGGTGTGTGTGTGTGTGTCTGTTACGTGAAATGTGACTGTTAGCCGTGAATTCCAGGGTCCAAGTTCGTCATTTCTGCTGCAAACGTACTTTGTCTTGCACCTCAGCATGAATCAGGCGCCAGTGCCGCTTCGTATTACGGCACTGCTGTATTGGCACCTCCGTATAATCGCACGTGTGCGAAGCAATGAAAGTACAGTAAGTTCATGACATCCGAGTACGGCACAGGCTTCGCGGCAGAACCGCTCTAGCCGCCGAAGACGCCAAGCTAGCTTCTTACTTGCCGGGATGAGGGACAGCGATCTCATTGTAGTCCAAGAGAGAGCTCGAGTCGAATTAGCGGCTGCCATCAGCTAGACTCCTGCGCTTGTTGCCTAGTTGAAGAGTTGCGGAAATTGCGTAACGAGCCTCGTTAAGATTTCAAGCTGCCTGCCAAGCAGCGCCAAGCGAAACTCCGCAAAATCATGTACGTAAAATGAGCGCTTTCCGATAAATATTCGATCTCTCAAATCTGACATTGACGTCGTGATGCCCTCTTAGGACAACACCATAGGTCCGGTCTATGCTGAGAAGGGCAAGCCAAGCTCGAGATTCAGGTATTTGACACCGAGAGATAAATCGCACGGCGAGCAAAAGGTGTGCCAAAAAAAAAAAAAAAAAAAAAAAGAACTGCAGCACCTAGGATTCCCGCGTGGTCCCCCACCGCAGTACTGACTAGGCGATACCTTGCTTAACTTCGCAGATCGGACGGGATGCGGTGCTTTCAAGGTTCTATGGCCGCAGATGTTAACATGTGTGTGTAATCGGTTGATGTACAGTCATGTTGGTCCACCTTGGTTCTAGCCGAACGTGACCAGAGCTGTCTGTGGTAGATCTTTGCTGTTCAGCTTCAATTGGATGTTTTGCTCTCCTCAATTGTCGGGATGGATTTGAGGCTTCTTTGTTAGTCGCAGCAAGTCTTTCGTGGGTGGGCTGGGACGATGGCCAGGTTGCCGGCTTGGTCATTGTCAGAGCTCTCGAAGTTCAATGCATCGTCGAATCCCACGTAGAGTCCAATCCATTACGCTTTGACGTTGATGCTCGATAGGGCTACGATGTCAGAACCCGCCACCTTGCTGACTGGGATGCTGTAACCTGTTTCGGCGACACCGCTCTTCATTCAAGCGTTACAGTACATAGGATATGCGTCCCCACAAATCGCAAATAAATTACGTACCAAAAAAACCAGGTTCAGAATCTCACATTCCAAAATGAGCGCGGGGGAAGCCGATATCTGCTCGCCCGAGAAACCGCGCTTAGATCGACTTTTCTACCGGCGGCTCTTGATTTTGGGTCTGTACATCTACCTTCATCAACTGATCGCGATCCCGAAGAGGACATGTACTGTGCAGCAACTCTCAGATAGAACGATGCAAAGACTCGAGACTCGTATGACCGGAGCCATCGCGCATGATGAGCCTGGACATTGAGGAAAGGAATGGAGGTAGAAGGTACGTAACTAACACAGGTCTAATATCTTGGTGCTCTATTTAGCCGAGTTGGGACTCACGCTTTGATAACCGGAAGAAGGCGATCCGCTCTTTCTTTTTGACATTTTGCAAAACCGGTCAAATGCGAGTTTAGAAATAATCGGTGGAATCTGATTGGTTGTCGGCTCATCACCGTCCGAGGAGATGATTTGCCAAAAAGTCAATGCTGGTCAGGTCCAAACCGAACTTCTTGTCATTGTTTCGTCTCAGCCTGGTCTGGTCACATCGAATTAGTCCGGCATCTAGGCAGATTCCACTGCCGTTCTCAAACGCGGATTGACAGTGCCCGAAGCTGACATGGCCGGCCACTACGAGGAATGATCCATGTCCGCGGCTTTGCAATTCACCAACAATCAAGTGTGGAATGCCAGCCACCTTGTGACTAACACCCATCCTCTTTGGCCCGATCGGTCCAGTTCTGCACTGACGACAGCGCTCGATTCTTTCGAGCTAGTATGTAGTGCGAACAGAGCCGATTGACGAGTGATTGACTGCTCATAACAATACAGATGTGACGAAAGAGAAAGCAACACAAGGCGGTGCTGAAGCTCGGCGTTGGCAAACCGTAGGATCAGAAAACCTGTTTTGCCGGGAAAGTTGCCAGACTCCGTTTGATCCGAATTTGTTCGGGCAGCAGATGGATTTAGATGACATTGTCTTGCTATCTAATTGGACAGATGCGCGCACGAATTTGGCACTGATGGAAAATCACATTTTAATCACCAATCAGATACGAGAGAATTCTGCGGCGATGTGCGTGGAGGAAGGGTTCCCGCTGTTTTCGCCTCGCCCTCCTCGCCGAATCCATAGCTCATCGCTCGTAATGGCTCGCTCGGATTCAAGGCCCAGAACGTGCAAGCCCGAAAGCAAATATACCTGCTCAGCGCCGCAGTTGCGAATTCAGTATGCTGCTCCAATTCTCCATCGACGAATCATACAGACGAGCTTGTTTTGAGCCGAGCTAGAGTGTGATCTGCAGTTCATTGTACTTGGACTTAAGCTTGTCATCGAATGTGAGTCGATATTGCCCCTTCGAACATATCCAGGCTAGTTGACGAGTTTGCATGACCAAAGAAGGCATCGGCTTGAAAGTGTGACGATATGCAGTCAACGAGTTTGCCGCGGCTGGATTGACAATGATGAGACGACACACTCGAAGGGCAGCCACTTTTTTTTTATCAACAATCGCATCGCTGCCCACCGAGATTGTGATTGCGCGGCGGAAAACGGCAGGTCGAGATTACGGAAAAAAGGGAAAAAAAGAAGCGCGATTGCAAACTTATCTATTCCGCCTAAAGTGTGCTCTCTCTCTGTAATCTGTTGTCTGTTTCCTACGCTTGTCACAATCACTTGAATCTAAGCGTTCCAAGCCTCGCCGCGCTAGCCTGTCTACGCGGTCTCCCGCTTATTCCACGCAGCAAACAGCAGTCCACTCTCTCTCTCTCTCTCGCTCTCTCTGTTTCCCTTTCTCTGTCTCTCTCCCTTCGCTTCAATTTCCCCCACACACGATTGCTCAGCTGACCCACAACTCGAAGCCAAGTCAGCGCCCCTTCTTTCGCCTGGCTCCTATCTATCGAATGCCACTTCCCTATCTCGAGATCCACCATCTTCCTACCTCTCCTCCATTCCTTATCTCTAGGGCTCCTCCTTCTTATCTCGACTCCCCACGGCACGCTCCCCCCGTGCTCATTCGTATCAGACAGGTGGGCTATCGTAACAGCACCTCGGCATTCCGCTCACAAAAAGCACTAGCAGCACGCAGCATTCGTCTCGATCCAGCCTCGCACAGCCGAGAGGATTTTCTTTGCAATCAACATTGTTCCCTCGTCTCGAGCGCCGCTCATAGCCTCCTACACTGCCGATCCGAGCCACACCACAGTCGCAGTTCCTTCAAGAACCTACGGGCAGATCCGCATCTCGCCCCTATTCACCAGCAATCTTTCATTGATACCGAGGCTGATAATCAGAAGCCGAGGCTCACTAGATTGTTCCCCGCTCTTCGTATTCGTGGCGGATCCTCGGCACTGACTTGACTGAGCTGAGTTGATCTGCGTTTTTGCTTCGGCTGCCATCCTCCGCGCTTGAAGACAGTCAACTCTTCTTTCCTGGTTGCACCTCTACTGAAGATCTGCAGCCAGAATGGGTCTCCCGCCTGTCAAGATTGCCTCGCGGCCCACCTCCCCGACTTCCTCCCATCATCACGCCCCTTCCTCTTCTTCTCATCCACCACGCATCGCAGCCCGTCCAATCGCACCAGCAGATCGCTCCCCTGATCGTCTGTCTCAGCATTCGCGAACAGGTTCCACGCACGAAGTAGAAGGCGGTCTTCCTCATATTCTGCCCAGATCTTCGCGACCAACATCACCAACAAGCCATCCTTCAGAACGCGCTTCATCGTCTCACCACGACCATTCTGCCGCAGCCCCGCTTCCCACAAGAAGCACAGCACGCAGTCTATTCCGTGATCCGCGCACATTCAACCCCGCTGGTCGGTCTCAATCGCCAATCGCTGCATTCCGAAATCGTTCACAAAGCTCAGAACGTTCGCATCTCGGTCCTTCCAGATCGCAGCCAAATAGTCCATTGCTTCATCCGTCTTCTTTCCGGCATCCAAGCGAAGCCGGCGGCATTCACCTCCCACCCATTTCGTCCTTGTCGAAAGAATTGACTTCGGACCACCCGGACGCACTCCATCGTCGAACGCCCAACGCTTCGCCCCGATCATCTTCACGCTCCCGTATGGGCAACACATTCCGCGATTCGAGCCCAGCTACCTCGACCGGCAGTCCGGCAAACATGCGACACGACCACCTCGCCTACCGTCACGAGTACTCGGGTGAGGATCGTGTCAAAGCTCAAAGATATGCAGATGACCACCCTCGTACCATTGCGCCCGCTCCGAGAGCACACTATGACCACGAGTCCCGCCGACATGTCGAGTCTTCTTACCATGTCAACGGTGCTCGATCGGGTCCCCATGGCGAAGATGCGCGTTCGCACTCCCACGGGCAGTCGTCTCGTACCACAAGTCCTCAACACGTGCATCGCGATGCCTACGATCATGACATGGCCGGCTCGCCTCCTTCCGCTCACCACGCAGGTATGAGGTGCTCCAACTGCGGTGTCACTTCCACTCCTCTTTGGAGGCGAGCTCCGGATGGCAGTACCATTTGCAACGCCTGCGGCCTCTACATGAAGTCTCACAGCACTCATCGTACTGCTTCCAACCGTCCCGGCGGTGCCGACGCCAGCCCACCCGCCAACGAGGCCAAGGTGGTGCCCACTGCTGCGGGTTGCTCACGAGAAGATGACCCCAAGTCTGGGTCCTGCCCCGGCGATGGCCTCTGCAACGGCACCGGCGGCACAGCGAGCTGCAGCGGCTGCCCAGCCTACAACAACAATCTCTCGCACGCTCTCAAGGTCAGCAAGCGTGAGCCGCGCACGGTTGATGAACTCTCGCCTCCTCTCAGCACCGCAGATCGACCTGCTCCTCCTATTGATGACAAGAAGGACGATGACAAGAACAGTGCCGTCGGTGCTCTCCGCTGCACCAACTGCCAAACGACTACCACCCCTCTTTGGAGACGAGACGAAGACGGCAACAACATCTGCAACGCTTGCGGTCTCTACCACAAGCTTCATGGCACTCATCGACCCATTGGCATGAAGAAGACCGTCATCAAACGCAGGAAGCGCATCCCGGCCAATGCGGCCGCTCAGGCCGCCAATCACCCCGACGTTGTTCCTGTCCAGATCAATGCCAACGGCCAACCCGTCATCGCCCCAGCTGCCGGTCGCGGCGGCGATTCGACGCCCTCCTCAGAAGCCAAGCGAGCTGCAAAGAAGTCCCCTCCCACTTCCGAGCAAGCCTTGCGCGAAGCACGCGATCGTGAAGCCGCCATGCTTCTGATGGAGGTGGGCGCCGGTGCTAGGTCCAGACCTTCTGTGCACGAAGAGGACCGTCATCGCTCAAATGGTCACATGGCAAGCTCGGCCTCGATGCAACACGATCTGCACTCTGCCAGAGGCAGCGCAGATGTATCGCACTTGTCTCATGGAGATGCTAGCCGAGCTGCCAAGAGACCTCGCAAGTCTCTTCCCTCGGGACCTCGAGATGCCTACGATGAGCCTGACGCTTCTGCAAGCGCTTCGTCCGGCTACAGCGAATCACACGGCGCTGGCGCTCCCCGATCGCGCCGCTCACCTGCCGATCTCGCTTCCTCCGAAAGGCCAAGCGGACTTGATTCGCACCATGAGTCGCCGCGAGGAATTCACCTGCCTCTGGACCCAGGCGCGCGTGCTAGCGCCTCGGAAGGCGCCCGAACTAACTCGTCTGCGCCGCATCATCACCATCACCATCACCACCATCACGCTGCTCATGGCACGCATGCTGCCCATCATGGCCACCATCACCATCATCACCATCCCGTCGCCGTGAGCAGCAGCTCTCATGGCCATGCCTCCCAGGCAATTAATGGACCTGTCAAGCTGAGCGATGTCGAAAGGTTGAGGGACGAGCTGCTTGTTGAGCGTAGGCGTATTGACGAGGTTTTGCACCGCGCCGAAGCTATTCTGGCTTCTGCGCGTCATAGCAATCTCAATGCTGACGTGGCCGGACCCCCACCTAGTGTGCTGCACAACGGTCACGGATCGTCGCGTAAGTCGTCTCAAGTCGGTTCTGCTCGCGCAAGTCCTGTTTTTGACGGTCAGTCGGCCGCTCGAGGTCTCGAATCGACCAAAGAGGATCCTGCCGAAAGCAGTTCGTCCAGCGAGAAGGATGAGCTCGAATCGCCTCCTCCTATTCACCAACAGCCAGCCGGCCGACCTTTGCTCGCAGCCGCAGATGCCGCATCGTCGTCTCGCCGCAACAGCTTTGAGCAGAGAATGGCCTCGCTACCTGTCATGGCCGCCGTACCTTTGAAGCGCAGCTCACCTCCTGCCAACGCAAGCTCTCTGGTTGAAAACAGGCCCCTTGCCGCGGCACCTCCTGCTAGGAAGGCTACAGCCTGGGGCATCGACGCACGATCGCCTCCCGTTGTCCCTGCAAGGACGAGTGATAAGCGTCCTCGACCTGATGACATGGACGAGGATGATGACCACTGGAACTGGGACAATCTGTACGGCAAGGCTAAGCTAGAGAAGGCCGGCGATTGGCGCGGATTTGCAAAACCTGCAGAGTCTCGCAGCAGCGGCAGTGCTCGAAGGGACGCTGCAACCCTTGCAGCAAAAATTCCGTCCGCTGTCAGCCCGCCTCAAGCTGTCAGCGCTCCTCGTACTTAATTTGTTCTGCTCGTCTTTGAGTCGTCAGTACCACTGCTATTGTATTTCTAAACCTGATTGATTGTCCGTGTGAAACTTGAACGGCGTCGACTGAGAATCGTGATTGGGAAGTGTCTCGTCGACCGTACGTGTCAGCCTTGGCTACCTTGCAGACGGCGACTTTTGGATGTTTGAAGAACCGGTCCATGCCGGGTGCCTGGTCAGCACAAGATGTTTCTCACATATCATACAGTAGGTCAGTGGCTTACACACTTGAGTCGACACGCATTTGAATTGTATCGTGTTCTATTACGATCGGTGCGGGGAGCACAAGTTGCCTAATTGACGACCAATCTTACTGAGCGTAGAGCTCCTTGATGTGCCTCGAGATGATGAGTTTCTGAATCTGGTCAGTACCCTCGTAGATCCTGAAGATCCTGGCGTCACGGTAGAGCTTCTCAACGGGCGATTCGGTGTTGAAACCGAGACCGCCAAAGACCTGAACAGCCAAGTCGGCGTTGGTAGTAGCCGCCTCCGATGCGCGAGACTTGGCCATGGATGCCCAGAACGAGTTGCGCTGCCCATTGTCCTTCGCCCAGCAAGACTTCCAGACGAGGTTACGTGCAGCCTCGACGTTCATCTGCATATCGGCGAGGATGAAGGCGATTGCCTGGTGATCGATGATGGCCTTACCCATGGTCTTGCGCTGTTGAGCGTAGGAAGCGGCCTCGTGAAGCGCACGCTGTGCGACACCAACAGCACCGGCTGCGACGAGAGGACGCGTGATGTCGAAAGCTGCCATCGCGGTGCGAAAGCCGTCGCCTGGCTTGCCCAGCATGTTCTCTTCGGGAACAACAACGTTCTCGAAAGTGATCTGGCGAGTGTCAGAGCAGCGCTGACCCATATTGACCTCCTTCTTGCCAACGTGAATACCAGGGGTGTCAGCGTCGACAACGAAACCAGACATGGACTTGGCACCGGGAGCGTTGGGGTCGGTCTTGGCGAGAACGAAGTACCAATTGGCCTTGCCACCGTTGGTGATCCACATCTTGGAACCGTTGATAACCCACTTATCACCTTGCTTCTCAGCCTTGGTGGCAATGTTGGCGACATCAGAGCCCGCGCCGGGCTCGGTAACACAATAGGCAGCCATAAGGGGCTCCTCGGTCATACGACCGAGGTACTTCTGCTTGGTCTCGTGCGATCCGGCGACAATCAAGGGAGCTTCGGCGAGACCGTTAGCTTCGATGGCGGTGGACATGCCAGAGCATCCGAAAGCCAGCTCTTCGGAGATGAGCGCGCACTCGACAAGGCCGAGACCGGGGCCACCGTACTCCTCGGGGATGTGAGTGTTCATGAGACCGACCTCGTGGGCTTTCTTGATGACCTCTACAGGGTACTCCATTGTCTGATCGTGGTGACGAGCCCTGGGAACGATCTCATCGCGGGCAAACTTGCGGGCGAGGTCGCGGTAAGCCTCTTGGTCCTCGCTGAGACCGAACGAGACACCAGAGCTCTGGACGGGCGTCGAGTAGTTACGAGCGGGACGGGCAGCGAAGAGTGCGGCCTTGTTGGCCGAGGTGACAGCACGGCTGCCGCCGGCGATAGTTCTCTTTGCGAAAAGGGACATTGTGTTGATGATTTCCAGATGGTGGCAAGAGAAGAAAGAAGGTTGCAAGAATGGTGTTGGTCCGACCTTAAGGGTGGTGGACCTTACAGGCCAAGCCTGAAAATCGCTTCAGTCTAGTTGAAAGCGCGCGAGTGTAGCTCCGGGCCGCTGCCTGTGGGTGCCCCGCAGAAAATTAGTGCTCTCGCGCGCCGGTATTTCGCTGTTGTATCTTACCGAAGCAAGCACATTCGTGCATTTCACGTTCAAAACCCTGGGAATGAAAATTGAGGATCGGGGTCCTTATCGGTATCGGGCCCATACAGGATTTACCAAAATGATGATGCTCTAACAAGTGTCAAACGATTGGGTGGACTACGATGTGGTTGTGTAGCTGTGGTCGACTCGGCAGCTGAGCATTGTCGAACTTTCCCAGAGAACAACTTTTGTCTCTTGGTCGGAGGCGACACATGTATGGCTAACAAGCTCAGGTGGAGCGAAGACATGAGCACCCGCAGTGTCATCAGCACGGTTGCATAAACAGACACGTAAGCACACGACATGTGAGATAGACAAATCGACATGAACAGCTGAATTACGGTGACAAATATGCAGAGACACGACATGCGGAAAGACACATAGGGCGAGGAGAAAGTAGACTCGAAGTCGTTGATGTCCAGACGCGAAATCGAGAGACGAAGAGGAAACCTAAGTATAAAGTTTGAGCAGGAAGGTAGAGTCCATCGAGGTACGCGTGACGACCTCGCTATTAGTTGAAGCAACGTGTCGACCAATTCTGGCTCAACACACATATCCGATTGAGGCCTTACTGGCTCTCACCGACGCGGAGGACGTTAGGCTGCTCGCCGGGGACAGAGATGCTGCCGACCTGAGGGAAGTCGAGCTCGACGCTGCTGGTAGCGGCGGTGCTGACGTGACTGACGGGAGCAGAGTGAGGTTCAGAGGTCTTGGGAAGCATGGCGACTCGACCAGGACGGATGGTGCTGCGAGGAGTTGCGAGAGGCAGTGTGGAAGATGAAGGTGCAGGTGGTGCGCGGATAGCCGAGCGCGAGGAGAAGGCTCTGCGAGCGAGTGAGGCAGTCATTTTGGCTCAGTTAAGGTAATGCAAGCAAGAAAGTATGTGTGTCGTGTCAGAGGTATTGATTCGCAAGACGGAAGAACTTGGTAAGGAAAGAACAGGAGACGCAATAAAGCGTTAATGGGTTGCCAGAGGCAATGGTATATATACGTTCTTTGCTGTCACAATGACTGATCTGTCGACGGCGGTAATCTCGTAACTTGGCGCATGGACCAGTGTGTTTGACAGTGGAGTCTGTCGCTGCATACTCGGTCAAATAACTCTTTTGTGTAGAGGGTTCGGCATGCGCAGTGAGAGGAGACACTGCGAGGAAAACAGAGAGTGCCAAAAATGGTACGATAAGCCACGAGGACCACAAGTGTCTAGTCACCGAGGCGGCGTTTTTTGACAGTTCGCCAAAAAGCGTTTCCCCAAAAACTGATTTCCGATTATTGGGTGTGGGGTGATAACAGAAATTCCAGCTCCTGACTCAGAGATCAGACACGCATTCGTCAGTCTTAGTCTTGATCTTGATCTTGATAGATACGCAGTCCTGCTTCGGTATGAGGAGCAACGTCACGGTGTTCACATTGAGATGGCCGATAGAGGCATTGTGACTTGGCATTCAGTTTCAGGCTTTTGTCTGTGCGTTTCCTTGTACAAGGCTCCGCACAAGCTCAGTCTGTGTCGACTCTCAGGAGGGTGACCGCGGCAGCTCCCGAGTTACGAAGGAGATCACGGTCCGGAACAAGTCGCTTTCTTTGCTACGTACCTTTCCGCCAAATCCCGATGTGTCCGCTTCATCTTGATGTCATGTCTACAAGCGGGAGGTTCGGTTGAACAGACGCACTCCGATTGTAGACTGGGCCGATAAATTCGACACAGTCGGGCTGAGTCGACGCTGCGCACGTTGAATTGAGCCCGCTTCTCGAGTCAGGAAGGCAGATCCCAACTTTTTTGCTTTCTTCTTGACTTTGATTTTGCGATGTCTCTCGGAACTCCTTACGCTGCCAGCCTTCGGCACGCACACACAAACGCACACACACCGGACCCTCTCCGCATTTCGACGACCGGTCAGGTGGCTCTAAGCTGACCGGTCCGTTAGAATGTCGCCCCGCAGAACTTTCACCTACGCCCCTTAGATACGACATGGCTATGTCGGTCACACTACCACAGGCTAAGCGATGAAGAGACAGGATACTATTGCAAACGCATCATCGAACCAAATTAGCTTTCTACATGTTTTTGTGTTTTGACGTTTTCGTTTGATCTTTTTAGTGCTCGATTTCGCAGAGGAGGTCACCTGCCGAGACCGAGTCGTTCTGCTCAACGAGGACCTTCTTGACGTGGCCGCCAACAGGAGCGGAAACAACCGTCTCCATCTTCATGGCGCTCATGACGAAAAGCGGGTCACCAGCCTTGACCGAGTGGCCCTCCTTGGCACGAATCTCAACAACGACACCGGCCAATGGCGAGCCAACGCTGCCTGGGTCAGAGGTGGCCTTGGGACGGGTGACGGTCTCAACAGCAGCGCTGCGATCGTCGATGGTGAGGGCACGGGGCTCGGCATTGAGCTCGAAGAAGACCTCTCGGGTACCGGTGCTGGTGTTGAGCGCACCGACGGCGAGCAGCTTGACGATGAGAAGCTTTCCGCGGTCAATGTAGGCGTGGAGCTCGTCCCCTGGATGAGCCTTTCCGAGGAAGTAGCGCGTTGGCAGGTTGCTGAGATCGCCGTACTGGTCGAGGAAGGACTGGAACTCCTCAAACACCTTGGGGTACATGACGTAGCTGATGGCGTCGGTGGCGCTCATCGAACGGCCGTACTTGGCGGTGAGGTCCTTCTTGACCTGAGCAAAGTCGATGGGCTCCATGCTGGCGCCAGGTCGACCATCGATGCGTTTCTTGTCGCGAATGATCTTGCTGCGGAGCTCCTCTGGGAAGCCGCCAGGAGGAGTACCAAGGTAGCCCTGGAAGTACTCGATGACGGAGCTGGGGAAGTCGAGCTTGTCGGCACGCTCCTCAACGTCTTTGGCAGTGAGGTTGTTGGCGACCATGAATTGAGCAAAGTCACCGACGACCTTGGACGAGGGAGTGACCTTGACAATGTCACCACAGAGCTTGTTGGCCTGAATGTAGGCGTTCTTGATCTCCTTCCACTGTGTTCCGAGACCGAGCTGCTGCGACTGGAACATGAGGTTAGTGTACTGACCACCAGGCATCTCGTGGTCGAAGACCGACGAGTCCGAAGCCTTGACGTTGGCCTCGAAGCACTGGTAGAGCTGGCGGACCTGGCTCCAGTAAAGGTTGAGGTTCTGGATGTCCTCGTGGCGGATACCAGCACCAAGACCGGTCTGCTCGAGGGCACTGACGAGAGCACCCATGGAAGGCTGCGAGGTGAGACCACTCATGCTGTCAATGGCAACATCGACCACATCTGCACCGGCCTCAGCACAGGCAAGCATACTCGAGAGAGCGATACCGGCGGTGTCGTGGGAGTGAACGTGGATGGGGAGATCAGGGTACCTCTTCCTGATGGCACCGATGAGCATGCGGGCAGCAGTGGGCTTGAGGAGACCAGCCATGTCCTTGATACCGAGGATGTGGATGCCGGTCTTGACGAGCTCGTCGGTCAGGTTGAGGTAGTACTCGAGAGTGTACTTGGGGTGCTTGCTAGGGTTGGCGACATCACCAGTGTAGCAGATGGTACCCTCAGCAACACCACCAGCCTTCTTGGCAGCGTCGATACCGAGCTTGAGCGAATCAAGCGAGTTGAGCGAGTCAAAGACACGGAAGATGTCGAGACCGCACTCGACGGCCTTCTTGCTGAACTCGTAGATGGCGTTATCGGGATAGGCAGTGTAACCGACAGCGTTGGCACCACGCACAAGGGCCTGAAGAGGAATGTTGGGCACGAGCTTTCGGATCTTGCGCAGACGCTCCCAAGGGTCCTCGTACAGGAAGCGCATGGCGACATCGAAGGTGGCACCGCCCCAACACTCGAGCGAGAAGGCGTTCTTGAGCACGTGGCTGGTCTCCTTGGCGATGTTGACCATGTCGATGGTACGCAAACGTGTGGCGAAGAGACTCTGGTGGGCGTCTCGCCAGGTGGTGTCCATGATGAGGGTACCCTTGTAAGCACGGACAGCCTTAGCGAAGGCCTCGGGACCCTCGTTGACGATGATGTTCCTCCAACCTTCGGTGCAAGGCTTGGTGACATCGAGCGGCTTGGAGGGGTCCTTGGGGTCGGTGAAGGAGGGGATCTGGATCTCGTCCTTGAGACCGGGCTCGCCGACCTGACCTGCGATGGAACTGCCGTTGACAGCGACGTCTCCGAGGTAGGCAAGCAACTTCTGGGCACGGTTCTTGGTCTGCACGAGGTTGAAGAGCTCGGGGGTGTCGTCGATCATGGTGGTCCAGGTGCTGGCAGTCGAGAAAGCCTCGTGGGTCAGCAAACGGAACAAGAAGGGAATGTTGGTCTTGACACCGCGAATACGGAACTCAACCAGGGATCGCAACATCTTCCTTCGAGCTACCTCGTAGGTGGCACCACGGCAGGTGACCTTGACGAGCAACGAGTCGTAGTGTGGGGTGATCTGAGCACCAGCGAAGCCGGAACCGGCATCGAGACGTACACCGTTACCACCAGCAGAACGGTAGACCTCGATCTTACCCGTGTCAGGCTGGAAGTTGGCGGCGGGGTCTTCCGTTGTGATACGGCACTGGATAGCGGAGCCACGCTTCTGGATGGTCTCCTGGCTGAGACCAAGGTCAGCCAAAGTGGCACCGGCAGCGATCTGGATCTGAGCACCGACGATGTCGATGCCGGTGATCTCCTCGGTGATGGTGTGCTCGACCTGAAGACGCGGGTTGATCTCGATAAAGTAGTAGCGGTTCTGCTGGTCAACGAGGAACTCGGCAGTACCGGCATTTCGGTAGCCGGCGGTCTTGGCAAGACGCACGGCATCGCTGAGGATGGCCTGGCGGACATCGTCGCGGAGGTTGGATGCGGGAGCAACCTCGACGACCTTCTGGTGACGACGCTGGACAGAGCAATCACGCTCGAAGAGGTGGACGACGTTGCCCTCACCGTCAGCGAGCAGCTGAACCTCGATGTGGCGTGGTCTGTCGAGGAAACGCTCGATGAAGACAGTGGGATCACCGAAGGCGGACTTGGCCTCGGAAACGGCACGCTCGAACGACTCCTTGAAGTCCTCCATCTTGCGAACGACACGCATACCACGTCCACCACCGCCCATGGCAGCCTTGATGATAACGGGGAAGCCGACCTCCTCAACGAAGGGCTTGGCCTCCTCGTAGCTGCCGATGGGACCGGGAGTACCAGGCACGATAGGGACGTTGGCCTTGCGTGCGAGGTCACGAGCCTTGGTCTTGTCACCCAAACCGTCGATGGTCTCTGGGCGAGGACCGATGAAGGCGATACCGGCCTCCTCGACCTTCTTGGCAAAGTTGGGGTTCTCGGAGAGGAAACCGTATCCGGGGTGGATCATGTCCACCTTGTGCTCGAGAGCGACACGGATAATGTCGTCGATGGCCAAGTAGGCCGAAACAGGGCTGAGACCAGCACCAACCTGATAAGCCTCATCGGCCTTGTATCGGTGGGCGCTCATCCTGTCTTCGAAACTGTAGAGAGCGACGGTAGTCATGGCAAGCTCGTGAGCGGTACGGAAAATTCGAATGGCGATTTCACCACGGTTAGCGACCATGAGCTTCTTCAATGGACCAGTAGCTTCTCCGGACATGCTGTTGCGAATGCGCTGAATGGTAGGGAAGAGGTGGCCAGTCCTCTCACCAGGAGTGCCGGGCTGGCTCTCGAAGGTATCAACGAAGGTGCTCCTGGGAGCACCCGCTGGGGCCTGCGCTGTCTCGGGCTGGACAGCCATCTTTGGCAAATTGTATGGATGCGAATCTAAGCAGTGCTGGTATGATCAGCAAGAAAGATTTTAGTTCCAGCAGATGCGAACTCGGAGAAGACGAGACGACCGGCTGTTTCGGAGGAGTCTTGAAGCTGCTCGCGAGGTGACTTGCAGCGTCCTTGCTCTACAGGAACGTTGCGAGACGAGCGGATGCAAGTTTGCGGAGGAGGGTATAGAGAGCGTGATAGGAAGAAACAAGAAGGAAACCCTGAAGAGGAGATGGATGGGCGGGCTGCGATCAAGATGGTGGTGGTAGGAGGCAAACTTAGCTGTAGCTCGATGCCGAAATTTGTGAATGTTGAGAGAGATCAGTGGGAGGAAATCCTCGTATGGTGAGCAGGCAAATCGGTTGATGCAGAGATTCAGGGCTGCGCTTGCTCTTCAGAGTGACTGGATTCTGGTACTGTACAGTAGCGACTTCTGCGGAGCGGATCACAGCCGAAAGTCGCCCAGACAGGCCAACGCAAGCGTGCATTCAGCAATCACGCTCACAAATGGAGACTCGCTCAAGCTCACGCTCACGCCGTCACTTTGGTTCACTTTCAAAAGAACCGATGAAGCGGACGGTGCACCGATCAAGCTCTCTGGTTGAACGCAGCAACTACAAAACTGGATGCAGATTAGGGTCGATGGACGGTCTACTGTATGCTTGCGAACCACACACAGAGAGGGGTTTCAGCTCCCAATTCTGTGCTGCTGCTGCTGCTGCCCAACTACGCACGGACGATTTTGAACAAGTAGTTGGTGGATCGCAGCTTGAAAACGCGATAAATCCGCGTCCTGCTAGAACCGCATGTAGGTCTGGTCGAAATCAAGGCAGCACATCAGTATCTTCAAGATGGTCTGCTTTCCGATCTTGAGAGATCCATTTTTGATAAAGTGGCTGATGCGCTGATGCAGTCTGTTATTGATGGCGGTTATTCTTCTTTGCAGGAAATCGGTGCAAAGCCGATATCTGAGAGACGATAGAAATCCGGTTTTTTCAGACTGACCGGCTCAGCCGACATGCTACACTGATCTCGCTCCTCTCTTCGCAGTCACATTTCAAAGCACCGCTGACCTCTCGAGTTGACTCGACCAAAAAAGTCTTTCTTTGACAATGACCTCGTGGAGCCAGTTTTCTGACACCCAAGTTTTCGATCTTTTGCCTCTCCTTCGATAACGATCCTTCCAGCCTTGACTCGCTATCTACCTAGAATCTATGTCCTAGATAGCAGTCAACTTTGGACATATGATGACGTCGGGATGTTCGCTTGGCTGTGACGACAATCTCCAGCGTGCTGAACGTAGCTTCAGCTCGCTGCGGGAAAGCTTCGGTGAGTTGGAAAAAAGATCTTTTCGGCAGATCCGCTATCTGAGGTTCTTCGAGAAAACATCAGAAACAACGAGGCAGCAAGAAGGCGGAGATCTCATCCTTCTGCTCAGCCTGCATCCTTCTTCGGCTTTTGCATCCATCTTGCGCGAAGCTCTCTTAGAGCTTTCTTAGCATCATCAGGCCGGTTATCGATCGAGCCTCATCCCACACGCATGAGTGATGTTTCGGTGAATTTGTCTCGCCCTTACAAATATAGACACCTCGAGCCTTATTTCCCTGACACCTGATTGGACGATGTCTTCCACTATCAGCCATGCAGGGTCGAATGAGGCAATAGATGCATGAGAATGCACCAGTCCGATGACAGCAACTTCGAGTCAAAGTCTTTTGATTTGCTCGGCCAACACATCGGCAATCTCGATCGTCTTGCAAAGCTCGAAGAAAAGTTCTAAGCATCTTCGGCCTCGCCGGGCGACATTCTCCGTTCTTACTGCCTCGGACGGTCCGAAAGTGTTCAATAATGTAGCTTTCTTTGCGAGCAGGTCAGGTCGAGACCTAAGCTCAGCAGAACGAAGCTGTGCGCTGTCAGTATGTGCGTAGTCAGAAGAATAATTTGGAACAAGAGGTGTGAGATCGACACAGTATCGTTACTACGATTGAAAATGATTGTCCGGATGATGACAATCACGTTGACGATGATCCCGTACTACAGTCTCTCCGATCTGCTTTGCTTAAGGCTCTTGCTCTGTTCGATTATGACACCGCGATGAAGGTCAGATGGAAGAGATCTATGGGTGGTCGAATCTTGGCTTGTGTCGCTCGCCAGTGCGCCCAGAGGCAAGCAACTTCCAACCAAGTGTGGAGCAATAACACCAGCTCACCTGGTGGCTCTGCGCAATAGTTTCCCTAGGCTAAGAAGGAGAAGCACGAGCTGGATGGCAGGAATGAGAAGGCGAGAGGCCTGTCAGCAGGCTCATACACGCTGCCGAAGAACATGTCAAACAGTGCGAAGCGTCTACTTGTGGGCGGACGAGTCGATGCGGTGCTCCGCTATGCGCATCTGTCAACTGCCTTGTCGAACAGGTACATCTGCATCCTCCCCGCATCCTCGCAGTGACAGCACCCATGTTTCCGAAGTCGGCTTTAGTGGCTTCCGATCCCGCCATTACGCATTGCAGTAACAGTCGGAAGGCGCTACCGAATGGAGCTGCAAGTGCGGAATCACCCATGAAAACGTCTCACCCGATTTCTTCCGTTCATGCACCCCGCGTCGGCTTCTGCAAGCCCGCTTAGTCCCCTGGCCCCCTCTTTGGCACTTTTCGACATGTGCAGTCGATCCTTTCACATACAGTGTTCTACCGGCCTGGCGGCTCGACCTCTGCCGATCAGAGCCCAGAGGACATCCTCGCCTCGGACTGCTTGCTCGCCATTTTTGGTTCACGTGTCACACTGCTTGTTGGGTCAGAGCCGGCAAGCTTCAGTAATTGCATCCTTCACCCCGCTCAGCGGCCTGACAGCGCTCACCTTGCACACTCAGGAGAAGATGAATGTGCTAAGGCCATTGACCTGCGGGCTCCCCGCATTGCCTCCTTGTTTGCACCCAAATCAGGGCTCTGAAGGGTCCCACCCTTTTTCACGGGCTCCGTTCTGAGCCGGTCGCATCCAACCGGTAACGCGGATGGACCACTCATTGTCCATTCTTCAACAGACTTGCTCTTCGTCTTTACGCCCTCCTAACATGGTGCGGGCAAATCGGGCTCAGCGCAGTCAGAAACAAGATCTAGGAAAGTGTCTCGATTGAACTTAATTCTGATTAGCAATCGACAGATCTTGGACTCGGTGAGCCGTGGTATCTAGTTGCGACCAACGAACTGTGAGAAGAAGAGAGCGAAGAGCGAGATGGAAGGTTAGAATGGCGATAAAAAAGGAAACGGTCTTCGAGTTCTACAGTCAACTTACCTGATAGACGATTCGACGAACAAGGCCCGAAAGGTGCTCGGGGTTCTGAGCATAAGTCCCCATTACCAGCGACATACCCGCCGAAGTCAGCAAAAGGTCACCGCCGGGTACAAAGGGAACATATGACTTCTTCCTGAGCACAGACCAGGCGCTCTCCATACCCTTAGGCAGCACGTAGGCGGCAAGCTCGGCACGTCGCCTCGAGTCATCGACAAAGAGCGAGAGACAGGTCATGAAGCCCGTGACCCACTTGATCCAAGAGCTGATCAACATACGCATGAACCATTGGGGCACATAGCGCCTGAGGGTCTCTCTTGCCTTGATGAAGTTGTAAAGCGAATGCTGAGCGCAGAAAAGCGTCTGGAAGATGATGACGAACACGCCAAGGAACGACGAAGAGCGCACTGAGCCTTTGAGAGATCGAAGGGTGGCACCCAGTGGATTCTTGAGGAACTTGCCTGGACGCAGGAAGATGGCAGGCACGAAATGAAGAGTGAGATAGACGGGCAAGATCCAGCGGGTGACTTCGATGAATCGATCGATTGGGCTGCGCCAGTGGCTCGTCTCCCACGGGTGAACCAGCGCGCAATCCACAATGTCTCCACAATCGCCGTTCCGGTTGCGGTCCATCCACTCGACGATCTTGCGTACATTTTTGCCCTTGATGCCACGGCGGTTGATTGGGTTGGCCGGGACGTCGGCATAGCGCAGAGGACTGAGCGAGATGGGCTCAGGCACCTTGCCATCGGGGAACCACTTGAGCGCAAAGTCAGTGTCTACCTTGCCTTCGTGTCGAATGGCGCGCCAGACATCGGTGACACGCGGGCTAACCTGGGAAGCTCTTGTGATCCAGTTTCGGTATGACTTGGGCAACGATTCCGGAGCTTCAAGCCAAGCCCACATGATCTGTCCACACGCAAGACCGAAGGTGATGACCGCACCATACGGGATGTTGACCAGGCCTCGTTCGTGCGCTACATTGTAGGACCCTTCGAGGCCTCGGACAAAGAGCTGCTGAGCTAGCGACACTCGGTTCTCGTGAGTCTCTACCATCACTGCCAAGGCGGAGACGGCGCCTGCAACATACGCGTGCCAGATCTTGGAGCGAGGATCCGGCATGAAGGCACGACGCTTCTGTTTCGCCTTCTCCTTGGCCTTTTCTTCGGGCGACTTGCCCTCCAGGGCCGCTCTGCCGGATCGTGGGGTAGCGATGCCACTGCCAACGCCATTCTCGTCAGGCGATCCACTATCGCTCGACTTCTCGATTGTGAAGGCCACATTGCCAGCACCAGCACCAGAAGCTGAGCGAGACCGGGCCTTCTTGATCGGCGGGGGCGTCATTAGACGCAGACCGTTATGCACTGCTTTGTAGAGGGAAGCCCAGATGGCGAACAAGGCGGCAAAGCGAAAGTTTCTCGGACCCATCAAAGCGATGCCGAATGCATTCATGTTGAATTTTTTGGTGCGCAGCGATTTGATGAGCTCGAGCACCAGCATGAGCGTTGCTCGCAATGCAAAAGCCAGATTACCTGCCCTGAGACCACCTCTGACTACATGCACGGCCAGCCTCTCCCAATCGCTCGGAACACGGGCCACTTCGTCGTGAGGTCGCCAAACCTTGCTGCTCACTGACTTGCGGATCTCACTTCGTGGCATGTGAGCAAGATCTTGCAACCCAGTGACACTCAGATTACGGCGGAGCTGCGCTGCGGTCTCGGAGATGTTGGGCGTGGTTGGGCCAGAAGCGGCTTGGAATTTTGCGTACTCGTCAGCAGAGTCTTCATCCGAGCCGTCTCCCGCATCGCGGTTGACCTTGGTGAACTGTGGCAGACGCAATCCTGGCGTGTTGCGGCGCGGTGCTGCAGATCCTGGTGTTGTGTTTGTGTCTTGCTTGCCCGAGCCGCTGCTGTTTGGGCCACTGCCCTGCCCGTTGTTGGGGATTGCAGGCATCGTGATACGAGAATGCCGACGTCGCTGATGGAGGGCTTGAACCGATTCGTGCCTTACCTCTCTTCAGGATTCGACCCTTGCTGATGTTTCGCTTTGCGAGAGTAGGGAGATATAGACGAAGCGATCCGATCGCACTTATAGATGCGCAATCTCGTTTGCCGTATCGACCCTAGGTGATGTGGGAGATGAAGCCGTGAGATGATGGGAGTAGGGTTAGGATCCTGCGATCGGCAGGGTGATGGCGATGGCGATGGTGATGGTTACGAGCAAAAGTTCGCCTCAGAAATCATCAAAGAGGCATTCACACTACAGGTGCGGAGACACGAAAGCATGAAAGTGCATGCAACATTTCAAGTCGATCCGGGGAGCGTGAGTGTAGCCGGATTGGCGCTGCAGAACGCCCTGACTGCGCTGTGACAAAATTTCCCCTCGTTCTTTTTGTCTCTTGTGTCTTCACAAATTGACAGCTTAGTGCCGGAGTAGCCTCCACCCTTGACGGTGTCTCAGTCACAAGTGTAAGTGTGATCATCTCCGCTCGCTTGACATTCTTGTTCACAGTCCCACGCGTCATGGCTTCGACTCGGGACCTGATTGAGCCTCAGTTTCGAATGTTTCGCTTCGAGAAGGCGGAAATGCACGATGCCCAAAAATCCACGTCTTTCAACGTCTCGTGTGATAGTCAGGTTCTGGCACCGCAGAGCAGAGTCCCGTCGTCATCACGTCCTACACAAGCTGGGCCGCAACAAAAATATGCTGTAGCTTCTCTACAGTCTGACACTGATCCTCTGACGCAGATACGGAGCTTTGCGCTCGTAGTCCATCGAGGATCAGGGGCAGCAGCGACATCTTTACAACAATAGAGGCTCAGGGCAGCTCACCGTCACCAAATAGAGGTCTAAGCATAGGACTCGAAGGTGCTTGAGCCTGCTGCGTTCAGCGGGTTCCATCCTGGATGTGGTGCTTGAATCTTGACTACACATCTCTACAGCCGAATGCAATAATATGGAGGTCGATTCCCGTTCCATTACTGTCCTGCTTGAGCCGATCATCACATTTCCAGCAGTTGGGATATACCGACTGGTTGAGAAGGTATCTATCAACCTCTCACCTTCCATACGAAAAAGCAACCTCAGACCAGACCCGGCAGCTCGTTCCAAGCCGTGTGAAACTGGCTTGTGTGCGGCGCAGACAAAAGGCCCGAAACGGGTCAATTTCATTTCCCCACAAATTTGGCCAGCCGTTTCCTCGTGAAATGTTGCAATTCCCGATGTCTCCTCGGCTGTCGCGACCCTTTCGAACTGTATATTTGTCGTGCTTACATAATCTTATTGATACAAAAAAGAGGTAGGAGCAGCTCCTCGAAAGAAACTGCTCCAGGTCCAAGATTCAGGCAAGCCTCCCCCCAAAGGAGAGAGGCGGGAGGGCGTCGGCGGTGGGTCAAATCGGGTGGCCGTGCAAGCCCACCGACCCCCTCTCTCCAGCCCTCATGCGTGAGCGAGAGTGGAAATGCCAAGGTCTAGGATGAAGGAGAAGTCGTCAAAGGATCGTCATGAAGATAGCAGAGCGATACGAAGGACGAAGAAGAGGTCAGCAATCTGTAGCTATGATTGCAAGAGCAGCGAGAAAGAGGGTCCCACATCGAAACAAAGCTGGACCGAGCGCATCCGAACAACAGCATACGAGACCTTTCCGCAACAACGAGCAACGTTCGGATGAGCTCGAACGCCCATTGCGATGGTCCTGGATGCAGTGTGTATGGTCCGGATGTGCTTCGGAGAGCTGTCGTCGATGGAAAGGCCTCTTTTGGGGGGTAGGGCAGAGAAAACTTACAAGTATGAGGTTCAAAGCCTTGGATGCCGAACTCGCGTAGCATATATACTGTCTGCATCCACTGCGCTGCGCAAGCAGGTCTGTGCAGTCTTCTTGACGAGAGTGTATTCGAAGCCGACACGCCTCTGTTTGCCGCAATTGAGACACGCCAGAAAAATTCGAGTTTGAATGGCCGCGAGTAAGAAAATTCAGAGCTGAGCTCTTCCGCGTTGCAACCTCAACCATGTTGATCGTTTGATTTCGAAGCTCGGACGAAAACCCGAGATTGTCCTCGCACGGAACTCATGCGGAGCTATGTCAGCCATGTTGCAAAGGTCAACGTAATTCAAAGCATCATCAGACGATAGCAACAATGCAAACGACCATTCACGCAGATCTCGAACAGGGCAATATGAGAATCATAAATTGCAATATGAACAGGACGCAACAACATCATCGAAGGTGTAGCTTTTCTGCTTCACCCGGGCCATCTCCGAACAAGCAGTCCGAACATCCGCGGCACAACGCTTTGAGCGTCGGCGGCAAGAGCAAAGATCTGCTTGTAGAAATGGTGGAAGAAGAGAAGGAATGGGTGCCAAAAATTGCCAGGCCGTCATGGTGACAGCAAGGACGTGCAATATAGGTAATTTGCAATCAGCAATAAGCTTCTCCTCGGTAAAGACCTCACTGGATGAAGCGCCTGCCTCACTGTGGATGCGAAAAGTTGCAGAGCAGCGGTAGAGCGTGCGGACGGAATGGCGGAATAGTATTCGATGGCGGGAGATCGAAATGGTTCAAAGCAACAAGAGATTGAGGTCAGCAAGTGATCTGAATGGCATTGTAGTCGGTTCTGCATTGCAGCAACCAGCGCAATCCTCGTTTGCACCACTTTGTGCAGTGGCACAATTGGAGGAGAGCTGCTGATACCATTGCAAAGCTGTAGGGAGCAGCGTTACTTACGAAGATGGATGAGGAACAGGAGAAGGAATGCCCGGCGCCGTCTTCGTTATATCCAATTGCTCGCTTTGACGCGCCGACTCAGCCAGCTCAGCTTCCAGCCAATCCGAAGCTTCGCGACGTGGAGGCCCGTGCCGTGCAGGTGATCTAGTTAAAAATTGTGACCAAGATGTTAGACTTACATTACGCGACACTAAGTACGCTTTCGAAACGGAGCCGCATTTTTGAAAAACTCCCACGCTTTTTGACATGTACACGTGATGCCATTTTCGCTATGCAGCCTGGGAGCCAAGAGGAAATTGATGGTTGCACAGCGCAGTGTGACGAACGATGCAGAATGTGGTTGCAGCCCGCAGTGTGAGCTGGTCTAGGTCGAAAAGGTTCGAACTTTGAGCCAGGCGGGCCAGCCAGAAGGCGCACTCAATCTCGTAGCTAAAGCAGGCGATAGAGAGGCTTGCAAGCAGTGATTCGCAAGTCAAGTCAAGCAAGTCAGTCAGTTGAGGACATCGGTTGGCAAGAGTGCTGCCTTCTTCTGCTTTTCTCTCCACGCATCTCGTCACCATCAAGACCTCATCACATATCGCCCAACATGTCTCTCGTTCCCCCCGACCCGTCGCAGAACTTCGCCTTCATCTTGCGGTGAGCATCCAACAAACGGAAGGGGCACAAGCAAGCAGTTTGAATGATCAGCACGGCACAGCAGTGTCAGAAAGCATGCAGCAGCATGAAACCATGGTAGCAGTCGAACTTCGACACCAGTAACAGCAGACAACAGCAACAGCAGCAACAGCACCAGAACTACGAGCATCGACAGAAACAACGTGGACTTCGCCAGTAGTACCAATAGTAACAAGCGAATGTGGAAACAATCGATACGAGCACGGAGAAGATGGACAGTTTTGACTGCATGAAGGTCCCGACACGATGTCGACCTGGTACAGGAGACTGCAGAGATGCGATGGCTTGGAAGAAGCATGGAGGCAACGCGATCAATGTCGATTCGCATGGACGGAAGAAGGAGGTCGACTCATCCTCGGCGTATTAGACAACGACCTAAGCGCATAACGTTGTAGAAGGGCTTATCAAAGTTATCGATGGGATCCCGCAAAGACGTCCATCACAGAGGAGGTCTTCACTAAATTGATGCATGGATGAAGGCTCTGGACAGACATCACTGTGATGTGATGCTGGATTGACGGACACCACGATTGCGATCGACATTCGGCCTCCCTCCTTCAACACAGCTCGCATTTGCACAGAACCACAGTCTTGTCGACATTGCTTTGTTTCCGGTCTGACCGTACGGCTACTTCTACCAACTCGACCCACCATCTCTGCGCTACTGCTGTCTTTCACTGCACCGTCGCTGCTGCCAATTTGATCGTCGAACTGCTTACGAATCCTCGCGGCACCCTCATACTCAGTCCATCGGAACCATTTACTGACTCTCCTCTTCATCGCATTGCTTCATTTCACAGTTTGCTCAACACTAACGTTGACGGCAAGATCAAGGTCCAGTACGCCCTTACCCAGATCAAGGGTGTTGGTCGCCGATACGCCAACATTGTTTGCAAGAAGGCCGATATCGACCTTGGCAAGCGTGCTGGTGAGCTCAACTCGGACGAGCTCGAGCGCATCGTCACCATCCTCCAGAACCCTGCCGAGTTCAAGATCCCCGCTTGGTTCTTGAACAGGCAGCGCGACATTGTTGACGGCAAGAGCTCGCAGCTCCTTTCCAACAACATCGACTCGAAGCTCCGTGATGACCTTGAGCGCTTGAAGAAGATCAAGGCTCACCGTGGTATCCGTCACTACCTCGGTCTCCGTGTCCGTGGTCAGCACACCAAGACCACCGGTCGTCGTGGCCGTACTGTTGCCAACAAGAAGAAGTAAACGATTCGAGATCATCGTCTCGGTTCTTCGCTTCTCCTTTGTTTCTCCGCAGCATTCTCCAGTTCATCCACGCCCTTGTCCGTTTCGTCCATTTATCATGGTGTTGTAACATTTTTCATCCTCCCTCGGGCAGTAGGGGGCTGTTCGGTGGGACTCATATATCTTCTAACGGCGTAGAAAACAGCCGTTGTGGTGCATCTCTCCTCCGAGGAGTAGACATTGCTTCGGTGCGACCGTATCATCCATGCTCATCATCCCCCCTAACCAAAATTTCAAGTGATTGGCCTTGTGCCAGGATAACGCCCGTTGCTGGAGAGTGCTCGTGTGGAACAGTTCAAAGTCTGACAGTCTTAGTTGAGCAGAACGAGGGTATCCAGCCATTGATGTACAATCGGATCTTGCACATGGAAGCTCTTGTTCTGAGACAGTGAATATGTCATGCGTTAGTACGCCTAAGCCAGGGACGGTGTCTGGGTGGTGAGGCTCGAGCCATGTGTATGTGCTGCTATTGCCGATGCTATCTCGATCAGATCAATTCATCATGGGTCGAAAGTGCCAACTCTATCTAGCAATTGCGCTTGTCAAGTTGCAATGCTCGCAGTGATAACTTGTCTGTGCGGACGATTCCTTAGATGCTTCACGCCAAGATGCAGTGATGGCAGCAGAATGTCTTTCACAGCCCGGTTCATCGCAGAGATATCCAAGCTATGTCTTGATTGGTTGAAATCAGATAGATCGGCGTCTGATACCGGCAATTCGAGCGGACGACTTGGCCCGATGTAGACATCCTGGCTCTGCTGCAAGAAGGATTTGTCTGAACTCAGCCTTTCTTTGTCTTGGTGCATTTCCATTTCATGCTCCCGCTCGCGATGCGTTGTCTGTGACTGAGATAGCTCAAGGTTTGTCATTGTGACTTTGTAGGGCACTGGTTTGGCAGGAAAGCAGGTCAAGCGAATATGAATGCGGGTTACGCAAGCTTCTGTTCATACCTTCTGCTGTTTCTGACTGCGCCAAAAAAGAGAAGCAGCCACAGCGTAACAGAGTCAGTCTTTCCGCAAAATGTTTATAAATCGACTTTCTTCTCAAAATCGGCAGCGCATCAGGATCTAAGAAGAAAAAAAAAAGAAAGGAAAAAGCGATAATTCTCGAGTCGCGTGTTGCTGCTGCTGCTGCTGCTGCTGCTGCTTTTTTCTTCGGTGACTGCTGGTTTGTGACAGTAAAGGAAGGTGTGCGAGAGAGATTCTTGGCCGGCTTCTTCCTCAACACTCATTGGTCCTTCGCTTCTGAAAATTGAAGCGCTCCAAGACACAGCGCCATTGGCCGTTGACGGATTTCTTCGGCGTCAGACATCGTCATCCTCGTTTCCAAGTCTTGTGATTTACACACAAGCTTCCTCGCTATCTCAGCTTCGCTCAGCACCAGTCACTCCCACCATCCATCCCACGGCCAACGCTTGGTAGCGCCCACATCCTCGAACCTTGACCCGAAGGTCTTCCCGGACACAACCTTGAAACTTGGACTCCTATCAAGAAGTCAATCCCCCTCGGAATCTTCGGACTACTACCATTGCCAATCGGTGGTGCCACAGGCTTCAGCTCTTCTCGAGAAGCGATCCCATTCCAAGCGTCAATCTGTAGGAGCATTCCATTGACTCTGCTTTACGCTCCAGGCAAGCAACCACGTCGTTCCTACTCTCCAGCAGCTCAGACCGTTCGCATAGTAGCAGCGGTACCCCAAGGAATACCGGCCAAGTCGCAAACTCTCGACCACCGGCTCACATCAACTGCACCTTCCCATCCGCAGCAGCACAGGGAAATCAGTCCGGTGACCTTGCAGCATCGCACGACAGCAGCAGCAGCAATTTTGCGTCCCACAGCTCCAATCCTTGCTCAGCATCCGCATCGACAGGATTCACTTCTGCACCCGCAATCGCATCCGAAACACCACCACTCAGCACCTATTCCGGCTCGGCTTCCATCCAGTCTTTCACGATCATGAGCGATCGCGCAGTTCCAGCGATCGAGGAGGAGGTCGACTATGAGGGTCTTGGCAGCAACACTCCACTCCACATTAACATGATTGCCGGCTCGTTGGCTGGTATCAGCGAGCACGCAGTCATGTTCCCCGTCGATGTCATCCGTACCCGTATGCAGGTTCTTTCTGCGACACCTGCTGCTACCTACACTGGTGTCGTTCAGGCATTCAACCGTATCAGTACTTTGGAAGGCGCTCGCACTCTGTGGCGTGGTGTAGCCAGTGTCATCATGGGCGCTGGTCCTGCGCACGCAGTCTACTTTGGCACTTACGAAACAGTCAAGGAGGCGACGGGAGGAAACCGCGAGGGCCATCAATTTGCCAGCACAGCATTTGCCGGTGCATCAGCTACCATTGCAGCGGACGCCTTTATGAACCCATTCGATGTCATTAAGCAGCGTATGCAGATGCACGGCTCGACGCACCGCACCGTCTTGCAATGTGCCTCTACCGTCTACAAGCAGGAAGGTCTTCGCGCATTCTATGTTTCGTATCCCACAACACTCACCATGACCGTACCCTTCACAGCAGTGCAATTCTCGGTCTACGAGTGGGCCAAGAAGGTGCTCAACCCAGCCGAGACCTACTCGCCAATCACACATGTCTGCGCAGGTGGCTTCTCCGGTGCCGTCGCTGCGGCTGTCACCAACCCTCTTGACGTGGCCAAGACACTGCTGCAAACACGAGGCAACAGCACTGACCCACAGATCCGCAAGGCTTCCGGCATGATCGAGGCATTCAAGATCATCAACGCTCGCGAAGGGTTGAAGGGTTTCGCACGTGGACTTTCGCCGCGTGTGTTGACGTTTATGCCTTCCAACGCGCTCTGCTGGTTGTCGTATGAAGGATTCCGCTTCTTCTTGCACGAGCAGAGCAAGGCGTCCGTCTAAAAGCGTTGATCCGCCCCCGCAAAACTCTTGTTCGCAAGCCGCAAAACTATAGATGCAATGTAGCCGTTGCTGCATAGTCCAGCCCTCACGAAGATCGGAAGGAGCCATGTGATCCTCACCCTGTCGAATCCATCTCATGCTAATACCGCGCACACATCCATGTATGTTTCATAGCAAAATGTTTACTGTTTTTGAGTCATTGTCAACCTCCCGCACGCTGCCTGCGACCTCTCTACGTGGTTTGGTATCAAATGATGCATAGGAATGAGTAGAAGTACATGCATGAATTGTGCAGGAACCGATCCATCGTTCAGCGCCGCCCGCTGGACCGCCCAAGATACTGATTGCCAAGGTTGGAAATCGCATCCACCATGAACGTGCCTTTTGGCCATGGGATTGAAGCACCCCCAGTCCCCGGTATTGACAGATTCAACGCGCCTGGGTTGAGGCTTCCTAATGTTGCACCTACTGCACC
This sequence comes from Pseudozyma thailandica, assembly GCA_023212835.1. NCBI lineage: Eukaryota > Fungi > Basidiomycota > Ustilaginomycetes > Ustilaginales > Ustilaginaceae > Pseudozyma > Pseudozyma thailandica. Next base: position 1,168,537 of record JALCCH010000002.1, read on the forward strand.
GGCCCCGGCTCCGCCTGCTGATGCTACTGATGCCTTTCTCGCTCTCGACGTTGCTTGTGCTGCTGCTACGATCTCGTTGATATTTGTCTCTACAACCAGTCCTCCCTGGATCACCTCGTTGAGGATGGCGTGGACTTCGTCAAAGTGGAAGATGAGGTCCAACTCGCAGACATTTTCGAAACACCTATCCAAGCTCTCCACGAAGACCTGGATCAGATCCAAGATGCCGAGCTCGGACTCGCTTTGGTCGACCACAAAGACAAAGTACAGCGTCGCATAGTGCCTATAGATGACCCTGAGCTGATCCTCGTTGTGCCTTCCTGTAGTAGAAGAAGGTGCATCGCTTTCGGGAGCCTTGCCCTTGGAGAGGGAGGAAGAGAAGCGCACTGCGTCCGCAGGGGGTGGAAGGAGAGCGGTAAGTTCGGTTGCGTCGAGAAAGTTGCATACTCCATCGGGTCGTTTCGATACAAGACGAAAGATCTCTTTGATCAGCGCCTGTTGCCGGGAGGCGGGTAGTTGTGTGTAGAATTTGGTAAGACGGGGCTTGCCGTGATTGTTGACGATGAGAGCTGCTCGTATTGTCATCTTGGAATCCCTACTAGTGTTGGTTCAAGATGAGGTCGCCGATCTTGTCACCCGTGAGAGCCTCTGTGACTTGTTGGATCAGCAGAGTCTGGGTCTCTGATGTAGTCGAATCTCGTGAATGGTGCCTGGTGGGAGCCGGGCGTATCCGGTCAAGGGGTTTGAGGCTGAGTACGTGGACTTCGAGCCCTAGCGGCCTACTGGAGTAGCGGATCTTCCGAGAGCCGCGGGTAGCGAGCGAAGAATGACGTGCGGACGAGCCGAGAGTGTGTGTGTCAGAGTACGCTGATGACCTTGTTGGGAAGTGCCAAGCTGTGTGTGATGGTCTCCGCGGGTTGAGTGATCGTTGGCAGCGTGCAGTCCAAGCCGCACTGTGAGTGTCGAGAATCAAAAGTTGACTGACGACCCTGACAGGAATTCCCAAGGTGGAGTAACAAGAGTCGGATCTTCCGCACGCACAGCTGACTGCACAGTCTAGACCTCCCACGCGGGTTCACAATCTGCACCGTGCTCACAGTGTCGCAGCAATTCCAAGCCCTTTTCTTCTCGCATTTCATTCGTCCTTCCTGCAGCCTGTCACTCCACAGTCTAAGAGCTTCGTGCAGCTATCAACGGTTGCACAAGACGCCAACTGTTCTTCCTGTCATCCATCATCATCGTCCAGCACATCTACAGAAAGCTTCTTCTGTCAAGATGGGTTTCCGCAGCGGCTTCATCATCTCGAGCACTTCGTTCCTCTTCGGTAAGTCACTGTCACCATTGTTCTCCGCATCAAGAGGAGCGTATCTTACTGACATCTTCGTCCTCCGACATCCCAATGAAACCCATCTTGGCTTGAGCAGGGGTCATCTTCATTGCCTCGATTTACGACTTCCCACTCCTCTACTTTTCCAATCTCAACGACTCTGCCATCGATGCCGCTGAGCGCTTCTACCTCTCGCTCTTCAACGCTCCCCTCGCCGTCACTGCTTTGCTCCACGGTATGATGGGACTTGGCATTGTGGGTCTGGTCGCCAAACTCCACCGATGGAACGAAATGGCCAAGTACTTTGACGGAGGATCGCTCGCTCTCTTCATGGGCGCCATCTGCATGTACCTGGGCGTCTCGGTCCCCAACCTTCGTCTCATCTCCGATCCAACCAACATCAAGCTCCTCCTCAACTCGGCTATTCAGACTCAACGTCAGTCGCAGATGGAGGCGTTTGAGAAGGGCGAGTCTACCTTCAAGCCTTCCGACGGACCAATGACGCAGGATGAGAAGGTCGCGGCGATTAGGATTATCAGCGCAAGCAACACGATTTGCGCTGTGCTCCTTTTTGGCGTGTTGGTACTTCAGTTGAGCGAGTGGTACCTCGAAAGACAGGACGCCATCGAGGCCGAGAAGAGGAGGAAACAGCAGGCCAAGGAGCTGGCTGACGCTAAGAAGGACAAGTAGGACGCTGCATCTCATCGCACCATCTCTGCATTGCGACACACTATTCCGGACATCAACTCTCGCAACAAATCCAGTCTTCCATTTCACGCATCACTCCAAAAACCTATACCGCACAGAACTGGATCCACACCTCTCTCGTCTCTGTATCACATCAAACCCACCCCCGTTCCCCATCACTTCTGTAAATGCGACTCAACTACATGTACAATCTAAGAAACAGAGGAATACAGATTTCGCAACATCTCATCATGTGGCATGATCCTGTGCGTCCAGCCAGACTGCAAAAGTCGCCAAGATGCCTCTCAACTCTCACTCTCACTCACGCGCACCCGCACCCGCACACTGACTGAAAGCACGGTAGAAACTCATATTGATCATGAACATTAACGGCAAGGGCCGCTTCGTTTTATCTACTAACGAAAACCTCTCAAGTCTTAAGCGTACAAGTCATCATCACCAGCGTCGTCGTTGCCGAAAGCGGCGCCTCCGCTTCCGCTTCCACTGGCACCACCAGCGCCTCCCGTCTGCCCTGGGTTCTGGCCCTCAGGGAAACGGAACGAGGTACCGAACGAACGAGCCGATTGCAAGTTTTGTGCAAACAGCTCGTATCGGCGAATGTCACCGTCCGAGACCGACCTACGAGCGAAGCGCATCGCCTCCTCGAAGTGAGCACGAGTGATCTCGGGAACAGGATCATCCTCCTCCTCGACGGCGGCACCAGCATCCTCCTCCATCTTGACCTCGCCCTCGGCGTTGGCCTCCTTGTTGGCCTGACGCTCGCGCTCGCGCTTGATGTCAGCCTCGATCGACTCGCGAATAGCGAGCTTAGCAGCACGCTGGCAGATCTCAGCAAGATCGGCACCAGAGAAGCCGTGCGTGTGCTTGGCAAGGAAGTTGAGATCAACATCCTCGGCGATGGGCGACTTCTTGAGCGTTGCCTTGAGAATCGAAAGACGCGAAGGCTCGTCAGGAAGAGGAATGTAGATGAGCTGGTCGAGACGACCAGGACGCAGGATGGCAGGGTCAATCTGGTCAGGTCGGTTGGTAGCACCAATGATGAAGACGTTCTTGCGCGAGCTGACACCGTCCATCTCAGTAAGAATCTGGTTGATGACACGGTCACCAGCTCCTCCACCGTCACCGGAAGACGAACCACGCGACTTGGCGATAGCGTCCAACTCGTCGAAGAACATCACACATGGCGCAGCAGCACGCGCCTTGTCAAAGACGTCTCGAACGTTGGCTTCCGACTCACCGAACCACATGGTAAGCAGCTCGGGACCTTTGATCGAGATGAAGTTGGCCTGGCATTCGTTGGCGATAGCCTTGGCAAGAAGCGTCTTACCAGTACCGGGAGGACCGTAGAAGAGAACACCCTTGGAAGGAGCCATGCCATACTTGAGGAACTTTTCGGGGTGCTCGACAGGGTAAGAGACAGTCTCCTGGAGCTCCTGCTTGACCTTGTCGAGACCACCGATGTCCTTCCAGGTGGTGGTGGGCACCTCGACGACAGTCTCGCGGAGAGCCGAGGGATTGGAAACGCCAAGAGCGAAGCGGAAGTTCTCCATGGTAACACCGAGCGAGTCGAGGACCTCGGCGTCAATTGTGTCTTCGTCAAGGTCGATGAGGTCCATCTTCTCACGAATCTGCTGCATAGCAGCTTCGGAGCAGAGGGCGGCCATATCGGAACCGACGTAACCGTGAGTCTCAGCAGCAATCTGCTCGAGATCGACATCGTCGGCGAGCTTCATGTTCTTGGTGTGAATGCGGAGGATCTCGAGACGACCAGTAGGGTCGGGGATGCCGATGTCGACTTCACGGTCGAATCGACCGAAACGACGAAGGGCGGGGTCGATCGAGTTAGGTCGGTTAGTGGCAGCCATGACGACGATGTTGGAGCGGGCCTTGAGACCGTCCATGAGGGTGAGCAATTGCGAAACGACACGGCGCTCGACCTCACCGTTGGTCTTCTCACGCTTGGGAGCGATCGAGTCGATCTCGTCGATGAAGATGATCGCCGGGCTGTTCTTCTCAGCCTCCTCGAAAGCCTTACGCAGGTTGGACTCGGACTCTCCGGCCATCTTGGACATGATTTCGGGTCCGTTGATGAGGAAAAAGAAAGCACCAGTCTCATTGGCGACGGCACGAGCCATGAGCGTCTTACCAGTACCGGGAGGACCGTACATGAGAACACCACGAGGAGGCTTGATACCAATCGACTTGAAGAGTTGTGGGTGTCGGAGTGGGAGCTCGACCATCTCGCGGATCTGAGCCATCTGCTTGCGGCAACCACCAATGTCATCGTAGCCGACATCCGAGAGATTGGCCTCCTCGTCCTCGCGCTTGACGGGTTCGCCCTCGGTGTGGATGACGGTGTCTTGCGCGACAATACAGTACTCGGCAGGGTCGGTCTCAATAACCTTGAAGTCGACAGCACGCATACCACCACGGACGGTGAAGACATCGCCCTTGCGAACGGGACGGTAAGCCTCCAAGAAGTAGGGCTTCAGGTAGACATCGAAGATGTTGCCAGTAAGACCTTCGACACTGTCATCGAAAGGAAGGACGTGAATGCGCTTGCCGTACTTGATGTCATGGCAGGCGTGGACAGAAACGAGGTCTCCAAGCTTGACACGAAGATTGTTGCGCGCGACCTTGTTCAGACGAATCTTTGAGTCCTCGGTGTTCTCGTCGGAAAGGACAATCAATGCCGTGTCTCTTCTCTTCTTACCCCTGGTAATGACGGAATCGCCTCTGAACAGGCCGAGTTCTTCCATCTTGGCAGGTGAAAGAACGGCGACAGAGTTGTCGTCGGTGGTGGCTTCCTCTACGAAGAGGCGGTTGGGGCTCTTCTTCTGTCGGAGGATGGCAGTTGCGACCTCATCCTTGTCGTCAACAGGATCAGGCTTGGGCGGATTGCCCGCGGCGTTGGAAGGGGCGGGGTCGGACATGATATGAAGACGATGAAAGTGTGTCGCCTAGGGTGGCGTGGGTGTGTAAAAGAAGAAACGATAAGCTCGATGATGTGGTCTGACGACAGATGCCACTTGACGTTGAAGGCGGAGTGTGTGTTGTGACAGTGTTTTCGCGAAGAGTGCGTTGCCGACCAAACCACTTGTGTCGGGTGCAAGAGGAAGAACGACAAGGTAAGGTGGAAAAGGTGGTGGTTGAGGATGAACAAATGTTGCTAGAGTGGAGCGTGTATCGATTCGTGACACCAGCTGAGCAGAGCGCTTTCTGCTGCGCTGCTCTGCTGTGCCAAAAGCAGTTGAGCTAATTCCGCACTGCGCACAGGCAGTTGCGCGGCGAGTTGTGAGTCGATCACTTTGAGCGCGCACTTCCTTCCAGCTCAGCTGTGGCTCGAGCGTCTAAGCTGCAAAATGTATATGCAACTGGAATTTCCGCGTACAGTATGTGGAGGTGTTGATTCTGAATTTGTGTTCGTCTTTCAGTCTAACAATCAAGTCTGAATTTTCCGGGTCAACCTTATAGAGCAGCCTTACAGTACGTAGGTACAAGTCGACATTTAGTAGCAGAGACGTCGTTCTTGATGTCATGAATGTGAGCCTTTATTCGAGAGACAAGACAAAAGGAGGCATGTATTAGGTGACAAGGAGACGAATGCATTTTTCTACCGACACTGTGCAAACTAAACGAGCGATGAACATCCGTTGTTTTCCCGATCTGATGAACTTTCTTAGTGCTTTCTATCATTGAGGTTGTGCATCGGCAAGCCGGAACCATCTTTGGAGCCAGCCAAAGAGCTGCCATTCGCGGCAGGTCCTGCAAGCTTGGCTGCCTCAGCCTGCTTGTTCTTGCCGAATGCGTACACGAGACCAGCAAAGAAGCCGACAGTGATAGCACTGACACTGGAAAGCGAGACCTCGGGATCGTGGAAGAAGACCATTCCACTGAGCGCAACAGGGAGCTTGTTGAGCGCACCAACCATACTGTAAGTGGTACTGGAGGTAGCACGGATGCACCAAGCGGTGGTGTAGCTGATCAAGATGGCGCAAGCACCGGAGAAAACGATGGCCGACATGAGCTTGGTCTGCTTGTCATCGGGGAAGTTCTTGTGCAGGTTGGCAGAGGACCAGTCTTCGACGAGCAAGGACATGATGAGCAGAACGGGAATGCTGAGGGCGTTGTTGTAGTACATGGTATCCCAGTCCTTGAAGCCAGTGGTCTTGATGCGCTTGCGCATGAGCAAGACATAGGTGGCACTGCAGATACAGTTGAGCGCCATCCAAAGGTAGCCGCTTGACAAGAGACCGTATCCTTGGAAGCCGTCGAGAACGTCGTTGGCCGAGGAACCCGCCATCTGGGCATTGAGGGCATCCTTCTCTGCCTGCAAAGGGTCCAGGACAGGAACCAACGCACCAGTGGTGCTGTTCCTGATCATACCACCGCTGATCGAGTCAGGTGTGTGAGGCATCGACAGGTTGCCCATAGCCAATACCTTGGAGATGTCAGACCATGCAGCAATGATGGACGAGAGCACCATGAGCAAGAAGCTGGAAAGAACGATCCTGGTGACGCGTCCGCCGAACCACATCACCTCACCGTACGCGATCAAAATGATGGTCAAGTTCTTGAAAATGGTGTAGACCGAGATGTTGAGGTACTGGAGCGCTTTGCTGCCGGTCCAGATGACGAAAACGAGCATGGTGCTGAGAGGCATCCAGTTCCAGGCATCTTTCGAGTTGAGTCCGCGTAGCTGGATAAGTCCAAATCGTTCCGCGGCGTAGACACATGTGACACCGACGGTGGATTGGATGAGCAGGACGAGTAGGTTCATGTTGAAGCCGGCGCCTGAAACGGTGAACTTGTTGACGACAGTCATGGTGATACTCGCAGCACAGTAGCTGAGAATGGGCGCCAACGCCATGATACCTACGGCTGGCTTCTCCTCGGTACGAGCTTTTGCGCCCATGCGCACATCTTCACGAGCGCTGCTGTCGCCACCATTCAGGAAAGGAGCACGATCGTTCTCCGAGGGACTTGCTGGCCTTGTGATGTCGGGAGTCTGCTGGCCAGCACCGTGTGGCAGATCGACTCGCGTCTCCTGTGGGGCAAAGAAGGACCGGTTGCCTGAGGACATTTTGAGGAATTAGGATCGCAGTCACGACTAGGATCGAGAGGAAGGAGCGTGTCCGCCGCTGGTCGGATGGAGTTGGTGGTGACGAGAGGAAGAGATAGGAATGCAGATGCAGAGATTGGACTGGCGAGATTGCGACCGATGGTTCCACCAGAGGATCCTTGCTGCTCGAACCGACAACAACGAGTTCGAAAAGGGACGAATCAAACTCAAGGCCGCGGAAGAAAACTTCAACGGAGCGTTGTCGAGATGCAGGATTAAAGAGAAGGGAGGATACAGGTAGGAAGGAGCTCTTCTCGCAGGATCGGAGATGGACACTTTGCAGCAAGCGGGAGTGCTATGCCAAGTTTTTCCTGACGGCCGCTAGCTTGACCACGTTGTGGCAGATTCAAGGCAGCTGATAGCGTGCAGTGAGATTGTCGGTGTGGAAGGAGGAGGTTCAAAGCATGCAAGAGCCTACCATAGACAGGAAAGATACTGTAGCCAGGCACCAGGGTATCGGAGATGATAGCTGCTGCATCAACAGTTTGGCAAGTGGCACCTTCTCAAGAGGAAAAGGGAGTGTGTGACACTGTCGCTGTGCCGGTTGCTGCTCCTGCTTCTGTTGTCGTTTGGTTTGACCGCTTGACATGCACACTCTGACTCTCTTTTTTTTTGGATGAATTCTTCGAAGCTGGCACAACGGGCGGCCTCAGTGGCCGAGCGTCTTGTGCCGCGTTGAGTTTGCAGCCTCCCCGACGCGGGCCAGCCATTTTATGCATGAAATCGTCCTGCGCCTGCTCGCCAGGATGGACCCTCTCGGTCTCCCCGCAGGTAAACCGAATGCAATTTTGAGGTCATGTTGGATCCTTGCTTGCGAACATGACTGCGACCTTCACAACATTCCTTTTCGGATATCATCGGTGTAACATTTCTTTTCCAAAGAATTCGCCCACAGTCTGAAGAGTCCAAAACCTTCCAAAGTGACAGTCAGAAAGTCAAAACTTCGACGTGGCGGGTATGTGCTTGGCTTGCCGCTGCGTGTGGGCCAAATTCGGCTCCGCCCGGTGCAGCACACTTCCAGAGCGCACGCACCCTCTCGAGCTCTAACTTGACCACCTCAGCCAGCTCATTTGTCACTTTAGCCTCCTTCTTTCCAGCATCTGTCACCTCACCCTTCGCGATCAGAAAAACGATAGCATCATGTCGACTGGAACCTTTGACGCCAACAAGGCGCAAAACTTGCCCGAAATCGAAAAGCAGATGGCCGTCCGATGTGTCGAGCACGCTCAGACTTACTGGAACCTTTTGGAGAAGATCAAGCCCTCCACTCTTCGATTGACAAAGTGAGTATCATCGTCACTGGCAGTGCCTGGCATGTCCAAAGGCACAGCTCCGATTCGAGCAGCCGGCCAGCAACGGCTCTGTAAGCACCTTCTTACTGACACTTTTCTTCTCCAACGACTCCGCATGGATCCACTCCCACTCGCTGCTTTGTCGATCGAAGGCTCGACGATGAGATGTACGAGGACTTCCAGAACACCTTCCCAGAGTTCTCCGAGTCCACTGACCCCAAGTCCGTGCTCAAGATTGACGAGGAGGCTATGAAGAGCCCTGCCGGCAAGGAGAAGTGGAGGCTCTTCATCAACAAGTACGAGAACAAGGTCGCCGACTTCAACTTTGGTACTTTGATCCGCACCGATGCCTCGGACGAATACACCCAGTTTAACACAACCTTTGGTAGGTATCTTGATACTTGGGCTCGACTTCATGTCTGTCAGTCATCCACGCAATCTGTGCTGACCTTTCATTCCGCTTCTCCTTCATACTACTCTACTCTTCTCCCCAACAACTTGCTACAACAATTCTTCCCGCTATCCTCAAACCGACTTGAATCCCTACACAGTCACACGCCTTCAATTCTACGTCTACGAGATCGCACGTTGCCGTCGCGGCCTCAATGACTGGGTCTACGAGAAGGCTCAGAAGGAGGCCGCTAAGGAGAAGGCCAAGAAGGCGGCTTCTGGCTCCAAGTAAATTACCCCTCAACATACTTTTCAGCATCAAACTGCGTTTGTGTCTCTCTCGTCCAAGAAAAGCATTTCACATCGCCTCGTCGCATCTGCACGTCTTGCCACCAAGTCTTTCGAGAGATGTTGTCCTGCTGGCCAGTTGAACGTCCCGTGAACTTCTGAGCTTCTTCAACATAGCCCCGCCTCTTTGGCTGTCGTGACGCTATTGGAAGGAGATCAGAATACCATAGCGTGCCGCACTGTGCAGCAAACAGTATCTGGGGGTACGGGCCACTCAGATCCGTATGGTGCATCAGCTTCAAGTGAGCCAAAAAAGATCAAATAGTGTTAGACTGGTGGTAGCGACACCGATGATTTTTGGATCGGTGAGCTTCGGCGACGGGGAATTTGAATGGCCGAGCATCGAAGGCGTGGGGGAAGCATTCTCTCACTTCTGTGCGGGGGTTGAACCATTGTGTGAAGCCGAGACAGGAACGCCACGCTTCTGGAAGACCGTTACTTCCTTTCCCGCGCAAGCCTGTCTTTGAGTCAAGCTGGATCATCTAAACCTTCATTTCTAGTGCTCGTAGGAAAGGCCCTGCGTCCTCTTCTTGTGCCACCATATGTGCACACTTGTTACAAAGATGACGGCATCACGCTCTTCAATGCGAGCCCTGAGCCTGGCTCGTAGCCAGCTTTCGCCGGCTCGTCGCTACCTCACTTCCTCAGCACGACGACAGAACAGCTCCAGTGCTTCAGGAGTCCCTCCCTCGGCTTCGGGTGCTTCCAGCTCTCGCAATCTCGTCTTTGGTCTCCTCGCAATGGGCCTCGGCGCAAATGCCTACTATCTCGCTCAGCAATCCACTCGCTCCGACAAGATCAATCTTGACGGCCCCGCATCGTCCGTTTCAACAGCCACTTACACCTACAACGACCCTCAACTGCCCTTTTCCTATGGCAGCAAAGCCGATTTCGAGCAAGCCATCGAAGAGCTCAAGTCCTACTTCACCTCTCAAGGCGAAGATTGGGAGGACTTTGTCACTCAGGACGAGGACGAGCTCGAGCGCCGCGGTCTTGATGAAAATGGTCATCGAAGCTCGTCCGAAGGCACAAAGCCTTCCGTTGCTGTCTACGTCCGCGACACTCCAGACGTCCAGGCTGTGATCCGTATCGCGAACAAGTACCGCATGCCCATCGTGCCCTTTTCCGGTGGTACAAGTCTGGAAGGGCACTATATTGCTCCTTTCGCCGGCATCTCGATCGACATGAGTCGCATGGACAAAGTCCTCGCCTTTCACCCTGAAGACGGTGACATGGTCGTCCAGGCCGGCATTGGTTGGGAGACTATCAATCAATACTGCGACCAACATGGCAACCAGCTCTTCTTCCCGCTCGATCCAGGCCCTGGTGCGACGATCGGTGGAATGATTGGCACCGGCTGCTCCGGCACCAACGCCGTCCGCTACGGCACCGCTCGAGGCGAGCACTTTCTCGACATGAAAGTTGTCCTGGCCAACGGCCAAGTCATTTCCACGCGTGGCGGTGGGCGAGCACGCAAATCCTCCGCCGGCTTTGACATTGGCAAGATCATTGTCGGTGCCGAAGGCACTCTCGGCATCGTCACTGAAGCCACTGTCCGACTCGCTCCCAAGATGCCCTCGGACGCTGTGGCTGTTGCCAGCTTCCCCAACGTCGAAGCGGCGAGTCAGACGGTCAACGAGATCCTGCTTTCGGGGATTCCAGTGCAGTGCATAGAGTTGTTGGATTACAAGATGATCCAGTCGATCAACGAGTCGAATCTATGCGGACGAAAGTACGATGAGAAAGATTCACTGTTCTTCAAACTGTCGGGTGGTACTGCGGCTGTAGCTGAGGCGAAGGAAGCCATTACGAAGGCCAGTGTCAAGTTTGGAGCCAAGAAGGAGAGTGTTGAGTTTGAAACGGACAAGATCAAGGCAGCCAAGATTTGGGAAGGAAGAAAGGCAGCGTTATGGGCGGTTGCTATGACCAATGAAGCGCCGGGAGTCAAAGTTTGGACTACTGATGTTTGCGTTCCGATTTCGGCTTTGCCAAGGCTGGTGCGCGAGTCGCAGGACGACTTTCAAAAGTCTGGCCTGACAGGCACTGCGATTGTGGGTCATGCAGGAGATGGAAACTTCCACGCCCTCATCCCCTTCAACGCCTCTGATCCCGTCGAAACCAAAAAGACGACAGAAGTGGTAGGCCGACTATGCGAAAGGGCGCAGAAACTGCAAGGAACCTGCACAGGCGAACACGGCGTCGGCATGGGAAAGATCCAGTATCTCGAAAAAGAATTGCCTCCAACCACCGTAAGCGCCATGAAGGCCATCAAGTTGGCTTTGGATCCCTTGAACCTCTTGAACCCTGGAAAGCTGTACCCTCACTAAGCATGTCCACCCGTACGCAAACAGCATTCGCATATAATCATCAAACACACCCTAACAATCAGAATCCGAAACTGTAGAGCATTGCAAATGAGAAAACATGACTAGGTTGAACCGACGAGCGTGCGAAAAGTGTTGAACTTGAGAGAGACAGAGAGAGAGAGAGAACTGGGAATCATTTCTCTTGCGAGACGAAGAAATACAGAGCGAGTCTAGTGGTGGAACAGACGAAGGTTGGTCCTGACGACAACCATGTTGTACTTGTTGGCCGTAGCGACACAAGCGTCATCCATGACGGATCCACCGGGGGCGACGATGAAGCTGGTACCGCTCCTCTTGGCACGGTGAACGTTGTCGGGGAAGGGGAAGAAGGCGTCACTGGCGCAAACGACGCCGGTAAGCTTGTCGGCGTGCTCCTTGCGCTCCTCAGCGGAAAGAGCGGCGGGGACCTCCTCGAACACAGCTTCCCACTCGGCCTTTTCCTCGGCGGAAAGGTTCTCGGTGCCCTCAACGAAGAGGTCGATGGCGTTCGATTTCTCGGGTCGCTTGGTACCCTTCTTGAAGGGAAGGCTGAGAACACGGGGGTGCTGACGGAGCCAGAAGTTGTCAGTCTTGCTGCCGGCGAGACGGGTGCAGTGGATACGGGACTGCTGACCCGCACCGAGACCGATGACCTGACCGTTCTTGGCGTAGCAGACCGAGTTGGACTGGGTGTACTTGAGAGCGAGAACACCGACCATCAAGTCGAGCTGGGATCCCTCGGGAACCTCCTTGTTCTCAGAGACAATGTTGGTGAAGAGGTCCTTGGTGATCTTGACGTCGTTGCGGCGCTGCTGAAGCTGAACACCGTAGACGGTACGGGTCTCGATGTCAGAAGGCTGGAACTGAGGGTCGATCTGAAGAACGCAGTACTTGCCGCCCTTCTTCTTCTGGAGGATCTCGAGAGCCTCGGGCTCGTACGAAGGAGCAATGACACCATCACTGACCTCACGCGAGATGATCTTGGCAGTCTGGACATCGACAGGGTGGGAGAGACCGATGAAGTCACCGAATGACGACATGCGGTCAGCACCACGAGCACGAGCGTAGGCGGTGGCGAGGCCGGAGAGCGGTCCAAGGTCGTCGACGAAGAAAGCCTTGGCCTCGACCTCGCTGAGAGGAACACCGACGGCGGCACCGGCCGGAGAGACGTGCTTGAAGCTGGCAGCGGCGGGAAGGCCAGTAGCCTCAGCGAGCTCGCGAACGAGAGCCCAGGCGTTGAGCGAGTCGAGGAAGTTGATGTAGCCGGGCGAGCCGCAGAGAGCCTTGACGGGCATCTCGCCGTCGGTGACGAAGGCCTGAGCGGGCTTCTGGTGAGGGTTGGCACCGTAGCGGAGGGGGAGCTGCTGAACGACATCGGTGGACTTGGAGGCAAGGGAAGCGTACTGCTGTCGGTAGTAGTTGCTGATAGCCTCGTCGTAGTGAGCGGTCTGAGAGAAGGCCTTGACGGCAAGAACGTTGCGGTTGGCCTTGGCAGCCTCGGCGTCTTTGTTTCCATAGTTGTCGAGGAACTTGGAGTAGTCCTTAGGGTCAGAGAGAACCCAGACACGCTCGTGGTTCTTGGCGGCAGCACGGAGAAGAGTGACACCACCGATGTCAACCTCTTCGGTAGCCTGAGCGATTGTGGGCTTGGGCTCCTTGGCAATGGTCTCCTCGAACGGATAGAGGTTGCAGACGACTACGTCGATGGGCTCGATGCTCTGCGCCTTGAGGTCCTCGACGTCGGAGGCCTTGCCAGTCTGGGCGAGAATACCACCGTGAACGGCAGGGTGGAGGGTCTTGACGCGACCACCGAGCATCTCGGGAGCCTTGGTGATGTCAGACACATCGCCAATGGGAAGACCGGCCTCACGAACGAGCTTGGCGGTACCTCCAGAACCAAGAAGACGGACACCGAGAGCGTGAAGACCCTTGGCGAGGTCAAGGAGACCGGTCTTGTCGTAGACCGAAAGGATAGCGATGGGCTGGGAAGCAGACATGGTTGGCCGTGTGTCTGTGGGTATGAGCCAGAGAGGTGAGGGAAGATTTGATGGAGGACGTAGGAAAGAAGGATTGTACAACCGGAGAACTGCCGGGATCTCTCTGTCTGTACGAGTGTAAGTGAGTGAGTGAGTGACCGTGGGGAGAGCGAGCTGGGGAAGCAAAGGGTGGAGGAGATTCACATAATTGGGTGGCTGCAGATGGCTTTGTGCGTCAAATCGTCTGTGCGGTGCAACTTTTTTTTTTTTTGGACTTTCTTCTCGCTCGCTCTCCGGTTCTGAAAGCTTTGACTCGAATCATGAAAATCGGGAAAGAAAAAAAAGTTGGAGTGGGCCAATCAAGGCGGATGAATTACTCTGTAGGCGCCTCGTATCCCCCGCGTCGCGCTCCAGAGCTGCACTTTTTGTGTGGTAGCATGTGTGATGGTCAGAAACTTTAGCTCTGGCTTGTCGTCCAATCGAATCGTGCCCGATGCGCAGCTTGCTTTCGGATCTGCAGTTGACGGATGCAAGGCTTATCTCGCCCAATAGAATCCTCATCACTTGACCGGCTCGCCAACGGTCAACATAATCCAGAAGTTTCAAGTCAATTTCTAGACCACATTTTCCTGTCTGCTTTTCCACTAGTATTTGACTTGAGTAAGAAATTTTGAGCGAGATTCACGTCTTTTCACTAGAATCAAATGTCGGGGTCACATCGGGTGATCTCACGCTCGGGGTCGCGATCTCGATCCGTCTTCCCTGGACGCAAGGCACGGAAATGTACGAGCCTTTTGCGGCATCTAAGGAATGCTAGCCAGGAACACAGGAACGCCTCTATCACGACGCCCTGTCCATCGCTACCTTGTCACCTCGTCTTTCAGGTACGCGACGTCGCCTCGCCATCCGAATCGGCTCAATTTGAACGAGCTATGGCATCCCGAGCACACCCACTTCGCAGGACACTCACATCGAGTAGACAGAGTGAGCGACCGAAATATAGAGAAGCCACATAGGGTGCGGATCGGGATCCGATGAGGGTAACGCAAGATCGAAGGTACCGTGCACACTACAAGAAGCGGCGGACAAGCTAGCATGTCTCAGGAAGAAATGGGGGGCTGTCTCAGTTTGATCTGACACCTTTCTCAAACAAGACTCCGCAATGAAGCGATGTTGATCAATATTGCCCCGCAGCACGAAAGCGAAACTCGACTCTCGCCACGATTGAGCGGCCAAAGGGATCACAAGGTCACTTAATACAATATGACCACTGCGAGATGTTGAAAGATGCCGAAACAAGGGCAGGCACGTCGGCGACTTGACTTTGAAACAAAGAGGCTGCGAATGGCAATCGGGATTTGACAAGCAAGCTTGGAGCAAGCGAGGCTTTGCTGACTGTGATACCCACTGACAAGAGCCGTGAGCCGACCAGACCTACTTTGTTGTTCTTCAGTTGCATGCTTTCAGGGCTCTTTAGTACTGTACTGTACTGTACTGTACGCAAACGTGCAGAGCGGCGACTGCGTGGTCGTAGCAATCGAGAGTCCGAAGAAGAAAGAGAAAGCTTCGGATGCAGCTCGAATAACCATGGGCTGCAGCAAACATGCATGCTCGATTTCAATGCTAAAGCCGTTTTTTTTTTTTTAAATGGCAAGTCCAGCACTGTACTGTAAAAAACAAAATCAAACGAGCCGCTCGGCCGCCCGCCTGCCGCTTGTGCCGCATGATGCCGTTGTCACCGACATGCCTGACAGCGCGTGTCTCTCTTCTCCAGCAAAATCACACTCTGCTGTCAGTCTGTCGCAGATCCTCAAAACAAAACCCTTTCTACACTGTCACTTTTCAACTCGCTTGCGCTAGATGATGATCCCGAGATCTACACTGCGTGAAGATTTGCACTCGTCCATGCACCGTAAGCATGCACTTGCTCACTCACACCAAAGCATTCGCGCACTTCATTGTATTTTAACTGAGGATTTACATGTGGGTCGTGTTGCCCCTTTCATTCACAGCAATACACAATCAGCTGGACTCAATTCGTTAGTTTCCTTGGGTACACTACATCTCAGTCTTGCTTACAGCGAGTTCAAGGATTAGTGGGATGAGCATGGGTTCCCGCTGCCAGCACTGAGGAATACGGCATCCCTGCGACTGCTTTGAGAGAATGTCATGACCGAGCATGTTTGCTTGCTGTACCGTCGATCCCCTTTCCCTCCCCGACTGTCCTCTTCTAGATTCCTTTGTCGGCATTGTCACATGGACCAGGGGCTTGACCAACAATGCCTGCTTTAAGTACAGTGATCAAGACGTGGACATCACAAGAACGCGTGAGAATCGACGCTCGATAGAACATTCCACTCCTAAAAGAACATGGTTTTTGATGTCCCGCTCCTGATCGACCTGCATAGGCTACTCTTTCTTCCGCTGTAGAACAAGATTTGCTGAGCTTGATCAGTGTAAAAGAGCCTATGCGACGGGTATCTCGTGCGCTCACATGCCAAAAGAGTGTCAAGGAAGCCGAGATAAACACAACGTTTGAGTGCGAGTGCGCTCAGGCCTCGTCGTGCGCCCAGGAACTGAAATTCATCCGTCTTACTATGAGCCTCTGCCATCTTACCATCCTAGCCGCAACCGCCGGCTCTTGGACGTCGTGCTAGGCCGTGACGCCATGCACATCGCCTAAATCCTCACCCATGCATGCAGCTCACAAGCGAAGCGTAGATCCTACCAAAGGTTTCTTCCTTTTCCATGTCGGCGTCGATTCTTTTGAACCACCTTCTTCCACCGGGATTCCAAGGCACAGTGACTCTGCCTGCATCTGTGAGAAAGTGAAGCGGTACGAATGCTTGCTTAGAGGCGCAGTGCCACAGTGAGTGGTGAGCACCCCACTTTTTTTACATGGTCCAAATCCGCCCCGCCATAAACCAAATTTTGACACTCCCTTCCGCTGAATGAGTTACGCCTGAAGCACAACTTCTGTGTTGACGCTTCTCCTGCATGCTCCCTTTGGTCATCGGATCTTCCGCTTCCTCTGTTCGTACCTTTGTCCCCTTTTCCATTCTCACCATCTAGACTCCAACTTCCCTCCTATCTCCTCATCATCCGTCATTCATCTTGTTGGTGCTCGCCCCTCCTCTCCTACATCCATCAGCTCGTTTTCTTCACCTACAACGCTTCTCCACCTATCACCAACTCTTGACCTACTGCACGCCTCTCCACCTTATCCTTCAGCGACACTGAAAGTCTGGCACTCTCTCTGCTCGCAACTGCCATTCTCTCCACTCTCTTTTTCAAGCATCGACCTCGACAACCGATCAACAACACTCCAACTTCCAACACTATCATCATCATGAAGCTCACAACAACGCTTCTGACACTTATTTCGGCAGCTGTCGCCGTTTCTGCCACCATTGACTCGAATGAATCGGGTCTTCACACGCTCGGTGAGCGCTCTTTCGAGCGCAAAGCCCGTCACACTGAGCTCGCCGCCCGCGCCGTCGAGTCGACAGAGTCTCATAATCTCGAAGCTCGTGACTGGGTTTCCAAGTGGGGAAAGTTGACCTGGTACGCCGGCGGACAGCTCGACAACCCCGCATGTGGCGGTCCCACCCCCACTGACGATTCCATGGTGGTTGCTGTCAAGAAAGATGGCGGCTACGGCAAGTGCGGCGAGAAAGTCCACATCCACTGGAAGGGCAAGATGGTTGAAGCCCACATCGTCGACTATTGTGCTGGTGAGTTCCCCCGCAGATCCGACTTCTCAACTCCATATCATCATGGTCATCAACTAACCCAGCATTCGTCCTTTCTTTCTCCTGCTTCTATTCCACCTCGCCTACCTCTTTGGCTTCCTAAAATCCTTCGGATTCTAGGATGCGAGTGGGGGCATTTCGACGCTACCAAAGGAGTATTCCGTAGGCTTGCCTCGCTCGACGAAGGTGTTCTCGACGGCATTCACTTCAAGCTCTTCACTCGCGATTGAGATGGTACAAGATTCTGATTGATTTTACGCCTCGAAAGAGTCGCTGTATGTCAAATATCCCCCCCCTTTGTTTTTAATTTACTTCTTTTGTGTCACGAGAACTTCATTTCGCGAATGCGAGATAGTTGTGGCCGAATGGTGAGGTGAAGGGACGTAAGAGACTTTGGGCGATACAAAGGATGAGGTTGGACGAGATGGAGAGAGTTGAAGTCTCGTGGAGCGCCTCTGCATTCCCGTGGAGGATGCATGGTCATGAATAATGAAGCCCGCAGCGCCAGCGCTCATTTCGTGCTTGAACTTGGCATCGGTAGTTCATTGCTGGGCGCTTCGGGGCATGTGTCATTCCCGCAGAGCTGGTGGGTTGAGATGAGCTGGAACATGAGCAAAGTTAAGATCAATTTGGGCTCTTTTATATAAGAATAGGCCTTGAGATTGCGAAACTCGTAACGACGAAGAACTCAGTCAAGTTCGTACACGCATGCTCGTATCAACATTGTCAAGCATCGTAGCCCTCGACCTATTGGATTAGACTGCCAGCTTTTAGCGCGACAATCTGATGTGAAGATGAGGGGGCGGACACGATTACTTTCTGCGGCGTGCAATCGAGCGCTTGGTCATACCACTGGCACCCGTAGATGCACCGGCATCAGCCAGGCCGCCATTATCAGCAACACCCTGGTCTGCACCACCAGCCTGACCCGCACTCGGCCGCTTACCTGTCGAAATAACCCGGCCTGTTTTGGGATCGCTCATGTCCCCCGTCTGCGAGTTGATCAAGTTTCCCGTGTCCGGGTCGATGAAATACTTGACGTTGTTCGGTCCGATTGTGTAGTACATCTTCAAGTCAGGGTCCCAGGAGATGCTCTGCCTTGCACTGCTGTCCGCATTCCCGTTTACGTTGGCGTTTTGAGCCACAGGAGCGGCGTCAGTATTGACACCGGCTGCGGCTGGATAGCAAGTTTGGCCAGCACCAGCGCTAGGGCCTGCGCTTGCGGCGGAAACGTCTTGAGCCGCCGAGCTGGCGTCAGAGGGGAAGACCGTCTGAGCAGTAGGAGAAACAGCACCACTACCATTACCCCGCTTCTGCTGAGGAAGAGGAGTGTCACCCGCAGCAACATTCTGCTGCTCAAGCTGAGCGCCAACACTGCCTGCTGCGCCAGCTTGCTGCTGGCTGTCAGCGCCGATTGCGTCGTCAGGCTGAGCAGCACCTGCATTTGGCTGAAAGGCGTCACTTTTCTGCTGCTGCGACTGCTGAGAATGCTGTTGTGGCTGGGACTGAGGTGAAGCTGTCTGCTGTTGTTGTTGCTGCTGTTGAAGCTGCGACTGAGGAGAAGCTTGAGCTCGAGGCTGGCTCTGAGGCTGCTGTTGCTGCTGTTCCTGAGGTCGAGGTTGAGCCTGGGGCTGCGCTCGGGGATCTGGCTGCGGCTGGGTCTGAGGCTGGGCTTGAGCCGGAGTTTGAGGCTGGGAAGGGTCACCTAGACCACCACTCCGCTGCTGAAGAGGCGCAGGACTGGCACCAGTAGCCAATGAACTCTGACCAGAGCCACCAGCAGCACCAAGGCCAGGGGGAGCAGCCACTTCCTGGCCAGTCTGTGGGTCAACAAAATGAATCTGACCCTGAGCGTCATACAGATACACTGCTCCGGTCTTCGGGTCCTTGTAAGGGCCCTGGATGCCACCCTGTCCCGCACTTCCACCTGACATCCCCATACTCGCACTTGAAATACCTGCGCCTGCAGTTTGCATCCCCATGCTTGCACTCGGCATCCCCATCCCGCCTCCACCACCGCCAGACATTCCACCCCCCGCACCCGCACCCGCACCCGCACCCGCACTCGCCTGAAGCGCCGCCATGTCCTGCGAAGTCATCCCCGAAGCCGGCTCCTGCGTCTTGGGGCCAAAGAGCTTAGTAGCACCCCAACCGAGCACGCCACCACCTACAACGGCGGCAGCGACAGCTCCACCGCTCCAGCCTTTCTTCTTTTGCGGCGCCTCGGCAGCAGGTTTCGCACCAGCGTTGATACTTGCCATCATCTGCTTGGCTTGGAGCTCCTGCATCATCTCGATCTGCTGGGCGTGCGTCTTTTGCATGTCTTTGATGGTGCCAAGATCCTTGTGCATATCGCGTAAGCGGTCAGAAAGAGCGGGGTCCAAGCCGGGGTGGGGAGGAGGGTAGACGGGGGGAGGGTAGGGGTAGGGGTGAGCCGGTCTGCCGCCGGGCACAATACCTGCCATGCTACCAGACAGGTGCTCACCCATGCCATCAGGAGCCGCATGATGGTGGTGAATGATAGTGTCGCCACCTTTCTTGCCTTCAGTCATGGCGGACCGGAGCACACCAGCGAGGTTCTCGCCAACATCGGTCAACTTGCCCTCGTCAGCACGTTTGAACAGCACAACCTGACTTTTGTCGCCAAGTTCCGATGCGTGGCGATGGCTCGCGTCAGCGACCTTACGCCTTACCTGGTTGCTATTCTTGGGGGAGCTGTTGGAGCGATGATGATGATGGGCACGATGCAGGTTATTCTCTTCGGCCAAGATGGGTGAAGCAGAAGCAGCAGCAGAGATCGTGGCAAAGACGATGACGGAAAGAAGGGCTATCTTCATCGTGGCGAGTCGTTGGAGAGAGGAAAAAAAAAGGGGAAGAAAGAGGGGCTCTGCTCACGGCCCGGCTTAAGTATTGCCAGAAGAAAGCGTGTCTGGTGGGGATGCCACATCTATCCCCCTTACGTGGCGAGTCAAGCTCGACGACGGGTCATAGGTAATGAAGTGATGCAAACTACTTGATTGATCCCGCTCGTGTGAACGACGATCGAGAATTGTGCAATACTGTAGCGCGTTGTCTTTCTCACGAATCAAGTCCACGGTCACAAGAAAGTGCAGTTCGAATCAGCAGCACTTCAACTGAATTCAGTAGATGAAGCGTGGAGTGCAACTTTCATGTGAAGTTGTCGGTCGTCGAGAGCAGATCAGACGGTATGCAGAACAACCTTCGATTTCATCTAGCGATGCCCTCTTTCGTACTCAAGCTTCTCCACCGCAGTGACTCAGGTCTGTTCTCGCGTCCCAGTCCAGCAAATGATGGTCCCGTCGATCTCTGAAACTTGCAAGGGAAAGTGACTTCAAAAGACCCTTATATGGCGTCCAAAACACCCCCAATCGCATAGACATAGACATAGATGATGTTTTCTCGTCGCGGAGAGAAAAGAGAGCATCCACCGCGCACAGGCGGCAGTGGTACTTGCAGCCTGCTACCTTCAGGCCGAACAAGGGCCGTCAAGGGCTAGCAGGAGCTCGCTGCCTTTGAAAGGACACGTTTTTAGCATCGAAACTTCTCCAATCGCAGCCTCTGACGGCCCCAGGAGCTCAAAATGGTCAAAATGTCCCCATCCGGACATGGACATAGACATCGACATCGATGTCGACGGTAATTCGTGCCCTCGATCGCCATGCCACACACAGATGAACCATGTATGAATGCAAGTATGTGATGAGATTGCTCGGGATGATGCATGAATGAAGTGCTTATGTGTGTATGAATGAGGTGATGCTGTGTTGTATGATCGTATGAATGAATCGAGTGAATGCTTGTATCTGTGTGAATGTTTGCTGTCTGAAGGTCCATTCGCTGTCTGTCACCTCTCTTCCTCTTCAAAGTCGCTGGAATGAATCGAGTTACCACAATCGCACCTCTCCCTCCCATCGTCCATCCCGTCGTGTCCATGCCCATGCCCATGCCCATGCCCGTGTCCATGTCCGTGCCCTCCATCATGCCCGTGATGATGATGATGATGATGATCATGATCATGATAGTGATGATCGTGACAGGAATCATCGTCGCCACAAACACTACCATGATCATGCTCACACCCGTGTCCGTGGCCATGGTGATCATGATGATGATCGTGATGGTCATGCCCATGCTCGCACCCACCTCCATTGACGTTACCCGCGGTCGACTTCTTCATCAAGGCACTCTGCAACTTGCTCTTGGCCTTGTTCTTCTTCTCCACCTGCTTCTTTCTACTTCTACACGCCCGGAGCATCAACGGCGCTTCGCCATAGTACAGCTCGTACTCGCAAAAGATACAGATCCAGTCATCTGGAGTGAACAGTGCCGAGCCGCCATGCGAAGTACCATGGCCGTGCTTGCAGCCAGAGCCGTGCTGGTGCTTTGTGGTAGTAGCGGGCTTGCGAGTGGCAGTGCGGCGTGTGGTACCGGATTTGGCTTTTGTGCCTTTCGCAGGAGGAGGTGGGGAGGAAGTCTTCTGAGCAACCGGAGGGGGATGCTGCGCAGGGGTCGAGCTGCCGCTCTGCGATTGAGAAGGCGCTGAAGGCGGCAATATGGGTACAGAGGGAGCCCGAGCATTCTGCTTTGCGTTTTGACTAAATTGTCGCGGTCTGTATGCTGTGGGTTGCGGTTGCTGATCCAATTCGTCTTGGAAATCCAAGGCGTGGCGCACCCAAGGTGGTGCATCAGCCGGCAGCCCGTCGCTACGCCTCGCAGGAGTCTCATTGAGTTGGGGTCTGCGAGTATCAGCAGGAGGCATCAGTGTAGACGATGGCGATGGCGCAGGAACGCCATCGTCAAGAGCGGGTACTACATTATGTGGGTCGCCCGCTTTGGCTGTGTGGGAGATGTTGCGGGAAGCGGCATCGAGCTGAGAGCGCAGCTCGCGGAGACGGAGTGTGACTGCGGACGACATGCGAAAGTCGAATGGCGACGAAGGAATGTCGACACTTGGCTTCGTTGGGGGCGCAGCAGCTGCGGCAGGCTCAGCAGTCGCAAGAGGCGCTGGAGTGCTTATGGGTGCTTCGATCGCGCCAGATTCCTTCCATCTGCTGTATGCGCTTGAATACGATTCCGCAGAGGCGTGCTTGCGCTGAGGCGGAGACGGTTCCATGGCCGAGCCGACTGCCTTTTGAGTCGAGAGCTTCGAGCCGGATGGATCTGTGCGCGCTTCTGCAGTCGTGGAAGCGCGAGGCGGAGAAGATGGGATGCTCGGCTTCGCGGATGCAGCAGCACCGTTCGCAGCTCCTCCCGCAGCGGCAGCAGCTTTAGCTTTGATCTCAGCAA
Organism: Pseudozyma thailandica; assembly: GCA_023212835.1. Lineage (NCBI taxonomy): Eukaryota > Fungi > Basidiomycota > Ustilaginomycetes > Ustilaginales > Ustilaginaceae > Pseudozyma > Pseudozyma thailandica. Next base: position 1,191,104 of record JALCCH010000002.1, read on the forward strand.
TGGTGAGAGGTCTAGCGGCCGAGCCTCCGCCACGAAGGGCTTGTGCTCGTTTCCCTGCCTTATTGGCACGTTTCGGCGCGGCTTTCCTCTCGGGTGAAGCAGAAGGCGCAAGATCGGCTTCGAGTCTGGAGTGCGCTTCTTGCTCTGCACGTTTTGCCTGCATTTCGCGCTTGGCTCTAGCCTCAGCCTCTATCCTCTGCAAGGACCTCTGATGAAAAGTGCGGGCTAGACGTGCACGGATGCGAGCGCGCAGGATCGCTTTGCGGAGCTCGCTGCCGGGCCTCCTTGGAGGCAATCTCACCAAGCTGTGGTTGTGGTTGATAGATGGGGGTGTAGACTGAGGAAGATTGCTGTACGGCTTTTGTGTCTGATCTTGAATGGAGCGGAACGGGCTGGCGGTGTGATCTGAAAGATTGGTCTTGTCGGCGAGGGCACGGACCGTCTCCTTACTGTTCAGGTCCAAAGTTGTGGCTGAAGTTGCAGGTTCGACGTGCTTGTCGTCGGAATTGCCGATAGTAGTGATGGCTGGAACGCCGGGACTGTTGAAACGGCTGCTCTTTCGCTTCTTCTTGTTGCCTAGATGGGCTGACCGACAAGCGTCAAAGTCGAGATACTCGCTCTCATCATCAGATGCATTGCGTCCACCGGTGTAGTAGTAAGGTACGCTGTCGTCATCTTCGGCATCAGAAGTATGATCTACACTGGCCACAGGGAGCGGGTTCTGGCCAGGTGGACGAGAAGGCAATCTGGTTTTGGGTTGAGAGGAGCGACGGTCGAGCGGCATTGCAAGGCGGCTGAGCATGGACAATCGCTCCAATCCTGCTTGCTGACTACATAAGAGGATGAATTGAGCCGCTCGTTGGCGATAGTGAAAGCCATCGTCGGTCAACTTAGCGGGCAGGGAAGGGAAACGGAAATGGAAAGCAGCGTCAGCAGTGCCAGATGTTTGCTGGTTCTGATTGGCCTGCTGTCTGCCCTGAGAAGTCAGTTGGAGCTGCTCGAACTGGTGCGAAAGATTGTGCGGTTCGGGTGCAGGTGACTTATCGGAATACCCTGCTTGTTCGGTGCTGGCTGAAAGGCGACGGGGAGTGGAGGGGGATGGATATGACTGAGTACTGGCAGTATCGTCATCGGCTACAAGGCGCGGAGCTGCTGTCGAGTCTTGAAGCGGAGCCTGTAAGGTCCGGGAAGGGTGTGTTGCTGTCTTTGCTGAAGACTCGTCGAAAGCTCTTCTAGGGATTCCTCGGATGAGGCGTGAAATGCTGCCTTGGGGTTGAGGTGCGGCATCAATGGCAGAGGCTGGGTGTGAGGGATGCGAATCCATAGACGGCGATAAACCAAAATTTGCCGCAGCAACAGCTGCTGCTGACGACGGTGCATGTGAGAAGAGGTCTCGCTCATACATCATGAAGCGGTGGAATACTTCAGGTGTGATGTCAGGGCGATTGCTCTGGACTTGAGTTGAATCGTATCTGTAGGGGTTTTCCACGAATCGACTCTGCCCTGCAGCTGCACCGGCGCTGCCATGTACAGCAGCCTGTTTGCCGCGCGGCATGGGTCTGTGTTGGTGGAGGGAAGATGAAACTCCGTGAGGCCTATGCTGCCAGACCCATGGTGTCAACCCGCTTTGCTTACAGCGAGCACCGAGGTGAGACGGCGTAGTGTCGCTTGTGGCGATAAGTTAGGGTCTCGTGTGGTGCGCGAATGAATGAGTAGGCCGGGGCTGTTCGGATCGTGATGTTCGTGAGCGGCCTCACTCAAAGAGCTAGGAAAAGATGAACCCTTGTTGCGAACGACGTTGTGGGCGAAATGAAAGTGCAGAGAGGTGCAAGAATGCTGAGGAGATGCGATGCGAACGAGGCAAAAGGTCGTGAAGAGAAGGAAAGAGCTGACCAGAGCTACGATACTGTGCGTCTATGGAAGTCAAAGGGGAGGCTGAATGTTGGACTGGAAGGATGAGGTTTGGACAAGCACCGTCACCAATGCGCATGCACCTGTGCTTGACCAGCACACCCACGCTTAGAGTGCAACTTTGCCTGCGCCTGCACCTCCCTTCAGCAAATTTCAAATGCAAGCGATGCAATCGACTCTTTTTTTTCTTTTGGTTGGCAAGCGTTTTTTCCTCTTGAGCTTCGTCCAACGAAGCAGCATTTCTGACCTCTAACATCGTACCCGACCCGACGGGCAAGGATGCTTGCCCACGTTGTCGTACCGTCATCGGACTCGCTGGTGCTCCATGCTTGCAAAAAGTTCTGTGAATCCAATCCTGTGGTACAGAATCTTGAAAAGTTGACTCTTGATTTGCCAAGGATCGGGAATTTTTGGATCTTCCAGCATGTCACGCCCGAGAAAAAGGGTCTTGCGTGTATAGTTCAGCCGAGACAAGACTTGCAAGTCATGGCAAAGCAAAGCGACCGAGTCTCTTGAATATCGCAGATGCCTGCAAAGCAGTCTTGAAGCCAAGATAGAGGTGAGGCCGTGATGTGGAGCTGAAAGCGTGCAATGGAAAGAGTCGGACGATCAATGATCTGCTGAGCCTTATTCTCCCCGATCCGAACATGACAGGCAGCCCACCCGATGGTAGTTTTTTCTGCATGGGTCTCACATCGGCAAACGCAATTTGGGCGGGGCGAAAATCGCGCACTTCTGGACAGCAGGCGAAAATCGCGCATCGAATGCACTCCGCTTACGATTTCTTCAAGAGTGCTCAAGTGCCTATAACCAACACGGTGTTGGATCATCGGCACCAATTTGGGTAATCCCTGGCCGAACTATGCCGCTGAGCTACAGTACCGTATCGGAAACCCCAGATCTTGACAGATCCCGCAGGTCCGCTGTGCTTTATTGAATGGTTTCATCAGATCATGCAGCTGTTGTCTTGTGCCATGCCGCGCTTCCTACATGATAAGCAGGCGTAGTCCGTAGTCAGCACTCACCTCAGCCTCCCTCTAATTTTGCTATAATAACTGACCCTTATCTCGTTGGCCGTCGCCTCGTTTCCTGTTCTTCCCTCCCTTCTTCATTCGTACGACGCCCAACCCCTCCGCCATGGCTGCATCATGTCAGTCGGACTACGGCTCCACGTCGGAGCAGGAACGGCTTCCTGTTCTAAGTGGACGTTCAAGTCGCTCCATACCTCGCTACGATGGTGGTTCCCTCTTCCGCATCTCAGGCGATAGTGAACGCCCTTTGATCACTCGTGGCTCGACATTGGATGCTCCTTCTCAACGCACGGGACAAAGCTCCACCGACCTCATCGTCAGAATCCAAGCAGTATGCCCCAACATCCATTGCCCATCATGCATTTCGTATCTTTCAAATCTGATCTCTTCCTTGGACCTCGATCCATCCACAAAGGTTCGCATTGGAAACATCGACACCTCGCTCATCGATCGCAGCGTTCATATCGAATTCATCATTCCATCCAGCTTGAACGACTTACGATCTCAATCTAAACTCGTCGTCAGCATCTGCAAGCGACTCGCCTCTATACTAGCTGAAGATGGCTTCCCCGTCGACCACCTCAGATCCAAGCTCGTTTCGGCATCTCCTGCAGCTCAGAACTCCAAGGATGCTCTCAGCTTTGTTCTCGATGCTGATGAGCTTTACGAAGAGACTCAAGACACCATTTCGGCATCGCACAGCTTACCAGCCAGCACTCAATTTCGAACAAATCATCAGTCGACAAAGTCTGGCTCGATTCTCGGCACTTTACCCGCTTCGCTCGGCTCGACCTTGCGCTCATTCTGGTCACCAGCCATCGATTCAGAGCGCGTGCAGCACGAGCGCTGGCAGAAGCACTTGAAGATTTGCCAGGCGTGTCAGGACGGAGATGTCGGCCATGAAAACGGCGATCTCGGTCACCCCCAACAACAAGAAACTACATCGACACAGCAGCGAGGTCTTGGCAAGTCTAACGAGCTCCGAACTGACAACGACCGCAGAGTACTGGCAACCTTGTCCATTTCTGGTATGACTTGCGCTTCATGCTCCCAGTCTATCACTAAAGCAGTGCAAGCCGACAGAGAGATTCCGATCGACTCGCTCGACATCAACGTGCTTGGGGCTTCGGCAACAGTGACCACCCATCCTGACGCAGTAGCAAAGGTCATCGAAATCATTCAAGATGCAGGCTTTGATGCGCAGCTCATCAAGACTGAGCCTGTTCACAAGCCCCAAGGTCAGAATACCGCGCCTGTTGACTCGCACTGGGTTGCCAAACTTTCGATCGAGGGTATGACCTGCGCAAGTTGCGTGCAAAGCATCACATCTGCACTCAAGACTTTCTCGGAGAAGACCAACCCGGGTGCGGCAGTCAAGATTCTCGAGAATAAGATCAATTTGATGGGAAAGTCAGCCGATGTCAAGCTCTCCACTGGCCATGACGCCTCTTTAAACAAGTCGGAAGTCGAGAGAAGGGCTCGCGAGGTGGCTAGCGAGATCGAGGATATCGGATTCGATGCAGAACTTCTCAACGTTCAGCTCGTGCCGAGCGCCAAGGACCACAGCAACGGAACTGCCAAAGGTGCCTCTACGGGGGATGGCTCGCTGCAAAGATCTGTTCGCATCAAGGTCGAGGGCATGTTCTGCCAAGATTGCGTGCGCAAGGTACGCCAGTACTTGACAAATAAGCAAGCTGAGCATCCTGCGGACATTGATGTCGACGATGAAGATCTTGAAGCTTTCTCTCTAGCCAAGCCATTCCTCAGCTTTAGCTACACGTCGGGTCCCAGCTCTCAGATTCGACTGCGCGACATCCTCGCGGACATCAATCAACTCGATCCTACCTTCACGGCTCACTATTCGCCGCCCGCATCCCTTGCCTCTCGCTCCGCTGTGTTGGCCAAGAAAGAGCTGCGCGATCTTCTGATCCGCCTCACCATTGCCTTCATCTTTGCCATTCCGACACTGGTCATCTCCATGATTGCTCCCATCTTGTCACCTTCGCATCACCTTCGTCGCTACCTATCCGAGTATATCGTCGGCTCCGCTACCAAAGGCGAAGTGATCGTCTGGATTCTCTCGACGCCCGTCCAATTCGGCGTCGGTTCAATCTTCCTCAAGAAAGCATGGCGGAATCTGACATCAGTTTGGAGGAAGGGTCGCTCCTGGTCCGATCGCCTCCTCCGCTTCGGAAATATGGATGTCCTCGTAGCTCTTGGCACGCTCATTGCCTACACTTCTTCGTTGGCGTTCTTGATCATCGATGCTTGTCGCAAGCCTCAATCGCACATGACCTCCAGGATGGTTTCCGACAAAGATGGAGACTCGATGCCTGCCGAAATGGGGATGACCTACTTTGAAGTGTCGGTCTTTCTCGTCTTCTTCATTTTGCTCGGACGTACGCTCGAGCTGATCAGCAAGAAGAAGACCGGTGATGCAGTTGCCGATCTTGGCAAAATGAAACTGTCTTCCGCCTATCTCGTCCTCGACCCGTCGAACCCTGCGCAGAGCAAGACCGAAGTCGTGGACGTGGACATGCTCGAAATCGGCGACTCTGTGCTTGTGCCCTTTGGTTCGTCACCTCCGCTGGATGGCTCCTTCACCGGCACGTCCGCGAGCAGTGAAGACGCAGAGGGCTTGCTCGATGAAAGCAGCCTCTCTGGCGAAGCCCGTCCTGTCACCAAGAAGATTGGCGAGGCAGTTTTTGCAGGCACCATCAATGTCTCACCCACAGCCATCTTCACGCGAGTCGGCGTTGTTCCCGGCTCCTGCATGATCGATGAAATCCTCGACGTCGTTCAAGAATCCGCAGGCAAGAAGGCAAGCATCGCTCAACTCGCAGACAGGATCACCGGCGTATTCGTACCCACGATCGTCTATCTTTCTCTCTTCGTCTTCCTCCTCTGGACTATTCTGCTTTACTCAGGTGCACTGTCGGAAGAATGGCAAGCGAAGCATGTCCCTCATTACACCGAACAGGGCGCGAGGATTCTTTGGGCGCTGCAGTTTGGCATTTCATGCTTGCTCGTGGCGTGTCCGTGCGGGATTGGGCTGGCGGCGCCGACGTCGCAGTTGGCGGGAATCGGGCTTGCATCGAAGCACGGTATACTGGTCAACGGCGGTGGTGAGGCGTTTAGGGCGGCTAGTGCAGCTGCTAGGGGAAGCTCTGAGCTGGTGGTGGTGTTCGACAAGACGGGGACGATCACGAAAGGCGAGGCTGTCAAGGTCACTTCTTTCCGCTTTGCCTCTTTGCTCCAAGAGAATGCTCACAATCAGGCAGCATTGGATCAGGTAAAGCTGCTCCGATGTATCGACCTAGTCGAGCAAAGCAGTACTCATCCCTATGCTACCGCTGTTCGGGATTGGATCGCCTCCCGCATCGCCGATCTCCCCAAGGAAACCGATGGCGCAACACCTCTTCCAAAGCTAGCAGACGTCAGCGAAGTCGCAGGCAAAGGCGTTCGCGCGACCTTCGAAGACGAATCGGGATCTTCCTTCCTCCTCCTCATCGGTAACAAGAACCTCATGAACGAGATTGAAGGAGCCTACTCGCGCATGGACGACGACATGAAATCCTCCGAGAAAGAATGGTGGGCTGCAGCCAACAGCGTCATCTACGTTGGCGTCAAAGCTCTGACCCCTTCCGCAAAGGAAGAGGATAAGGGCGGGATTAGTGTCGCCATGGCGATCAGCGACGTTATCCGTGCCGAAGCGTCTTGGGTCATTCATCACCTCACGACTCGCTTCAAGGCGGAAGTTTGGATGGTCAGTGGAGACAATGAGGCTACTGCGCTCGGGGTGGCTTCTCAAGTCGGCATTCCGGCTTCGCGAGTAGTTGCGGGAGTGTTGCCGGTGGAGAAGAAGGAGTGGGTTGAGCGACTGCGTTCCCGCGTCGACTCGGGGGATCTTGAGAACCAGCGTTTGTCATTTTCATCCTTGAACGATTCGCGCGTCGACTCAGGCAAACCACGAATGGTGTGCTTTGTAGGAGACGGCATCAACGACTCGCCGGCACTCTCGTCTTCCTCTCTGGGCATCGCACTAGGTTCGGGTAGTTCGATTGCCCACTCGAGTTCCGACTTTATCCTCCTCGGTCGTCACACGCCCCTCCTCTCGCTTCCGCTCCTGTTGACGCTGTCCAATGCGACCTACACGAAGATCTGGTCCAACTTTGCGTGGGCGTTCGTCTTCAACGCCTGCCTCATCCCGATTGCCGCCGGCGCGCTCGAACCGGTAGGGGTAAGATTGGGCCCAGCGTTGAGCGGATTGGCAATGGCATTCAGCAGTACAAGTGTAGTACTCAACAGCTTAACGCTAAGGTGGTGGAAACCCGAAAGGGAGGTCAGGAGCAAAATCCAAAACGCTGAAAAACGCAAAGAGTAGCGCGTTGATTGCAAACATGTCATCTGCTATCCAAAACATGTCCATGCATGCGAATGTGAATGTGAGCCAGAGGGGCGTGCGTGGGTTTAGCGAGGCAGACCTGTGCTTAGCTGTGCATACCCTCTGGCATCTCTGAGTCTGGCCCAGAGCTGCATCATGTGAACTTTGGTTTTTTCAATTCCACCCAGACGCCACACTCCGTACCCTCCCATCGCCCCCGCAATGAGCACGAGCAGCAAGAATAGCGACGTTCCATTCCTCACCTCCTCCTCCTCCTTCTTTTTGCCGCTATCCGAACCAGACGTGGTGGTCGACGCCTCAACAACCGGCATTGGCGTCACAGCAGCCGGGAAAGGACTGGGCTTGGACTCGAGCTGAACAGCCTACACAAACAGATAGAAAAGAAAAAAGTAGATGGCCGGAGGTTCTATTTCAATAACTTTGCTATGCATTGACACACAATTTCGGGGTCCCCAGGCGGTGGGACGGGTAAGGTTGAAGGGCAAATGGGAGCGGGGACATGGGGAAGGGGAGGGGGATTTAGAGTTCGTCCTTGCCCACCTTTTCAACCTCGAGTTCGCCCGAATCCTTGACAATGACGTCGTGGACGGGCTTGTCGCCATAACCCTTGGGCACGTTTTCGATGTACTTGACAATGTCCATTCCCTCTACGACTCTGCCAAAGACTGTCAAGATCAAGCACCACAAAAGTTGGAACATTAGAATTCTGTCAGCATACCCATTGTTTCTTCTTATCAAGAGCGCTGGGGGAAAGAATGGTGGGGAAGGAAGGGTTGGAGGTTACTTACCGACGTGCTTGCCATCCAACCAACTCGTCTTGACTGTGCAGATAAAGAACTGAGCTCCGTTTGTGTTCCTACCCGCGTTGGCCATGGAGAGGACACCTGGTCCGGTGTGCTTGAGGTTGAAATTCTCATCTTCAAACTTGTTTCCATAAATCGAGTATCCACCCCTACCATCTCCCCTTTCAAAGTCACCACCTTGGATCATAAAGTTGCTAATCACGCGGTGGAACTTTGAACCCTTGTAACCGAATCCTTTCTCGCCCGTAGCGAGCGCGCGGAAGTTCTCAGCTGTCTTGGGCACATCATTGCCGTAGAGACCGAGGACGATTCGGCCAACGTCCTTGCCATCGTGCGAAATGTCAAAGTAGACTTTGTTGGTCACGACGGGCTCGGTGGTGTTTGCGGATGTTCCGAAGGGCGCAGTGACCAACAGGATGGCAAGAGCCGCAAGGAGGGTGACGAGGGTGGTAAAGTTGAGAATCGACCTCATCTTGAACGAAAGGTACCGAAGAGTGCAAGGCGATGATGGTGGAGAGAAACAAGGGAGGAGCGCGTTAGGTTGGAGCTCAAGCTTGGGCGACTCGAGAGTTGGTGAGGTGGCAGCCCGTGCGCCGCGGCTTGGCGAGCAGGAGCTGCAAAAGTGCGCGCCCAATTCTTCCAACTCTGTGACTGACACGCATCGCCTTCAGCGCTCGGCTGCATCGCTTTTGCCGAGAAATAGTGGGCTTCCATCGACCCCGTTTTCTCGCCCGACAAGGCACTCGTGCTTGAATCCCGCCTGCTCTCGAACTACGACAAGACAATAAGACGCCGAAGACAGCTGATCATCACCCTCACAAAGATGGCCACTACAAGGTGATTGGATATGATAGTATTGAGAATGACAGTGATATGCTGAGGGATCCGAGCTTTCTGCTGTGACAGTCTGAACGATCTTCTAGTACTAGGGCGCAGGAGTATCACTCTCGCTACTACTATCCTCAATCCCCCTCCTCTCTTCCTCATCCTCATCATCGTCTCGCTGCACATCCTCCTCTTCATCGCCGAAATCTTGACTCCTGTCATCCCAACTATGTCTCGACTTCCCATGCCACGTCCTCAACCTATGATGAATCGGATTCGATCCAAAACTGGGTCTATGCTTCGTCCTCACTGGACCAGCCGATTGAGTCGCAGACAGGAAAGGCATTTGGATCTCCTGAGCCTCATCCTCTGCCTCCCCCGCCTCTTCTCCAATGTGAGGGCTGTGGCGATCGAGCCATTCTCGAACAGCTCGTCCAGTCTCGCCGTCGCCTGCTGCGCGGGAAGAGGAGGCTTGAGTGTCGATGAGGTAGCGAGAGTAGGTTGGGTAGGGTTTGGGTCGTTGGTTCTGCTCCCCTTCCGCAGGCGCAGAATCATCAGGATGGCCCACACTATTCGGTGTGCCGACAGCTGAGTCGACCAGCCCAGAACCATTCCTGATCGCCGATCCAGCAACTTTGGTGAACCCAGCAACGTCTTTACTACTGAAAAAGTCGTCGTTGTCCGTATCCGAATGCATCGAGCCGGCATTTCTGGAGCCATCGAATCCATTCCTCCACTTAACTCCCTGCCCCTGACTCTCCTGACTCGTCCTGGATCCATCCATCGGCGGCAGCGGCTGTACCGTATTCGCCATGGGCGAGCGCTCCATCTTGCTTCCATTACTAGCCCTACTCGCCCTCCTACACGCCTTCCTCCCCTGCTCAATCGCCCTCTCCAACCTCACCCTGTTCTCGATCATATGCAGCTTTGGGAACGTCACACTTTGACCCACACTCATCATCCTACTCAACTCCTTCCTATCCGGATCCGACAGAATCCTCACCCAATCCCACGCCCTGGTCTTCGGAAGAATCGTCACGGCCCCTCCAAAGCGTTGGAGGAAGACACTGGACCAATCCTGACCCAGGATGGCAGGGAGGAGATCAAGGTCGCGCAGAATCTTGAAGTTCATCGACAAGTTGAGCTTAAGAATCCGCTCTGAGGCGGAAAGGATGAATCCTCCACGCCATCCTTTGCCCTTTCGATGGGCGGTCGGTCGACCGGGGGAGCCTTTGGATCCAAAGTGGAAGAGGTGGACGTGAGGATTGACTTGGGACACGATGGGGTAGTTGACGTTGAAGAGGGCGTGGAGGTCTTGGAGGGGGATATCGACACGGAGGGAGCCGTCTTTGAAGCGATGACCCCAGTTCCAGGGCACGATCCGACCGGTACCCTTCTGCTTCTGCATCAGGCAGACTGGATTAAGAATACCAGGAACGGCAGCGGAGGCGAGCAGACTCGACCAGATGACGCAGTCCGGGGCGGTGACATAGTTAAGTAGCTTGACTGGCGAGTGTCGGTCCGCGGGGATGACTGATATGCACAGAACCTTGCCAGTGCGTTCGTAGGCTTCTTTGAACGTCATGCTGCCCATGGTGAAGAAGCTCGCTTTCTCGGCCCATTTGACAGTATCGAAACGTGCGCCGGTAGCGACGGCACGACGAAGCCAGACCGAGATCGGTTCTTCGCAAGCGGTGATGCGGTCGGCCAAAGCGGGGATGAGCATTTCCCTCAACTCTGCGTCTGTTCGTGTACATGTCAAAGCAGCAATAAGACCGCCTGCTGAAGTGCCCGTGACCACCTTTGGCAGAAGGTTGGCATCGAGTAACGCCCTCACGACTCCGATGTGGTAGTAACCGAAACTAGCGCCGCCCGACAGGCACAACGCGCTGCGACCAAGGTTCTTGCTGACAGTACGGTAGAAACTCCTCTTGGTCTCGAGCGGCACCTTATCGGTTGTCTCGATGTACGCCAGCGCAGTCTCGATCTCCGCCAAGTAGCTCTCGACGAGATACTTGGTTCCAAAGTACGTTTCCGAGTAAAGCCTGAAGTTTTCGGTACCTGCAAAGTTATTCCTCAAACAAAGGTCCAAGACACCGAGTAGGTTTTCGGCATCATCCTTCTCTCTGAAGTTTCTCAAGCTCGACTTGACCTTCTTGACCAAGATCCAGTCGTAGAACCCACTGCCATCCTCTGTCTTCCACTTTTCGTATCCCAAAAAGTCATCCTGTTTCAACGCCGCCTCCTTCCAATGTGCGTACGTCTGTGCCCCGCGCATCTGCTTGCGGAGTTGACCCTTCTTGCCTCTCCAAGCTATTGAGAACTCGATGAGATTGACGAGCTGGCGCACGAGCACGTAAAGAAGAAACTCGAGACTGATGACGAGGAAGATGCCGATCAGCAGCGGCCAACGCAAAGTATGGTAGACGAATCCTTCGCGTGTACCGTAGTCGACGCTGCTGCCTTTTCTTTTGGACTTGCGCGAGACTTTCTCATTGATAGGTGCAAAGTCGGATGCTGCTGCGATGCGACCCACTTTGCGAGGGTTGGAGGCGCGTGTGCCGGACAGTTCGGTCATGGCAGGTGACTTTGGCCCTGCAAAGGCAGCGGCGGGTGCGGCTGCGGAGGAGGCATGTCCGGTCTCGGTGGGAGATTTGGCCGCATCTCCGAATCCAAAAACGCTCCAGGATGAAGAGCCGGTGATCTGAGATGACGGAGCGGCATTGTATTCCTGCTGACCAAGGTCCTGTGCTAGAGCTTCGCGAAAAGCCTCAATGTGCTCGGGCACGACGTAATCTTCAGTGAGAAGTGGATCGAGTTCTTCTTCAGGTGTTTCAGGGAAGAGTGTAGGGGAGAGGAGGTTGCCTAGACTTCGTCGACGTTTTGACATTGGCTTGGGCTTTTCGGTGATGTTGTGACCGTTGGATCTTGTGTGCGCCGGTGAGCCTGAACGTGGGCTTGGATCGGAAGCGGATGCTGTAGCCTCTGCAATTGGGTTGTTTGATGTGGTGAGCGAGGCCGGGTTTGGCTGCTGTCGACGCTTGAAGATGGACGTCATGTTTGCTGAGTTGACTTTCGCCAGTTTGTGAGTGTTGATGATGCTGCGACAGCTGAAGGGTTCTCAGTATGACGCATGCACTTGTACGCAGCTGGTGGTGCAACTGAACGTGGTATTGCTAGGGTATGGGGTGGATGGCGTTGCGTAGTAGCATGCCTGTGTAGATAGATGGTGTGGATGCCGATCAGGAGGTTGCTGTTGCAAGGTGAAGGAGCAAGAAAGGTTTCAACATGTTGGACTGGCTCGTTGAAGCGAGCGAAGGAGCGAGCCTTCCTTGGAGCATCCCCAACAAAGGAGCGTGTGCTGCTGCCGCTTTGACTTTTGAGTCAATCTCGTCACTCTGTGCTGCGAAGGGTCTTGTGCATATTCACTGCGTCATCGGTGGTAAACGCCCTTTTTCACAGTTCACAGTTCACTCACGCCGCTCGCCCGCCGCGCAGGAACCGACATCCACAATCCAATTTTTTTTGTTTTATTTTCATTTTTTTTTTTGCTCCACATGGGAATTATTTTTCGAATGCATGTTAGTTTATAGATTTTTGGAGATTTTTCTTCTTGCAGTGCAGCAGCATTTCGACAAAAGTTGAGAAGGACCCTGAAATTCTCTCTCTCCTGCTCACCATCCACCATCCCACTCTCCTCACCGCTAGTCCCTCTCAGCTTGCACGGTTGGGACTCCAGGCCATCCATCATGCCCAAAGACACAAAAGGCAAAGCTGCCGTTCGCGGCTCCGACTCTCCTTCCTCGAAAGGCTCGAAGCCATACAATAAGCGCAATCAACCCTCGACCTCATCCTCCAAACCACACCAACAGAACAAGAAACCCAAGTACGAAAAGCCTCAATCGTCCAACGGCCTTCCCGGCGCATCAAAGATCAAAGCCTCGATTCGACAGACTAAGCGTCTACTAGGCAAACCAAACCTCGCTCCAGGTACAAAGATCGAGGCCGAACGAAGGCTCAAGTCTCTCGAAGCTGATTTGGAGGTTGCGTCCCGGAAACAAGTCGAAAAGTCTCGTGCATCCCGCTATCACAGAGTTAAGTTTGTCGAGCGTCAAAAGCTTGTTCGTCGAATTGCTAGGTGCAAGCGCAACCTCTCCAAGCTTGAGTCTGGCGATGCCGAGGAGGGAGATTCGGATTCGGATTCGGACGGAGAAGATCAGGCGAGGGTGAGGAACGCAGCTTCCAAGATGAGCAAGGAAGAGCTGGAGAAGATGCTGGTCTGGTTGAGGGAATTGCTACAATACGTTGTGCAGTTCCCAGCAGATGCGAGATACGTAGCTCTGTTCCCCAACGCAGAAGAGGGCCCAAGTCCACCAGATGCCAAGGAGAAGGATAAGAGTCGACAAAAGGCATACGAGCATTTGGAGAGAGTCAAGAAGGCCATGAAGGAGGGGTCGTTGAGCAAAGAGCCAGAGGTGGAATTGAGCAACAAGGATGGGCCAAGGGCGAAGTTGGCGAGTGCCAGCAATGGCAGTAAGCCATCAACAGAAGTGATCGGAAACAAGACGAAAACAAAGTCGGACAAGGTTGACAAGTCGAAACGCAAGCATCAGGAAAGCAGCGATGAGGACGAGGATGACGATGATGCACACGGAGTCAAGGGAGACGATTTCTTCGCTCAGGATTCCGAAGATGATGAGTAGACCTTCGTCGCTTCTGTATTTCGCTCATCTGCAGTTTCTCCATACCACAAATTGCTCACGGGCTTCAGATTGAGACGACAAGCTGGAGTGAGATAAATCAATTGCAACGCAACATCGAGACATGTGAATTGGTCAAAGATTAGGCCTCTCACTAGTTTCCTTAATTTGCTGATCTCTCAACTGTGCCTCCAATTCCCTGATTGCCTCCCTATCCGCTCTGATCCCTTCCGGACTCCTACCTGAGCTATTCCTCCTCCTTGCCCATTGCAACCTCCCCGGCGGCGGCGCTTGCTTCTCTTCGACCCTCGTTGTGCTATCCTTTCCCTCCTCCTTGCTCTCGGTTGTTGTGGTTGCACTTGGCTCGCTGCTCAGCACCACATCATTAATGTGGACTAAATCCTTCTTCTTCGGCGCACCCGCCTCGCCTTCCTCCTCGAGATCGTCAAACGCGGCATCTCTCTCCCTCCTCCTCGCCACGGGATCCCAGAACTCATGCACCTCCGTCTTGACCCCATACGCCTGTGGCAAAATCTCGATCAACTGCCCTTCCCTCACCTGGATGCTCGGAATCTCGTGCGGCTGCAACCCTTGCAGATATGCGATCAAACACCTGAGCACAGAGGATTGGCCAATAATAAGCACATCGCTCCTCGTCCTCTCCAGCTCGAAGATAATGGGTTCGAGACGCACCGAGAGATCGTGATACGACTCGGCTCTTGGGAAGCGGTGCGAGTAAGGCTCCCTGAGTTTGCGCTCATACTCGTCCGGGAATCGCTGCTTGACCTCCTCAACCGTCATGCCATCCACCACACCGGGGTTCATCTCGCTCAACTGGCTACGTTCGATGACTTTATACCCGGCTTCGGCCAACGGATATGCTGTGTGGGAAGAACGACGTCGTTGGGAAGTCCATACCTCGAACGCTTTACTGTCTTGTTCCATGAACTCGTCCTTACTCTGCCCCGGGGCGGCTGCTGCTGCAATCGGCGGCAAACCGGCCTTCTTCCTCCGCAGGTTGGCCATAAAGTGCGCGAGCTCATCCGCATAGTCCCATCCGAGAGAGGAGAGGTCGGCATCGGCTTTGTAGAGGTGCTCGATCAACGCCTCTCCTGACCTCACCAGGTAGATCGTTCGATGGCGATTGTGGATGTTCATAAGGAAGAAGACGATTCGAGACTGCAAGTAGCCTTGGATGTTGTTGACCACCACTTGCTCTCCGACATTGATGAGTTTGATGTAGGGGAAGCTGGGGTTTTCGATAGGTTCGTACGTCTTTTCGTGACCCGCAATTCGCTTGTAGTAGTTTTGCACTGCCTGTTCCGGATCCCAATTAACGTAGTCGGGACTCGAGAGCTTGACACTCCGTACGTTGGCCTCGACCACCTTGGGGTCAGTGCAGATGCTCTCTAGGAACATCACGTGAACTCCGAGCTTTCCATACTTTTCCCTAATCGCATACCTGCGCGCTTGGACCGAGTTGTTGGCGTCATATACCACTACCTGTCCGCCCTGGTTGAAGAAGAAATCGATCACGGTCTCATCAAAGTCATCCAAGATCCGCTTACGCAAAGTTTCCGTCTCCGCACTCTTAGGACCTGTGGTGAAATAGTCCGGGGGGATCTTGTCGGCCCCACCCAAGACCTTCCTTCTGTGGTCGCCGAGGGAGAAGACACCGGACTTGACACCGAGCCAGGTGAGATATCGTTCGATGGCGTGTGAGAGATGGGTCTTGCCTCGAGCAGGAAGACCTACGGTGGCGATGAGGATTTTACCGGCGTGATAGAGTTGGCCTGAGGCGGTGGTATAGAGCGGTGCGGCCATGGTTGCACGCTATATCCTCGTAGATGAGGGGTTCGGGAGGCACAAAGCAGCGAGAAGCGACGGTAGTGCAAGGGATGGGCGAAGATGAAAGGGAAGGTCCAGTGTTGCTGACGATGATGACAATGATGGTGATGGAAAGGACCAACGAGAGATATCTGATTGCGAATAAGGTGAATACGCACAGGCCGGGGCATTGGCATGGGCATGGGCGGGGAGAGTGTGGAGGATATTTTTTTGCGCTGCAAAACGACGCATGACTGCCAGTCACGCTCACAATCGGGCACGGACACTCGCTGAGTTCGTGGATATCTCTATTTATTAATTTTTTTTCTTCGTATTTTCTTGTTCTTCTGGCGAGAAGGGCGATTCATGGCAAAGCTTGGCCCACCGTACCTTAACTGCAATTGACTGCCTCCCCTTGCGGCAAGTATGCAACAAAGTGGTTGCGAGACTTGCAGCTGAGCTTGAAAGACCCAAAACGGAAAGGTAAGCTGAATGTGTAAGGCGGCTGAGCCGAAAAGGGTTAGTGCCTGACAACTACTAGCATTCATTGTCAGATCGCATACCAACCACATCCTGCCAGAAAAACGGATTCCGGACACGACTTCGAGCCGTGATTGATCTACGCGAAGGACGCGAGTCGAGCGAGTGCGAGAAAGAGAGAGATAGAGTGGCATTCGGCCGTTGCGCGGATGAGCCGTTACCAAAAAAAAAAGTGGCTGAGCCGGAATCCCATCATGGTCGTGCGCTCTTTGCCTGCGTGTGTCAAAAGAAGAGGAAAGCCGAAAGACAATTGACACTCATCAAAGGGGCTTCAGTCACTCACTTACTCTTGGGAACAGTGAGAAAACAAAAGGCAGTTGACACCACTCTTTGTTTCTCTCTCAGTCACAAGCTTGGGCAAGCCACATTCTGCGCTGCGCTGCGCATCGCTGAGATCGGGAGTGTGGAGCCAAAGAGTTGGACTGAGCATTGAGGGTTTTGCGGTTGTAAGCGGTTTGCTGTTGCTTCGCAATTATTCAGATATTTCAGCCGCCTTTCAAGCAAATTGCGATTGTTCTGGATTAGAGCGACCGATGGATCAAAACGTTTCAATCAAGCTTGTCTTTATTGCTCCTCTTCCTTCCTTGCTTTCTTCCTTCCCTCCTTCTCTACTACAACTGTCATTTCGGTCTTCCAGTCTGACGACCATCACCACCGCCACCACCCACTCTTTTCCCACCGTCTTCCACGCTGTCGTTTCAGTTCCGTGGTTCTTGACCAAGCCCACACACTCCCACTTTCATTGCCCTGTCCAGGAGCATCTCGGTGGACTCTCATCATACCCATCTTTCCCCTGCATTTATCACGACTCAATCAGCATTTTTCTCGAACGACTCGCACTGGAATCCCAATCTTGGCGCTTCTCACACAATCACACGAGCACCCGCGTTCACTGCGCATCGACCTTCTCTGGGCGGTAGCAACCATTTAATTACGCTAGGCTAAAAGGGCGCCAGCATACATTCAAGCTACGACCCCCTCATCTGTGTCGAATACATCTGCACCTGCTTTCACTCATTAGCATCATCGAAACCGCATGACCGCTACAATCTCGACATAGCCCACGCCTTTCTATCAACCACCCGCTCGCTCCACCCATCCTGGGCCAAGCCAAACTACAACACGACCAAACGAGGGCGAAGCGAGCAGCAGCAGTAGGCTCGAAACCTCACATCACTATGTCGGCGTGGTCATCTTCCACCGGCAAAACCCAGCTGTCTTACGCTGATCGTTTACGACAAGCCAACAAATCCTCCACCTCCTCCACCACCACTCCTGCCTCGGGGTCATCGAGAGGGGACGGATCTTCGTCCACTTCCACCCCCCTTGCTCAGCGGAGGGTATCTCAAACCTCGGCGACCAACAATGATGCACCAAGTAAGAGCCCCACAGCGAGGAGGCCGAGTGTCGTTGAAGATGCCAATGCGAGCTCCAACCTGGGAGAGAGCAAATCGCCGGGACCGCAAGTGAACATTTGGGAAGCGAGGAGGAAGCAGCTTGCTGAAAAGGAGGCGGAGAAGGAGAGGGAGCGCCAGGCCGCGGCTGCGCTGCAAAGGAAAGTGGTGTCGAGTAGTACTACTGCACAAGCTGGCAATGGAGGCGGCAAGGAGAAGGGCAAGGGAATCAATGCAAACGCAAATGCAGCGAGTACGCCTAAGAAGGGCGGAGAGAGGCATGCCAAGAATGCGTCGAGTTCAAGTCAGGCGCAGAATGACAAGAAAGCGACGAAACAGCAGAGTCAGGCTGCGAAAGCTCAGGCTTCGGCGTCAGGGTCGATAGCGTCGTCAGCATCAGCAGCCGGGGCCGAAACGTCCGCTAAGGCCAAAGCGACCTCCAAGATTGTGAAGGACGACAAGAGAGCGACCGAAGACTCGAGCTTGGCGAAGAAGTCGCAGCAGAGCACAGCAGAGCAGTCGGCTCAGTCGACATTGTCCAACAAGGCAGAGACAACGGAGAAGTCACAGAAGTCCAAAGCCGACAAGGCTGGCAGCTCTGACGCCGCCAAGTCCGCCTCAGCTCAGACCGACCAGCTGAAACCCGCCTCGAAACCATCACAAACCGCCACAGCCACCCTACCCTCATCCCACATTGCACCTATCAACACGATCACCCCGGCACCCATTGCGTTGCATGACGATATCCCCGCCAGCCCCGCAACCGTCGCATCAGCCATCGAGGAAGTGCTCAAGAACGGCGGAGCCAATGGCGCCCAAACTGAGGACGACGATGCGTGGTTAGCCAGGATTCATCTTCTGAATGGGGGACAGAACATGCCCAATTTCGGTGGGTTTGGCGGGTTGAACGGACTAGGGGGACAGGAGGATGAGAAGGAGGTGATGGCCGCGAAAAAGGCTGAGAGGGCGGTGGCGGCGGCGTGGGGGGCAGGGAAGAGTGGGTGGAAGCAGCAAGCAGCGAATGTCGGGCAGAAGTCGGCGGTGACAGCGAAGGGAACGCATGACGATGAGAAGCAGAAGAGTATGGCAGAGATTCCGTCTGTCAACGGTGCTGTGCCCGGGGAGGGCGAGTCTGCAATCCAGAAGGACAAACCGACGACTGACGGTAACAGCGATAAGCCAGCGCTCAATACTGCGCAAGGGAAGAAGGTGGAAGAGAAGCCTCAGCAGGCCAAATCCTCCAAGTCGGCCAACACACAGTCCAAATCCTCGACCTCGACCGTACCCTCATTTGAAGACGTGACCACCTGGCCCAGCCCGTTGGACGCTGGCAAGAAGTCCAGCGACAAACCAAAACCCCACCCCAATTCCAGCGCAGAACAGCAACAGGCGAAGAGCATCTACGAGACACTCGATGAGTTGCAGTTGCGTCTAGCGCCTGGTGCGGGTGTCCATCATCAACAGAATGGTACTACGGCTGCCGGTGCGGGTGGGGGGAAGAAGGGAAAGCAATGGGTTTCGATCTTGCCAGAGATTACGATGGCGTCGGGAGCATCCCAATCAGGGCAGGGGAAGGAGGTGAAGGGGAAGAAGAAGGATGGCGCGAACGGGAAGAAGGAGAATGGTGCGAAGCAGGGTGAGGCTAAGCCGAAGGGTAAGGAGGCAGAGAAACAGGCCGCCAAAGGTGATGGAAAAGCTTCTGCGACAGCTGTTAATGTGTCTACACACCCGGCGAGCGAGGTCTCCGCACCAAAAGAAAAACGAGACCCTGAAGCACCCTCTTCCTCTGCTCCTGCTGAGCCGGCAGCTTCGACGCAACTAGCAACTCAAGAAACCTCGGGACCTACCAGACTCCCGCGCTTAGGCAAGCCAGCACACCTGCGCCCTTCCGCACCGAACAAGTTCCTCCCTCCCTCCACCGGCGCTTCACCCTCAACCCCGCGGGGAGTTGCCATTTCCACCCCCACCAACCCCGTCCAACCTCCGCCGATCTTTTATACGTCCTCCCCTGCGACGCCGATGCTCAACGCGCCGTGGGTGCCGTACGTCCCCTTCTCGCGCAACTCGCCAGTGCCGTATTGGATCGATTCCACGGCTCAAGTGGGCGCGCCGATGCCACAGGGGGTGTTGGGGAGGTTGTTGGGTCAGATTGAATTCTACTTTTCCAGTGGCAACTTGCAAGGCGATTTCTTCCTTCGGGGCAAGATGGATAGCCAAGGGTGGGTGGATGTAGCGGTCGTGGCGGGGTTCAAGAGGGTCAAGGGGATTATTGGCGATGAGGAAGCGATGGTGATGGACGCGCTCATGTGGAGTCAAGTGTTGGATGTGGATGTGGAGAAGGCGAGGGTGAGAAGGAGGTATGGGTGGGAAATGTATGTGCTACCCACGGAACAAGCAGCGACTCCAACGATCAATGGAACGCGCGAGGGAGCAAAGGAGGAAAGAGAGGATCCAACTGCTACAATAACAAGCACGCATGAGGCAGAAGAGGAAGATGCGGCATTGGGCGTCGTAGCTGCGTCCGGATTCGGAGGGACGCTCGAGGCAGAAACATGAAAAGGTTCCAGGCTGTCTGTCACCAATTGTTATCAATCATGCCAAGCGATGTCAAAGTCGAAATTCATAGTCCGTAGGCTGCGGGTAATTAAGATTTTGCACGCATCAAGGCTCTTTGCGAGTTCGCATTGCATTCACTCACGAGCTTTTTTTTGGGGGGCACAGAGACGAATGAAAAGTGAGAAGAGAACAGAAGTTGCAAGCAAAGCCTTTAACGACGACGGCTCTAAAACGGTACAAGTACACTGCCAGAAGGTGGTGGTGGGGGGGGGGGGGGGGGGGGTTGATGTTTAAAAAATGCGAATCACATCTGCCAACAACGAGTCTAACGAATCATCGATATCGCCGAGCTCTCTACTGATGCCACCGTAGACTTCTCTCAACTTCCTATCTTCTACAAAGGGCAGATTCGGCGCGAACAGACCTCCAACTTCGGGTTTGAGATCTTCCTTGCCGTCCTCGAGCAAGGCCGACATTTTCGACGAGTGGTTGATCGAGAGTTTAGAACCGGGACGCGAGCCGGAGCTGCTTCCGGCGCCGAGGATGGCCGAGTTGTTGAGCATCGGTGACGCGGTCGACGACATGGACGAGATCGAGGCGTGCGAGAGCAGTTTCTGCCTACGTGGGTCGCGACGTGCGGCGGCTTCGACCACCGTGTACAGGTGCGAGAGAGAGGCGTCATCGGCTCCGAACGACAGGGCTGCAACGGATGGGTAGGCTGAGGGTGTGTTGGAGCGCGACGAGGCGGCACCGGCACTGACTGAGCGCATCGTCACGTTCTGCGTGCGTGCATTGACCAGCGTCGAAAGCGGTGTAAGCATGGTACCAGTCGTGTGCGTGGCCGAACTGGTCCCCACAGTAACCGGGGAGGAAGTGTCTCGGGAGTTGGAAAACTCGCTGCCAGTAGAGAGCTGCTTCTTGTGCACCGCTGCTGGGGCCGAAACAGACCTCTGCCCATTGATACCATTTGTGGTGGGAGTTTGAACCCGATCGAGCACAGCGTTGATGCGTTCCTCAACGACCGCGTCTCCTTGCTCCGCACCCACACCTCTCAGCAACGAATCAAGAAGATCACCATCCACTGCTCCGCTGGGAGCCTTAGAGGCTTCTGCGGGCTTCCGTCGACCGAGCGAAAGAGGGGCAGTGTTGCCGTCAATCTCGAAATTGACGTCCGCCAAGCTGAGTGGGCTTTCCACACCCGGATCGCTCAAGGCGCTGGCATAGTCTGCGTCGGTCGTCGTGGTGGCTGTTGTCATGTTGCTGTTCTTGGTCCCCAATCCAGGCCTGACGCTTAGCATGTCGGACTCATTCGAAGATTGAAGCACCTCCTCAATGATCTCGCTGATATCCCTCTCCTTTCCATCCGTCTGCACGTACGAGTATCTGTACTTGTTGCCTGCACCGCCTTGCTTCGTGCTGCGAATACGGGTTTGGTTGGACAGGACGACATCGACTCCTTGCTGAGCGTTTCGCTGAGCACCGAGGACGGCAGCATTGCGTTCGGCGGCGGCGGCTCTTTGCGCGGCAATGATCTCCTGCGGGGTAGGCTTGGGATTGAGTCGTGGGCTAGCTTGCGCCGTGACCTGCGATCGTGCCCCGTGTGCGGCAGCGAGCATGCCATCAGTCGGACTGAGAGCCCTGCTGCCAACAGAAGTAGGGTCGAGCTTACTCTTGTGTCCATGATGATGATGCGCATGTGTGATCTGGCGGAGAACGAAGACGGGATCATTCGGCCCGACGTCATCGGAAGCGCCGAGAAGTGCAGCTGCATCGATGCTTCTCCTCTTGTTTGTGGGCAGCTTGAACGCTGGTGGCGAAGGATAGGCCTCAAGAACTTTGCTGGTAGGTGGAAGCGCTCTCTCCCCATCAGCGGCCTGAACAGCGAGACCATACTTAACATGCAACCTGCTCTTCCTCCTCGAAGGCCGATCTTCGACGTCGTCACCGCCCTCAACCACGCCCTCAGCAATACCGAATCGGTCCAAACCCTCCTCGACCACTTCGGCTACTGTTGTGTTGCGCGGGAAGGTGAGAATCTTCTCTCTGAACCTGTGTTGGGAAGTGGAGTCTTGAGAGCCATTCATTCGGTCGCGCAATGTAGCGGCAGGGATAAGCGCGTTCGACTGAGGGTCGAAGACGATGCCTTCGGGCAGATCGGCGGCGTAGATGATGAGGCGCAGTGCGAAGCGAGCCGTAGGGCTTTGGACCGTTTCGCTCGTCTCTCCCGTGAGCAACGAAGAGTGGCTGCTTCTCGCTGCATCTTGACCAGAGATACTCAACGAAGTCACATTGCTGTTGTCCTGCGAAGCCGAGAGATCGGTCGACACGTTGGCGGAACGAGCTGACTCGTCCGGCGTGTGGCTGCCGTGAAGGTCCACGTAGCCCTGCAAGCGGTCGCGCCTGCTAATATAGAACTTGACTGCGTGGTCATCACTGAAGTCATTACCGAGACGAGCGATCGCGGGATGCGTGCTGAGATTTGAGGAGATGGATGAGATGGATCCGACACTGGACCTTTTGACGCTAGGTACCGTGATCTGACCCTGTTGCAAGATCTCTGTGAGGGTGTTGAAGAGCTTGAGCGGGTGCTCATCCTCGTCCAGCGGTCGCTCGTCACCTTCGAGACGCTTGATGGTAAGCACGTACTTGTCCATGTCGTCCAAATTGACGCCGAATCGTTGCAGAGCTTGCCTTTGCAGATCAATCGATGTTGTGCTGTCGTTGAGTAGGACCGTCTTGAACGTTGAGTCCGAGTCCACACCTTCACCTGCGAACACACGCAAGACACTGAGCATGGGTGTTGATCCCGACGGACCAATAAGAGAGCCTGGTCGCTGGTGCAAACGCTTTTTGTCCTCCAACCCGGTCGGACTGGCCATATGCGAGTCAATGCTGCTGTTCTGCGGAGAGAGGAACTGTCTCTGGTACGCTTCCTGTGTAGCACGGTCGCGTTCCTGCACGGCACGACCCATACCAATGCTTTGTCCTGGCTGAAGACCCGCATTGGCAGCCTGAATGACTGGATTGACAGGAGCTGCGTTGTTTCCTGCTGCCGGGCCGGTCCTCTTTGGTGCATAGCTGCTATAGCTGTCCTCGGAGCTGATGCCGACCATGCTGTCGCGCTCCTCTGGGACCCCACTCTTGCGGTCCTTCTTGTCCTTCCTCGAAAACAAGCTAAAGACACCCGAGCGCTTCTTGCCAGCCTTCTCGTCACCATCAAGGCTGTCGCTGCTCTTGCTGGCGCGATTGTTCTTACGCCTATCCTTGTCTGACGAGTTGGAGGACTCTCCTCCGATGACAGTGGAGCTCGCGCTTGCGTCCGAGTTGGCCCGTTCGCGTTGAATTTGGGAGGGAAGGAAACCATTGCTGCTTGAAGTGCTGTTACGGCTCATCAATGTGGAAGTCGGTCGGCCTTGAGCGTCGTACGAGTTGGTCGAGTTGATGCTCGAGATAGAACGTTCTGCCGAAGTGGTACGCATATGCTCGCCGTTGATGCGGTTTGGCGGCTGCAACGGGCCGTAGCTGGGACCTGACTGTTGCGACGAGGTCGAGGTGCGACCATTGGCGTACGTCTGCTGTGCCTCGCCATCCGGTCCGTTCTGAGCTGCGTATTGCTGCTGTCTGGGGCCTTGCTGTGCTTGCTGCTGGTACTGGAACTGCTCTGAGCTCTGACGGCCATTGACTCTTTGCTGTGATGGCGCTGCTGACCCCTGCGATGGGCCGGCATACTGCTGTGCGTAAGGATGCGACATGGGTTGTTGTTGACTGTCCACTGCTGGCTGCTGTACGGCTCGCTTCTGCTGCTGCTCGAGACGGTTGGCGTCCTGTTGTTGCTGCTGAATGCGTTCAGCCTCCTGACCATCCCACTCCATGCCATCGTCTGGCTCCATCTTGTTGAATCCGACAGCACTGTCGTGGTGAGACTGCTGGTCGTGCTCTGGATCTAACTCATGCTCTCCGTCCTCGTCTTCATCCTCCTCGTCATAGACTGCGTCCGGATCCTCCTCGTACTCCAGATCCTGCTCGTCTGCTTCCTCGTCGTAATCTGAGTACTCGTCTCCACTATGTTCGAGGTAGGTGGAAGGACCGAAAGCGACACCGCGCTTGTTGCGCCTCTGCTCCTTGGTGAGCGGTGCTGGCGCACCCTGAGCTCGTCTCGAGAGCGCAGAGAGTTTGCCCGAATGAAGCGAGAGACCCGTTGTGCCGGAAGCGTTTCTCGCTTTGACCAGGTGACTTGTATAGATCCTCTCCGGCACCTGAATGTGATCATCGTCGGTGGCCGAGGTGAGGTCAACGTTGCGGTGCTTGTTGAGACGAGCGAGACGCTCGAATGGGGTTTCGATGTTCTCTGCAGGAATGTATCCTACTTCTTGGGTGCGAAGGACGCGGACGAGCCACCAGTAGCTATTGCTATCATCGAGCAGCGTGAGACTGTTGCCCTTGTGGACCGTAGCCTGACCTTCGACTGTAGCGACAAAGTTGTGGAGAGCGTAGACGAGGTCGAAGTCGATGTTCTCGTCCGGGATGGAGGGACTAGAGCTGATGTCAGACTCGTCATCTTCCATGTCCTCGGCATCTTCTTCGTCCTCATACACCATTTCGTCGTGGAGGCCGTCGGCCATGGCGTGATGCTGATAGTGACCATTTTGGCCGTGTTCATCATAGCCGTAGACATCTTCATCCCCATCTGGGCCGTAATCTGATGTCTCGGATATCCTGTTTTGGTCCTGATAGCGTGACTGCGATGTCGAATGGTTGTCATGACGGGTAGCCGTGGCACCCATGCTAGAACCCCCAGCCTTCAACCTGCTAGCGCCGGCAGCGTAGACGTCTTGCGCATCATCGTCGCTGCTGAAGCCGCCATTGTCAGGTTGACCTTCAAACTCGTTGGTCTCATACGCGGGATCGACATAGTCGCCTGGACCGAACGTGGAAGACTGGATGTGGTTTTGGATCTTGTTGTTGACGGCATTTTGGTGAGCTCGCGGAGTGGTGCTGGTGCCGGAACCGCCGATGCCAACGTGACTGGAGGGGCCAACATTGACGTCGAGCGTCAAAGCAGGCTTGACCTGAGCCATCTTTATTCACGGTAACTAGCGCTCGTGTATCGTCGTAGAGCAGAGACCAAGTTTGAGAGGCTGATACCTAGGAAGGCCGGGGTGTCCGGGAGCGTGAGATAGGTCGGTGTAGATCCGAAGAGGCTGTGGGAATGACTCTGCTCGGCGCTTTTTGCTATCGAGCCCAGCTCAGAGAGGCGCTAGCATATGGTTGCAGAGAGTGAGAAATCCTCAGATTGACTTGTTGAAACAACAGGCGTCCAAAGAACCGTAGTGGAAGGGATGGTTCGGATCGAAATTGTATAGCTGAGCAGAGGTCTATGGCGTTGTGTTCAGCCTCGGAGCCGAGCAATGGTTGGCCAAATGCAAGATCGGATGGATCCGAAGGGGCACCAGATCACGTTGGAAGAGAGAGTGTCCAGCGTAGCCAAAGAGCGGGTGTGTGTCGTGCAGACTCTGTGTGTTGCTTGGCCCCTGTAATCTGTTCGTGTCGTTAGAGAAAGTGGGTCTTAGATGAAGGAGAACAGGACGAAACACAACACAGCGTGATCGAAGGGATAGTCAAGAAGACGATGGATATCGGCAATGAGACTGAGAATCCCAAACCCCATGCAGGGGAGGTCTCGAGCACAATCGGCGTCAGAGTGAGGGCGCGTTGCAGGTGTGCGAGGCCGACTTTTGCTCTGCTTTGGCTTCCCCGAAGCTTGAAGAGAATGTCTCCTGTCACTCGCACACTGGCCTGCGGTAGCATTTTTACCCTCTCTCTATCGCCTGCCTTATTTCGCCTCGCATTTTTTATTTTCGTTGCTCTTTCAGCTTGCTCGTACGCGCTGGCCCTTTTTAGGCTTTGAAAGGGTCACCCTTTTTTTTCGACAGCAACCAGTCAAAATCAATACGCGGATAAAATTGCTTCTCACATACAGTAGCAGGACGAACAGAAATGAGAGAGAGAGAGAGACAGAGAGAGAGAGAAAGGGGCGACGCGCCGATTGTTATTTTTCTTCGCGTTGAGGCTGCTGCTGTCTGAGACAACGCTGAATTTGACAGCACAGCAGCAGCTTCAACTTCGTACCGCCCCTTTCCTGTCAGCGAAAGCAGGCTTTCCGATTCTATCGACGTCGGCCTTGCTTCGGAAATAGATGCAGACAACTCCAGCCAGGTCAATCCTTCACTGCAAAGCACGGTCCTATACGTAAATGTTGATTGCTACATGAAGTTGAGAGAGGCGTTCGAGAGCCCGGGGACGCTGTCGGCTCTTACGCGTTGTAGAGACGTGGGCGTGCGTTTGCCAGCAACGCTCTCACCATGTGCCCGGGCGCGTCGAGGGCCCTACTTTTTTCCTGCGCTAGACTGAAACACTTAACATCTCGGGTTTGACAGGCAGCGTAAGTTAATCGGCGATTCGATCTGATCCCTCCACAACTTCTTCTCAAAAGTCGGATAGGGTCCAGCTCAAATCTGCTCGTTTGACACTTTGACCCACCACCAGCTCAGCCTTTATCTTGTTTCTTCCGACCATCTACCTTCGCTCACTGTCCTCTAGACCAGCCGTCGCCAAAAGAGCTAGGGCTCAGGATGAAGCTCGCCATCCAAGGCTGCTCGCACGGCGAACTCGACTCGATCTACGCCTCGCTCCTGCGCACCGAACGTGAATCCTCCACCCCCATCGACGCCCTCCTTCTCTGTGGCGATTTCCAAGCGCTTCGCAACCCTTCCGACTTTCATTCTCTCTCTGTCCCACCCAAGTATCGCCAACTGGGAGATTTTCACGCCTACTACTCTGGTCAAAAACTCGCACCCGTGCTCACGCTTGTCATCGGGGGCAACCATGAAGCGAGTAACTACATGAACGAGCTCTACCATGGTGGATGGCTAGCTCCGAATATCTACTTCCTCGGCGCGGCCGGAGTGGTAGACCTGGAAGGAGTGACGATTGCGGGGATATCAGGGATATACAAGGACAACGATTATACAAAGGGAAGGTATGAGAGGATGCCATACAACGCAGGGAGTCTGAGGACTGCTTATCACACGAGAGTGTTTGATGTTGTAAGGCTCAAAGCGATGCAGGGCGAAGCGCCGCGGGTAGTGATCAGCCATGATTGGCCGAATACAATCGAGCAACATGGCGATACAGCCGGGTTGATAAAGAAGAAGCCATTCTTCAAAGAAGAGATCGAATCCAAATCGCTTGGATCGCCGCCATTGATGGAGTTGTTGCAATCGCTCAAGCCAGAGTTCTGGTTTTCTGCGCACCTGCACGTCAAGTTTGCAGCGATCTACCAGCACGGCTCCAACCTTGAGTCCAGCCCAGACAAGCAAGGTGGGGAAGCGAATCCAGAGGCGCTCGATATCGACCTTGATTTTGACCAAGACGAATCCGCCCCCGCCACTACTGCCGCTCCAGCAGCATCAACCGACGAGCCGAAAACGACTCGCTTCCTAGCCCTGCACAAATGCCTCCCTAACACACCGTTCCTGCAGATCATCGACATCCCTTCGCCCCACGATGGCGATCTTGAAGCGCGCAAACGCGCCACCAACTATAGCCAACGGATCTTTCCTACTCTCCGCTTCAACAGGCGCTGGCTCGCCATCACGCGCGCCTACCACTCGCACTTTTCGACGCAGTATCGTCAACCCGACCTCCCCGACCCGCTCTCCCGCGAAATGCAGGAGAGGATCGCTCAAGAAGAGCGATGGCTCGATTCTCATTTGTCGAACGCGGGCACGAAGAGCGGTGGGAAGAGGAAACAGGATGAGCCGGAAGGTCCACGCTTGGCCACTCGCGACGGCGAAGAGACGGGAGAGGAGGGATTGGATGTATGGAGGGTTCAGCAATTTGTGCGAACGGCGCCGGCGTTGAACGAACCAGGTGGCATGGATGTTGGGCAGGGTGCGTGGTATACAAATCCGCAAACCGAGGCATTTTGTGGCTTCATAGGCATTGAGAATTGGATCAATCCTCGACTGCCTCATCATGGCTTTCAGAATCAGCTTGCACCGCAACCGACCCAAGGGCCAGGGATGGAGGCGGTGGAGAGTGAATCCGCCGACCCTAATGCGATGCCGATTGGCATGGACGATTTCGACGATGATGGCGAGGCAGCCGAAGGTGGCGTGACAAAGCTTTCAGACGAGGAGGACGAGCTGCACGCTCGTTGGAAAGAAGGCACCGGCTAGTCTCACTCCCAACTCTCGCACTCTTTTCTTCCCATCTTGTTTCCTGTGTAAAGTGAAGTGTGATGTCTCTATAAGCTTTTTTGTTAGAATACAAGTCGCGTCATCTAAGCAGCAGAGTGGCTCTGTCTCTGCAAAAGCGGCTCCACCTTGCTCACCAACTCGCCGGCCTTTGTCGGCCCTACTTTCTCCATATATCTAAAGAGGACTCTTGGAGGGTTCAATGGCTTTGCATCCAGCGGAGCTTTGAACTTGTTGTCTCCTCTTTTGGCGACATAGCTGAGGGTGGTGGTGAGCATATTCTTGAACAATTCACTCCTCTGGGATGGCAGCACTCCCTCCTTCTTGGCCTCGCCCTTGGGCACTCCAACCGTATTCGGTGGGCTAGAAAGCGCGGTTTGGGCAGCGACGGTGAGGAGCGAGACGAGCGCGTCGGTGCGCGTGTAGACTTGGG
Organism: Pseudozyma thailandica; assembly: GCA_023212835.1. NCBI lineage: Eukaryota > Fungi > Basidiomycota > Ustilaginomycetes > Ustilaginales > Ustilaginaceae > Pseudozyma > Pseudozyma thailandica. The sequence continues at coordinate 1,219,787 of JALCCH010000002.1, forward strand.
TGAGGAGCGGGTTGGAGACGGATTCGTGCGAGAGCAGGTTGAAGTTGTCGATGTACGCAAAAGAAATGTACGCCAGCAGAATCGGGTTGGTGGGGGTGGAGAGGGTGGCGAGCAGCGACATCCTGTCGATGATGCTCAACTGCGCGCGACGCAGAGGCATATCCAGTTCATGTCTCTTCTCAATAGCTACCGCCTTCCCATCCTCGCCCTCCTTGATCTCCTCCCCGCTCGTCTCCGAGGGCACAACACCCAGCAAATCCGCAGACTGAACTGGCGCCCCCGGGAGCTCAGCCGAGGCGAGAATGACGTCCCTATCCCTCCCCCTCAGCTTCCGTAGGAGACCAGCCTGGATGAGGTAGAGCGATTCGAGATCGTATTCAAGTCCAAAAGTGTATCGATCGAGGAAAGCATTGAGTGCGATTTCGGGGAGGCGCATCTTGCTCGCCCGTGCGGCGAATTTCTTGCCGCTTTCGACCCCTAGCGAGCCGACGCGATCGCGGTAGAGCTTAGCAAGATCGAGCAATTCCTCGAGCTCGGACTGGGTGGTTGCGTTGGAGGCGAGATTACGCCATCGGGACAGGGCGGGTAATTGACCTCGGTCGAGGTTTTCCCAAGAGAGCGAGTCACGGTAGGATGAAAGCGCTTGAGAGAATTCTGCGCGAGACATGGAGGACGTCGATGGAGTTGCAGAAGACGAAGAGGAGGCGGTGGGAGAGGAGGTGTCGGCAATGCCTCCGAAGAGGTCGTCTTCCTCCACGGCGTACTCCTCCTCTTCATTCTGAGGGAAGTCCTCCTCGGCAGCGGCGAATGCGTTCTTCTTTTGCTTCTTCTTGAGCGCAATATTCGATGTCGAGAATGTTCGCAGCGATGTGGACGAGGCAGTCGCGGCGGGGAGTCTGAGCGAAACAGCACGAGCAGTAGCAGCAACAGAGGTGGAAGAGCTGCGCGCTGCAGAGCGCAACAGCGCCCTAGCGAGGTTCTGTGATCGCATTGTGTCGAGTCGAGATGAGTGAGGGAAGGAAGCAGAGTGATGATCCTATCCCTTCTTTCGCGATGACGGTGAGCGCCTTATGTAGAAGTGTCGGAAGAAAGGTGTCACTCAGAGTCTAGGAAGAAAATTGGAATCGCGAGCTTTGCTTTCCTTCCGACTTCTGCCAAAAATGGGCTGGGCTGGCTCGCATCACGTGGATCCACCCTCATCACCCGATTCCCACTCGAGTGACGATGTCAAATCGGGACAGCCCTCATGACACTTTCCACAAACACACTTTCGCACACAACAAGTTGGCATGCATAGGTCAAGGAATCCATGATTGATAAAGAAAGCTGGCGATGATGTGATAGACATACAAGAAGAACGCAAGAGACCATGTTTGTAATGTTTGCTGAGCACTTCGAAAAACCGAGTCAGGAAAGATAGGTAACAACTGAAGTGGGAGAAGAAAAAAAGACAGTGAAGGCGCCGTTGAGGCGAACCGTGAAAATGAAAAATGCTAGAGATGATGTGGTTTAGTAGCCGTTGCCGTTGGAGCCGTTTGGCGCATTATGGTTGCTAAGTGCTGCATCGGCCCGGTCCAAATCGGCACTGGAGAGGTACTTTCCACCTCCCAATCCAGGCGTGGAAGCACCGCTCATGCTACCCACTGATGTACCGCGAGCGCGCGACTTCATGACAAGAGGATACCTGTACGCCTCCTCCTCGTCATCCGATCCGTGCTGGCTCATTGTCTTCCAGAACTGCTGGTGTCCCTTGTAATCCGATGTGCTCAAGCCCTGCAGCTCCTCGGTCAAAGTACCAAACTCTCCTGGTGTCCTGGTACCCGAGAAGCGTGGCGAACCAGGCATGGAAAGAGGAGGTGCAATCTTGCCATCGTGGTGGATGTCATCGAAGTAGCTCTCAATGGTGTCGTCCTCGTCGAAAGAATCGGGGTATGCACGACGCAGCGCAAGCTGACGAGCTTTGGCGTATTCGAGACCCAGACGCTTCCAGTCAAGAAGCTCCGATAGACGCTCGGTACGGTTACGCTGATTGATGCGCTGACGACGAGTCTTCTGGGAGAAGCTGAACATCTGATCGGTGAGCTGGTTGACCGAGTCCTCCACAGACTTCATGCGACGGTCGACAATGTAGATACCGTAATCCTCTCCTCGCTCGATGGTGTCCTCCATGAAGCAACCGAAACCGGACAAGTTGGTGGTAATCGAGGGAACACCCATGACAGTGCACTCGGCGGGAGTGTAACCCCAAGGCTCGTAGTAAGAAGGGAAAACGCCCAAGTGACAACCTCGAACGAACTCTTCGTAGTCCAATCCGAGGATTGGGTTGTTGGCGTTGAGGAATTCGGGATGGAAGATGACCTTGACTCGATCCGACGTGCGGTTGAAGAGCTGAACACGACGAATCTGATTGAGAATGGGGTCGTTGTCATCGTCCTGCATGTTGTGTGTTACGACGGGAGGAAGCGAGTTGCGCTTGAGGGCAAAGATACGCTTCTTGAGGGCAATCTTGTCCGCGTCCGAGAGCAAAGTGGCTGGGTCGATCACATCGGTTCCGGTCTCACCCTGGTATCGTGCCATCTTCTCAAAGAGACGCTCACCGACCCGAGCCTGGATCTGCTCGACGGTGTCGCGAAGCTGCTTGGTGACAGCCTGTCCCTTGAGCGCCTCGATGGTGTAGGAGTTGGTCGCAGCAGGCATGATGATGAAAGCCACGACGGTGGTCTTGGAACCGCTCTTCTGGAGCTTGTAGTTGAGACGAGCGAGCGACTCGATGAACATGTCAACACCCTTGTTGCGGTATTCGTATCGTCCGGCAGTGAAGAAGTAGAGCGTGTTCTCGAGATCGAAATCGTAGTGACCGTAGAAGTGGCCTTTGACAAACTCGTTGATCTTGGCCTTGGAAACTGCGTGAAGGTTCTGGAACTCGTGCATGGCCGAGAACTTGACAACGTTGAGACCGTTGGGCAAAACACCGTCTGGCTTGCGCTTGAGCAAGTGCTCGGACTCGTAGGCCGTGATATGAGAGACGGTGGTGAAAACGTCGGCGCAGTGCGCAGCTGCACGCTCGACACAGTAGCGGTGATAGATACCGCGCTTGCCTGCCTCGTGGTCAACATCGAAGTATTGCAAGTTGTTGTAGAAGTCGACACTGCCTGCACAGAGGTATCGACCGAGAAGAGTAGCATGGGTGGTGAAGATGGTGGTCACGTCAATGTGACGCTTCCTGCAGAGAGGGATGGCAAGACCAGCCTGCCACTCGTGGAAGTGGGCAATGATGGCACGCTTGCGCTCTTTGCTCGAGTACTCGCCAAGGAACCATGCAACGAGGTAGCCGAACACGAGAGTCTCGTTGGTTTCATGGTCGTGCGAGGGAGTGGGGATACCAGCGAGGTTCCAGAGATCGCCTTTCCACTCGTCCATGCGGTGGTACATGCTAGAAGTGTCGAAGAGGAGGACGCGAGGAGCACGCTCGATAAGCCATCGACCGTAGAGGAACTTGACACCGGCCTCACGCATGCTGTCGAGCGTCTCCTTGAGAAGAGGATCCTCTGGCTCAAGCGACTCGACCTCCATGGGAGCGGTCTTGTACGAGAGTGGACCAATGAGGGTGTATCTGTCACCATATTCTTGGGCGGTAACGGGGGCCTTGGTCTTGATGACGGTGTAGATACCACCGACCTTGTTTGCGACCTCCCAAGCACACTCGAAGAGGAGTGGGTTGTGGACGTCCCTCTTGGGAGCGGGTGCGTGCGATGCCATCGTGACCAACTATGCTTGAGACGGGTGTCGGCGAGCTTGTAGTGGGAGGTGATCGTCCGGATTGAGAGATGGCGAGGCTATAAGCAAGAAAGTTGCGAGCCGACCGACCAAACGGAAAGTGATGCGAGATGAGAGAGGGGAAGAAAGGGAGGGGGAAACGGATGGGCAATGTAGTAAAAGAGGATGGAGGAGGAAGAGTCAGGTGTGGATACTCAGCGAAGCAGGCAGGCCCTTGCGTCGGAGAAATTGCGAAGGACGGACTGGAGCGAGTGAGCGAAGTGAAACAGACAGAAGTTGAGTTGGAGAGTGGCAAAAGTCAGTCAGTCAGTCAGTCAGTCAGTCAGTCAGTCAAGCAAGTGGATCAGGAACTGCAGTCTGTAGTGCTCGACTGACTCAAACTGAACGCACGGTCAATGGCTAAGCGAAGCCACAACGCAAAGTTCGTGGGGATGCAGCAGCAGCAACGCACGCTTTGGGGAAAGGCGATCAAATCCATCGGCAAGGGCCAAAAACTGTCCTTCTGACGACAGAGCGAGCCGAGCGGATTTGAAGCAAACGGCTTCCAATAGGCATTCAAAGAGCAAGAGAGCAGCTGACTTTTAGAGAGCGCGCGGGGACAGGACAGCTTTGAGTCAAAGGTTCACAGATGTATAGTTCAGAACAATACAAGCGAGGAGAGAGGGAGAGAGCCACAGAGGGAGAGTGGAGGAGTGCAGCAACATCTGCATCAAGGATACGCGGACCGAAAGTGGGCAAAAAAGGTGTTCTTGCCACGAGCTGAGAGCCAATTAGAAGGGAAGAAGAATTGCTAGAAATGCGACACAGACGATTCGAATACTGTAAATCAATGCGCACAGGCCCGGATTGAACGCATTTGGGGGGTCGTGACGGTCTGGAGCACCAAATGCACACTCATAATGATACAGTACACTTTCTGGAGCTCCGCCTTGAGAAGAGCGGAGGCACGACGGACGAGGCACAAAAGTAGACACTTGACCGGCGTCTAATTGGCTGCAGCAAGCAGTCACAGAGTGGAGCAGCAGAAGCGTAATTGTAGAATCTGTCGTCGGTCGATCTCGTACAGGCCGTGCAGCAAGCAAGATGAACAAGACGCGCATCGTTTTTTTTTTTTTTTTTTTTTTTTTTTTTTTTTTTTTCTCTTTTTTTTTTTTTTTTTTTTTTTTTTTTTTTTTTTTTTTTTTTTTTTTTTTCTTTTTTTTTTTTTTTTTTTTTTTTTTTTTTTTTTTTTTTTCT